>BSAI01000015.1:23774060-23949784 GCA_036245035.1 Adrianichthys oophorus
CATACATACATCCATCCATCCATGCATCTATCCAGCCATCCATCCATCCATGCATCTATCCATCATCCATCCATCCATCCATCCATCCATCCATGCATCCATCCATCCATTCATCCATTCATCCATTCATCCATCTATCCATGCACCCATCCATCCATCCATCCATCCATGCATCTATCCATCCATCCATCCATCCATCCATGCATCTATCCATCCATACATCCATCCATGCATCTATCAATCTATGCATCCATCCAGTCAAACATCCATCAATCCATCCACCCATGCATCCATCCATCCATCCAACCAACCAGTGTTTTGTTTTTTACTTCTGATGATTCAAGACAAGTTAAACTAAAGGAAACAAAAACTATAGAAAAAGACATTACCTGTCGAGGCGGAGGTTACAAACTGTCTCAAGGATGTCAACCTGACTGGTTTCTCTGAGCTGCTGACAGCAGATACTGCTGGCTATGAAACAGCCAGTCCTGCCGATGCCTGCACTGAACCCATAAGAGGAAAGAAAAGAACAAAGAAGATTTGATTATATTTCTACAGCAGCAATCTTACTTTAAAAACCCCACATTTCACTTTAACTCTTTACAAACAGCCGAGGAACAGTAACACAGCATACCAGGACTTACAATGTGTAGAATCCTATTCATTGTTTTGTTTTTCATCTTTTTGCATGGATGATATATCACGCTAACAGTTTCTTTGCTTATTTATGACTTGGCTCAGTCCTTTCTCTGCCTCAGAAGTAGGTTTTTCTTCTCTGCTGTACTGAACGGCTCATCTGCTGCACATCTAATAACCAAAAAGGAAGCAGCTTCGTGTAATCTGCTGCTCTGGTTTGAAACGTCACCAGCTGTTTTACCTGATGAGTGTGACTGCTTCATCCTCTGCTGTTTACAAAAACACTTCATTGAGCCACAGTGCTCAGTGTGACAACAGTGCTCATGTCCAGCTGCTTATGAGGACTGTGAGCTCTGGACACGAGGGGATCCTTGCCTCTAACTTGAACAGGATGAAGGACACATTGGGCAGAGGGCTGGAGGGGGATCAAGGCATTGTCTGCCACCTCAAAGTGAATAAACATTGAATCGAGACAAACAGATCCCAAGCTAACCTGCAGTGAACAATGATGGGTCCCAGGCCAGCTTTTAGGCCAGAGGTCGGTTGAGAGGTGAGGGATGATTCAAGTGACTTCCTGTAAACCTCCACCTGCTCCACCAGTCTTAACAGAGATGTGATGCATTGTGGGATGTGGTGGTCGGGCCAAGAGGTGAACCAATAATGTCTGACCAGACGACACTCTGAGGCCAGCTATACAGGTGTAAAAACACAAACATTTTATTGTTCTCAACCATACAGTAGATTTCCGTTTTTATAGTTTTCAATTGTTAATGTTATCACACAGGGACTATTTTAAACCAGGCGTCTCCAACCCTTTTTCCTGTGAGCTGCTGTCCTGCTTGTTCTGCAGCTGCTTCAGTAATTGCTGAATAGCTGGATTGAGTGGGCCCAGTTTCTGATTGACTGAAATCACCATAAATTGTCAAATACGTCAAATTGTGGTGAGGTCTGCATCTGTGGAATCTGTTGACACCAGTATTTTTACAGAAAAAAAATTGCCAATCCAGGCAGCTGTGACTCAGAGGTGCAGCAGTTGTTTCCCAGCTTAAGCTCACATGTTGATAGGCAGACATCAGTTGTACCTGGACCTCCATGTCAGTGACAGTGAAGCCATGTTTCTCCTGACAGTCTTTTAGTCTGATCACGAATCTGCTGAACGATTTGGTTTCTTTCTCAATGTTCTTCTGATGCTCCTCTGCCTTTTTCATGTCCTCTTCTGTCACTTTCTCTACATTACATCTGGGCAGTGGCCAGTAAGGCTCACATTTCTAAAAAGAAAAAAATCATGGAAGATGTTGGTAAACACATTTCCTTTTTTTTGTGTTTCTTCTGTTTTTACTCTATTTGTATTTTTAAAACAAAAAGACAGAAGTGATAGGCAGACTGACCTCATCATTCTCCTTGAGTCTAGTAACCATGACGATGATGCTGCTCTTCTCCTGCCACACCATGTCCCAGAAATCCCCTACAGTGTGTACCATTGGCCCCTGAGTGGCAATATATGCATTTGGAGCACCTCTGTACCCCTGCAGGACATTCAGGATGACACAATTACTCAACAAAACCAATCATTCTGTCAGTAAACTGAAGGAAGGTTCTGCCCTGAGTGTTTATAGCGTCTGTCCTGAAGACCTCCTCATAGCTGACAGAGCAAAATAAGAGCAAGGACAGAGAAACAGAAGAGAAAGGTGACTTTTGTTTACTGTTTCATTTAGAAATGTTTTCTCCTTAGAAACAAGTCTGTTTTACTTCATACTTGGTTTACAGTGCCGTGTTTACTTTGCATTGAGAATATAATTTCCTGTGCTTGTTTATCGCCTTCATTGTTCATGGAAACTTTCTTTCAATTCTCTTTCATTCCAGTTCTGGGTTTTATATTCCCACATGTCCTATTATTGTCTGATATTTGTCCACTTGTTTACAGTTCTTATTTTTTTCAAAGCACCAATAATTCAAAACTGCAAAGGTAAAAACACCAGACACCATTTGAATTTAAGGGCAGGTTTGACTTATTTATTATACAGTAAACCAAGTAAAAAAAAAAAAAAAAATGAAGGGTTGTTGTTTTGTGCATTTTATTTTTTTATTTTCTTTGTTAATTCATTTGTCAGGGACATTGCACATGAAAAACCATTGCTGCCAATGGACCAGAGTTGGCAACAAAGCTATTTTTCATTTGCTGTCCATGGACTGATGGTAAAATTGTTTACCTAAAAAAAAATCTGTACAGAGAAGCTCAGTTGTTTATCACATGCCCTCTACCTCTGAAACCACTCCACAGCTTTAAAGACATACAGCTGAAAATGAGAACTTCTTTTTGTTAAAAATCAACATTTAGATATCCCCTTTTTTGCCTATACAGGTGAACACGCACACACACACACACACACACACACACACACATGCTCCAGTCTGTGAGTAAAGCGTGGGCAGCAAGGGGAGATGAGTCAGGGACGTGTCACTTCCTCCCTCACTTCCTGTGGTTTTCCTGCTTGACAAAGTCACTCATGCAATGACAAAATCAGTAGCTTCTATCTCACTTTCTGTTTGCTTAGCAGTCACACGCAAACACACACACATTTTTTAAACTATCTTTTGTCTTGATTTTTACCTGAATTAGAAATCTTTTTTATTGTCCAACTTTAAAGCCAAGTCCATAACTCACATATCTAGTCCAATTGATGTGGAAGTGAAGAAGCCGCTGGTTCAAATCCTGGCTGGGTTCTGAGTTTTCATGTTCATGAGTGGGTTTTCTCTCACTGACCCAAAACATGCTTCACGGGTTCATTGGTGGCTCTAGATTGTCCCTTATTTGTGAGTTTGTGTTGTTGTCCGTCTCTGATGAAGGACTGGCAAACAGTCCAGGATGTGCCACGCCTCACCCGGCACTTGTTGGGTAGGCTTCTGTGACCACGAACTGGAATAGGCAGGTATGGCAACTGGATGAATGTTATTTTTAGGAGACTGTGTGTGAAAAAATAACTGATTGATTAAAAACAGACCAACAAACAGTTGTTACATGTTGTATGATGTGCAATAAGAATTTCTGCAAAAGTGTAATCACATTTTTGATGATAACCAATACTTGATAAATAATCTGCACTTGAACTGAAAAAGTATCAATAACTTTAGATAGATGAGAAGAACCAGATTATGGTGACAATGTTACAAAAATGATTCTGTGTCATGTGGGTACTGTAGTGTATGTGTAAGTGCAAGTCTATTTATAATGAAGAGTAATTATGCGAAGAAGACAGCATCATTGTCTTTTATTTGTTTTCTAACCAATGAATCAATATCTCAAATTTATTTAAATATCTCTGTATTTTCTACTGTGCTTTTCCCCTTGTTTTTGCTAAAATTGCCTGAAATAAAGCAATCAAACAAACAAACTCAAAGCTTTTTTTTGGAGGGCATTTTCTTTGAAACAGCACAATCATCACACAGTAAATGACAAGAATGCATACTATCTCCTAGGACCACAGCACTTTACAAATCATAGTTCCTTCATCCATGCTCACGTTCCTGGACTGATGACAGCAGAGCTGCCAAAGAAGACACACACAAGCAATGAGGAGTTCAAGGTGTCTGAAGGACACTTCAACACACATGGACGTGGCAGGAATTGAACCTGTGATCATGATCACTAACTTTCTGTTTCTTGGTCAAACCCAGGCACACATTAACTGAAACATCATCCTAATCTCCGTTTTGACTCAATAGCCATAAAAAAGACCTTTAACCTTCGTATGGTCCCTCATACACAGCTGGTTCTGGCATTTAGGTTATTAAAGTTAGTGCTCATGCATACACTCACACACGAAAATACACCCACGCTAAGTGGAAGCATTTACACACAAACACACACTCACCGTCAACATGTTTGTCTTTTCAATGATACCCACAAGGAAACTGTTTTTTTGGGGGGTTTTTCACAGTCAGCGGTTTTATTCAGTGTAATCAGAAATGATCTGACGCTTCAGTTTAATAGCAGCCATCATTATTCCTATTAGAACTATTTCCAAACATTTACAGTAGTTGCACTATTATTTGTTTTTCTAATTGCAATGCTGGAAACTAAAAAGAAGCTTTTTCTTTACATCTTACTTTGCATTTCAGAACCACAATACATATTTGCAGATGCATCAACTGTTGCACAAGTGCATGAAACGGGAAAGCTTTTCACTGGTTGGCTCACAGAACTTTTAGCAGTGTGTCTCCATGCAGACTCTATGCAGTTTTAGAGCAATGTATGCTGGGTAATGCCCCATGGCCTAATGGCTTCACTTAAGTTTAAAGGAACTCAGCAGCATGAACACAAAAACATAACAAACGATGTACAGCATTGTAATAATTCTAAATATGTAATGGAAAAATTCATGGATAACTAAAAAACAATAAAGACTTTTTCGGTGCTCACTCACCCAAATATTGGCAACAGCTCACAAAGTAATCAGCTGAACACAGTTGATTGTAGCATACATGTGCAGTGCAGTAAAAAAAAAAAAAAAAACCACTGAGGAGATGCGATCTCTGATGAATATCAGAAACAGTTTCTACAAAAAGAAAACGGCCTTTCGCCACTTGTTAAGCACCAATAACAACATCAAAACTAGAAGAGGGGATTATCAGGCCAAACACAGCACACATTCAGAGGAGCTACAGACTCAAATACAACTCTTCAGTTGTCTGCACCCTGCTTTATGCAATCTCATACACACAGTAGAAGTACAAATGCTGTTTTGTAGAGTAACATTAACATAACAGTTCTTTTGGTAAAACAGACCCAGTAAAACCTTTTACATATTATCCATAGATTACTGTTAAAAATGACAATTCAAGAAAGGGGATTAAAAAATGACTGTGAATCTGTTGTTGTTTCTTCTTAATTGATGTTCTGTGCTTTTAACTTAATCAGAAGTTTTGCACTTTTGATTGTTTAATTACTTGTCAAACAAAAAGTAATATGTCACAGTAAATAATGTGGAATCAAACATGATCTTTTTAAAGTTTGGTGTTCCTCAAGAGTCAATTTTGGGACTGTTACTTTTCAAAATCTATATATTTGATATCACTTACATTTCGCTTACTATTGTTCTGCTACTCTTTATTGACGGAAATTTTTTTTAAATTTTAGATAGAAATGTTAGCTCTAATAGATAAATTAGAACCATAATCTTTAGTCTGAAGGATTTAAAGAAGATAAGTCCATCCACCCATATCTAAACCTGTTTCATTCCTTTTGGGGTCACAAGGTTGCTGGAGCCTAACCTGGCCACTTGTGGGTGAGGGCAGGATACACCCTGGACAGGTTGCCAGTGTATCACAGGGCCACAATTGCACACCTACTCACAATCTGGAGTCACCTATTAACCCATGAAGCATGTTTTTGGACGGTGGGAGGAAGTCGGAGTCCCAGCCGGACAAAACCCACACATGCACAAGGAGAACATGCAAACTCCACACAGAAAGGTCCCCCATCGGTGATGTGACCTTGAACTCGGGACCTTCTTGCTGTGAGGCAAGAGCGCTAACCACTGCGCCACCGTGCAGCCTATAAGTTATAATTAAATTGAGGTAAAACAAGTTACATGCTATTTGCTGAAAGTTTAAAAAAAATAACGACCTTATAAAAGTCTACATAAATGTGATTAACATAACAAGAGTTACAGAAGTGTGTTATTTAGGTGTATGGATGGATGGCAACTTGGGGTGGAAAGAATGATTGAACTTGTATGAAAGGAAATAACTAAATCCGTTGGCAGACGACACTTGGTTTATCCAAACAAATTCAAGAGTAAAAACTCAGCAGACTGTGATGATATGACAGTAGTGAAGAAGGTAATTAACAGTATCTCTAAGCCTCTAACATACATATGTAACTTATCACAACAAACCGGGAAATTCCCAAACAAAATGAAAATTGCAAAAGTGATTCCTATTTATATACACCCGTTTACAAACTATAGACCTGTTTCTCTCCTTCCACTATTCTCAAAAAGTTTAGAAAAGATATTCAATGACAAATTAGCTAAATTTATTGATAAACACAACATTATAAATGAAAACCAATATGGTTTTAGAGAAAACAGATCAACCTCATTGACTATCATTGATGCTGTGGAGGAAATCACAAATGCTCTGGACAAAAAGAAATCTGCAGCTGGAATTTTCATTGATTTCAAAAAAGCATTTGACACCCTCAATCATGACATCCTACTTGATAAACTGGAAGGGTATGGGATAAGGGGACTAGCGCTAAGTTGGGTCAAAAGCTATTTAACGGGAAGAAAACAATTTGTCCAGATGAATGAATTTACATCAAAGACCAAGGAGATAAGTAGTGGTGTCCCCCAAGGATCAATTCTAGGCCCGCTGCTATTCTATATTTACATAAATGATTTATTCAATGTTTCAAAACTTTTAAAACTCTTTTTTTTTTGCTGATGACACAAATATATTTTATTCTACAGACAATCAAAGGGAACTTATCCATGTGGTAAACACACAGTTGAACAAAATAAAATCATGGATGGATTACAACAGACTATCTTTGAACCTTGAAAAAACCAAAGTGATGTTTTTTTGGTAATTACAAGGCCAATACAGAGCTCTCAGTTACAATGAATAACATCTTAATAGAAAACGTCACAGAAATCAAATTCTTGGGGATTGTAATCAATAACAAATTAAGTTGGAAGCTACACATCAGACACATACAAACTAAAGTCTCAAAAAGTGTATCAATCATAAATAAATGTAAATGTATACTAGAATACAACTGCAGATACTTATTATACTGCTCTTTAAAATTATCGTATTTCATCTATTGTATAGAAATTTGTGGTAATAATTATAAAAGTTCACTCCATTCCCTCTTTTTACTTCAAAAACGAGCCATCAGAATTGTACATAAAGCCGGCTTTCTTGATCACACAAACAATTTGTTTTATCAATCCAGACTTTTACAACTGTGTTACCTTGTTGATATTTGCACCACCCAACTTCTATACAGAGCTAGTGGAAAAACATTATCATTAAATATCCAAAAACAGTTCTTAGATAATGAAGGAGGTTACAAACTGAGGGGATGTTGGAACTTCAGGATCAAATTGATAAGAACCACAAAAAAAAGTTTTTGTGTGTCTGCGTGCAGCTCTAAACTTTGGAAGAACTTTGGTTCAGTAATGAGCTCAAACAATGTTCAAACATCCAAAAATTCAAGAAAATGTATAAAGAAACTCTAACTTCACAATATGAAGATAAGAAGAGTTAAAGATCAACTGGTGTTTGAATAATTTCATAGGTAGTGATTTAAAAGAAAAGGAAAAAAAAATCTTTTCTCTTTTTTGTTTCCTTGATTATTTCAGCACATTCAAGTTCACACGTCCACATATTTGAAATTATTCAAACACCAGATAACTCTTAAGATCATTAAGATTAAATGTTACTTGAAAGGTAATTACAATCTTTTGATGAACTGATGATCTGAAATATGTACCAACGGTTACTAGATCAATGTAATTAGTGTTCTAATGATAATCAATGTTTATTACATATTGATTACCTAAAGTGTGAATCAATAATGTTTCTGATCAGAACCAGATTATGAAAACGATGCAAGACTATGAAATGATGTAACTATGTAGGAGTGGGATTATACAAGTTCGCTTCTTCCCTCTCCTTTTCAAGCAATTAATTAAGCTCTATTAGACTTCAGTTTTTAAATCACTGTTTTTTCCTTTTCTTTCTTTCCTCTAAATCAATGCATTTCATTGTCTTAATAATGAGTTGGATCATTTTGTGTGATTATTTTCGTGTATTGTCCAACTTATGCTTGAAATGAACAAATCAATCAATCAATCAAATGTTTACTAGTATTATATCATTGTTTAGCCTACCCTTACTAAAGTTACTGCAATCTCAACATAAACATGAGAACTGTTACACTGAAGTAACTGCTGTATTTTATCTCTAGCTTTTCTTAATACTGTGATTTTTTTATTGCTGGATTATTCTTGCAACTATTTAAGCCTTTCCTGTTTGTACATGAGAGCATCAGACACAGAAGCTAAATTCCTTGTCTATGCACTGTGCTTGGCCAATAAAGCTGATTCTGATGATGCTAACTGACCATGCGGAAATGCCCCATGCGTGGGTTGTGCAGGTGATACTTTAGTGCCTGTAAGGATCTCAACACAAACTACACTCTGGTGGTGTAATTTCCTAAATTTTAACACAGTCAAGCTACAGCCAAAGAAAGCGTATTAATCACTTGAACTGCAGTGATGACTACAACTTTAGGAATTTACTGAACCAAAAAAGGAAGGCTGGCTCTTTTTTTCCATTCAAACCTTAGCAGCAAAACCGAAACTTTGTTTGCGGTTTTTATTTTTGTTCTGAAAAACTCTCAATTTGAATTAGCACAGAGGTTTCAGCCAGTATTCTGGGTGGACAGAAAGATGAAGCAGATATTAAAAAGTGCAAATGCTGTTGAACTGAAGCCTGCATTAAAGGCAACATTGAAAGTATTTGGCAGCTTGAGTCTAACTGAAAACAACATGCAGCTATCACCCAACTCCAACTTCATCATTTGATTTGAACATGCTCAGCAGTTTGGAGTTTTGTTGCAGTAGATGGTCTAGAAAAAAAGTCAAAAGGGAAATAAGAGAATAAGATTATTTCCAGTTGAAACAAAGTGAGTCTAAGTCTGACCTTGATGTAGTTTGCATTGATGTAACGGTCTGGTCCTGGGTCTTCTTCTGGGTTCCTCAAGATCACACGGCTCTCAGGGTCTGAGCAGCAAACAACAAACCACAATGACAGAACAGAAGTGAAAACCACAGCAGGACAGTTTCTGCCAGTAGAAGACAGAAAGATAAGTCACTGACTGGGGAGAATGGTTTTGTATCGGTCTTTCATTGTGTGTCCTGGAACATCGAGGTCTGCAGGGTTCACATAGTTTGTGGGAATTCTCTGTGAAGGAGAAGGGGGCAGTTCAGAAAAAGAAACATGTCAATAATCCTACACCAGAAGGCAAGAAAACTTGATGGTGATTATAGATGACATATCAAACACAGCTGAGATCATGAAAAAATATGAAGCATATGCTTAGACTTTAAATGATGAAAAAAAATTACTGGTAAAAAACAAAAATAAAGTTAGCCTAGTAACATTTAAGAAGTTTATCCACTCTTTTTATATGTCACTGTTATGTTAGACAAGAATGTTTTAAAATCTCCTAAAAATACAAAAGGACTTAAAAAAATAGAATTGTTTTAGAGAAATGCATATATATATATATATATATATATATATATATATATATATATATATTGTAGTGATCCTGCACACAGCACCAGTGCATTGTGGGAGTTAGGTTTGGTTCTTTTGAACCATGAGTGAGTTGGTCTTTGTTATATAAGACCTCTGCAATGTTAAAACACTTCTGTGTTTTCAATGTTAAGCTGGCATAGTAAAAAGTTCTGCTAAAAGCTTCGGACTCTGCCATTTTATTATGCCTCCTGTATATGTATATATATATTTGGTGAGTTTTTTACGCTAATTTCCATATTTTTGACAGCTTCTTATAAAACATCATTTTTCCACCTTTAAAAAAAAAAGTTTTTTGTTTCCACATTTCCACAAGCCGTTCATTTATGCACATATTAGTGCAAGCCCTCTTTTTTACTTTACATCATTTTACACATTTCTAAATGACCTTTTATTATACTTCCTTTGAAGAAAGTCAAAAACACTGAAGCCATAACAAGCTGCTCTGTGTTACAGCTGCAGCAGTTTTTGCGCACAGAGAAAACCCCAAAAAGAAGCGCTGGGGGGGAGGAGAGGGTTGTTTTCAAGAGATGTGTGCAGTGGCTTTGTTTTTCGCCTAAGTGATAGGCGTCCATAACCTGACAGTTATGTGCTTTTAGAGTTTTCTTTCTGCTTCACTTTTAAATTGGTCGAAACAAATGAAAGTCTCTGATTTTGGTGCTGCCGGATTATCAGATGCCATCTTGCAGTGTGAACAAATAATAGAAATGAATCAGAGTTAAGACTTTTTGTGATGCTCATGATAAAAACACTGAACAGGATAAAAGAGGGATTATTTGATCAAAAAAAGAAACTGAATTTAACTTTTAAAATCTATGACAAGATCAATGCAAGAGTCAATGCTTTAAGATGTGGTCGCTAAAGATGCTGAAGCTCATTGGTTATTCAGTATCATTGTGTTCTTGGTGTTTTTATCATGTACTTGTAGAATTTTTCTCATGATAGAGGCCTTTCATGAAGAAAATTATGCCTAAAACTGTGTTTTTTATTCAAATCATTGTGAATCAGGACCAGACAAAAGGATGCAGTTGGACAAAGCCTGTAGCAATGATGTAGTAACTACAATCTGTAGACCACAAGATCCCTACTCCGTTCCATTCTGATGCATCCACTTGACAAATAGATCCATGAACGTCTTTGTTTTCCTAATTTGAGCTGGAATCTGGATCAAACTGTACGGCTGGACAACTATGATGTTTTTGTTGCAGCTAATCTGGAGACCAGATTAAAGTCCCATTTCAGTCATCATTTGATCTATTGTATCTATTCCCCAGTGGTCTTTTAAATGTGATTTTATCGGTTTTAGCTAAAAAAAAAATGCATGGAGAAAATTTGGGATGAGAAACAGTAACAGTTAGGAGAGAGTTGAGTCAAGTTTGTCTCAGATTTAGGATCTAGGGTGGAGGGTGTTTGCCCCATTTCTTCCTGGGAGTGGGCTTTTATGAATCTAGAGGCATATGTCTATGCATTTGCTAAAAAAAAAAAAAACGGCTCTGTGACAAATGGTGTTGGAGTTATGACAGTTTATCAGGAAAATATGTGTCTTCAAAAATCCCTGCTCCACACTCTTAAATCAGGGCTGGCCGACCCTGGTGCTTTAGAGCCACAACCCTGCTGTCTTCCAGCTCAGCCAGAAAAGTTTGCTACTGATTGGCTGAGTAAAGTGATTTTACACCCTGATTGACTAAAACACATCTAATTTAGCTAGACACTATCAAGCAGTCCAGGGAGTGATGACATCATCACTTAGAGCACTAAGTGATGATGTCATCACTCCAGCTCCTGAACATTCCATGAAACTCCATTAACATCCATCATAACTCCAGAAATGATTTGAAATGTTTTTTGAACTTCAATTGCATAAAAACTATTAAAAAAAAAGCACAATACAACTGAAAATAGCCCAATCAACAATTTAAAGGCTGAATAATGTCTTTAGCTGAAACTATGGAAAAGTTTAAAGCTTTGAAAAGAACAATGTTTTAGAAGAGGTTCAACATTTTCTCTTTCATTTCTATGGGCTAAAAAATTAATATTTTGCATAATATCTTTAAACTGTAAAAAATATATCAATAAATTTAGGACCCCTGCGACAGACTGGCGACCAGTCCAGGGGTGTCCCCTGCCTTCGCCCATGAGTAGCCGGGTTAGGCTCCGGCAACCCCGTGACCCCGAAAGGGATAAAGCGGATTGGAAAATGAATGAATGAATGAATAAATTTAGGAAGTTCCTAAACAAGCTGAGAGTTTGCTATCAAAATTACTGAAAGTATGAAGGAGTTTTTTATGTGCATCAGAAAGAATCTGAACTGTTCATTCAGTGACTGAATACAGGTCCCTTCACCTGATACTCTTTGTCCAGTGCCTTTGCGTCAGCGGCAGCCTCCTGCAGCAGAGTGTGTGTGAGAGGCCTGGAGGAAGTGTGAAGCAACTGAAGCCACACCTCTTTTGGGGTGGAGACGTTACACACAGCTTCCACTCCCAGATTGCTTACATCCAAAAGCAAAGACAGGTTGGAGCCTCTCCTTTAAGTCACACAAAAAAAGAGTAAAATCATTTTAAAAAGGCAGGTGTTGCACAACAAGACGATGAGAGATCTCAACAGAATCTGTAACATGAGCAGTAAAGTTTGGCCTCCAGTCTGGCATCTTGTGCCTGAAACTGCAGGGCAACATGTTAAAACATCTGGTTGTTTTGGCATCAAGAGATTCTTGCTGTGGTTGGATTTTTCTGGGCCTCATGTCCGGCCCAGTTTATTGCTTTTGAAACATTTATCCTGGATCATTTTTACTATAACAACAGGATGCCCAAAAGACCCTCGGTTTGGCCAAATCTGCAGAGAATCATTGTTGTCTACACTTTCAGACGATAAATGTTTTCTTTTTCTTTTTTTGCTTAACATGCACCTCTCTTGAAGACGGACTGAAGTTTTCCGAGGAGGCGTGGTTATGGGTGGGGGCGTCACTGGATCCTCAGTAGGAAGGGAGCTGGAGCTTACTGCCGCCATGCTTATGCTTAGCTTTGGTGGGCGTCAGCTGTCCACCTCAACACCATGCTGCAGAAGACAAACATGAACTATTTAGCTGGAGGAGGGTGTGTGGGGGGGGGGCTGTCATTCATCTTGCCACATCACATCAAAACCTGTGGATTCATAGTTACTGGTAGTGTCTCATCAGCCAGCTTGACAGCACACCCGAAAGCATGGAGGCAAACGAAGTTGTGGGCCACTGGAGCCAGTCTACCCAAAGTTTGAACCTTGGGAGCTGGAGGTTGTCTCTAATTTATTCTAGTTCTGGAAGTTCTCAATTCTCACCAGTACAGACACTGCAGTGGGACTTTGAAAAGTTTATCTTCAAAATCTGAAACTGATTGGGACAAATTCACCTTGAAGTTAACTTATGCTTTTTTTTTTTTTCCATGCGAGCTGCTGTCTTTTAATTTTCTCTTTTTTCGTTTTTTCTTTGAGACTGCAAAAATGTGAAGATGCATCAGTGTCCCCACATAGTACTTATTGTGAAATTCATGCAGAGATGTTAAAAAAACCACATTTTTCTAAATAATTTGAACTAATGCAGCTGTTTGCAAGAGAAAAAAAATGTGCATATGCTTTTTTGTGTTCTGCACGTCTCAATGTGATCACCTGATTGGAAATCAGACCCGATCATGTAGTTTCTGACACGATTGAAATTGGATGTTGCATCTTGATCTGGGACTGGAAATATATTTATTTTCATTATTATGACCCACACTATTCATTTTAAGTTTATTATTACAATACCCTAGTAGAAGGGATACAGATCATGACATTTTATTGCCATGAAGCGCAGCAAAACACAGCCCCTCTGCCTGCCGCACGCAGATACTTTATAGTCCATAAGAAGGACATTGTAACAGCAAACTGCATTACATGCAAGTTTGGTAGATTGGGGGGGGACAAAATTGCATTTAAAACTACAAACCTCATTAGGCATCTCAAAAACAAACAACCACAACAATACACAGAGTTTACAAAATCAACAGACAACCCACACTGTTGACTCACTTTAAACAAGAAAAATAACATCTTACTCTTTAAACCAGAAAAGGACAGTAAGAATTGAGGGTCCAGCTCTAAAAAAGACACTACTCTTCCTTTATCAGACTGTTTCACTTTATTTGTTTACATGCCTGCTGGGTATATTAAGTTGAGCTGCTGTTTTAAATTCCTTTCAAATATAAGTTTAAGTTTGCACTGTTCTACTGTATTTCCATCCATCCATCTTCAGAACCCTGTCGGGGTCACCGGGCTGCTGGAGTCTAATCCAGCTACTGCTGGGTGAGGACAGGGCACACCCCAAACAGGTCACCAGTTTGTTGCTGGGCCTCACGTTCACTCTAATTTAGACATAGTAATAAAAACCATGAAGCATGATTTGGGACTGCAGGAGGAAACTGGCGTTCCTGGAGAAAACCCACCCATGGATCAGGAAAACATGCAAACTCCACACAGAAAGGCTCCAGTTGGGATTTGAACCAGGACTTGCTTGATGTCAGGTGAGAGCGCTAACCACTACGCATGTGTTTATTCTTTTTAAATGTGTTACAAAAGTATTGCATCAGGACTTGGTATCACATAACACTCACAATCTAATGATTCAGAAACGGGGAAAAAACTGGGACATCCCTTCCCTGTCTCAACTTTTCTGTGAATCCAAGACTTTATTAGGGGTCAGGTGTCTCTCTCTGGCGTTTGTAAGATGGGGTGTTACTGCACGTTCAAACATGCTTTAGCCCTGTCATAGAGCCAGAGTGGACTGCTTTCCATCTCACGGTTGGCATGGAAACCCCTGTGCCTCTGATCAGAAAAAGGGTAATGAGAAAAGAGAAAGGGTAGAGGACAAAAGAGGTGGACCTTTTTGCCTGGACATGGACAGTGCAAGGCTAAACCTAGCCAAGGATACTTGGACACTCAAATGTCATAATGGCCTTAAATAATAGAAAACATTTCATTTGAAAAGTGTTGTATGCATGTGTGCAGTTTGCATCATGGATGTAAACTGTCTGAAACTGGCCTGGGAATTAGAACCAGCACAGCTGCAGGGGATCATAATAATGCTCAGATGAGCCCTAAACTCTCAAAATTCCCCCCAAAATGATCTCCTAATGGAAGATAGTGATCTACTCTCTTTGTTTTTAAGTCAAAACACAAAACCCCATGCAGCTGAAATGAATATCAATGAGTGATGTATGGTGTCAAACAAAACCTAATTTTATGCCAACAAAAAAGAGCATCTCTTCTAACTTCAAACATTTACAAACCAACAACCAGAGCAAACAGCTTCCACACAATTTACTGAAAAATGATTGCACTCACCAGTTCACTGTTTTCCCTGCAGTCTTGCTTTTTCCAGTTTACTTCAGCTGAAAGTTCCACTCTGTTTTTGTCATTCATTAAAGTCGTAGCAAAACTCCCCACGCCACGTTTTACTGATGCAAACTTCTGTCATCATCTTCAACTATGACGAGGCAAAAGCTGTTATCATGTTCACCGTGTGTGTGCGTTATCGCATCATAATGTGTTTGCACAGATCACATCTGAAACGGCTCACAGTGTCTCCATCGGAAGAGACTTTCCTCATAGCAGGAAGTCAGCTCGCCCACGCACAACTTACTCAACACACTTCAGTCAGTAGCCTGAAATGCCAAGCAGAAACTGCTTTTCATGAGATTCAGTGGACTCTGAAATGCAGAACTTTTAACTTTTGTTGTTGTCTGTAGTGTTGTTTTTCAAAACAGTGTCAACTCTCGTCTGGATCAAGTTCACCAAAGTGACTTTCTGCTGGGATGTCCAAATTTGCATCCTGCTGCTGTTAAGGCCTTTCCTTTAATGTCTGTTGATATAAACTTCTTAACACTTTTGCTACTCAAAATGAATAAGGGCTGGCTGATGTGTAAACTTGGTTCCATTTGATTCAACCAAAGGATGTCTGATGACAGTCTTTCCATTTCCAAAAAAATTATTTTTAACGTTAAAAGTCAACATTTGATTGGAACAGAACAGAGAAAATGTTTTTAACCCTTGTATGGTGTTCGGGTCTGTGGGACCCATTTTCAGTTTTTTTATCTGTAGAAAAATGAAACAATAAAATTTTTTTTACAACCTGAAATTCATTAGCTTTGGCTCATTTTCTGTGAAGAACATACATCAAAACACATTTTCATTGACCGCATACTGTACACCCACCCTACACATATATATTACATATAGCAAAAATACGAACACCACACAAGGGTTAAACTGAGAAAGATTTTCAGTTTTACTCTATAAATGAGTTTGGTTGATTTTGTTTGATATTATTTCATCAAAGTTTTGTTACAAACAAATATTGGCCTTCTAGATTTAAGTCTTAGGTCTTTAAGTCTATTCGATAACATTATCAGATGACACAGCATGACCAGGAGATACTGCAGTTGAATAAACTTCAAGTGAGTCTTGCAGGTTTAAAGACTCGGAAAACTTCTCTTTTTTTTTACTCAGAAAAATAAAGGTCATGGTTAGCAGTTCACTTGGTAAAAACACTATCATTTGAAATAGCATTGAGGCCAACCACTGAAAATGGTGTTGTTATTCTTGTGGCATTTTTCTAAAGATGGAGGACATATGTCAAGACAATTTTGATTTAAACTGCATTTCTGAGTAATTATTTGTTAAAATTGTGATAAATCAGGAGCAGATGAAAAAATACTGCTGGGAAAAGCTCATAGGTGTGACGTAGAAGCTACAACAGAAAGCTGCAAGCTTCCTGCTCCAATTCATTGGATGCATCCACTTGCAGACAAATAGATCCATGTGCGTCTTTGTTTTTATCGTCTGAGCTGGAATCTGGATCAGAACTGTACGGCTGGACAGGTCCAATATTGCTCGCAGTTTTTTTGTTTTTTGAACCTCTAATGTTTGCTTGAGGTTGCTCAAGCTAGCTGGAGAGTGTAGGCAGATGGCTGATGGGAAGTAGGCTCAGGCTTACGCCACACCATGAGTCCCGCCCACAACTCACAGGTAAATTTCCAATGAACTTCTGCCGCTATGCAGAAACTATGTCCTACAAAATGACAGTTTTAAACAACACAATCTCCCTCAAAAGACCACTGGGAACAAGTTTACAATAGACCGAAACACTGAAGTCATTTTTAATGAAGCCTTTACTTTATTTTTCTATCAAAGGTCAGATTTTAAGAAATGCTTCCTTTTATTTCCACCAAATTTCCAAAATCAAGGACGTTCTTTCTCAGAGGGAAGTTTAAAAATGAGTTAATGCAATATTACATATATTTATTTATTTATTTATTTATTTATTAGACTCCACTAAAACCTCTCTAAAAAGCTGATTAAAAATTGGATGCTATTAAACTGCTGACAAGAGAAAGGTGCAGATTGGTTGATAAGGTCATAAGATAGCTGGAGTCTACCCAGCTCTTGTTGGGTGAAGGTAGAGTTCACTCTGGACACCAATGAACCCATGAAGCATGTTTTTGGAGTGTTGTGCGAGCAAACCGGAATTCTGGTGGAAAACCAACACATACATGAGGAGAAAATGGTCTGCATTTTTTTGGCCCATTATTTGATCATTTTTGGTAAGTGTACGTAAGTAATGACATCTATTTCAACCTTCCTGTTACTTTCAAACCCTCTAAAAGTCTGTTCTAGGTCACATGGTGGCAATGACAGTCATAGCATTAGCTTTGTTTCTGTGAGGACTAACATGTTTGCAACAGCATGATGTTGCTGTCCTCTGAATTTACTGCACAAGGAGGAAACTGTGGTTGCTTTGGATACTCCACACTGCCCTGGGTTTCATATCTTGATTGTGTGACTTCTGACTTTTGCTTCATTTGCACAGATGTAATGGCAGAAAAAACATTGAAAGAACACTGATACATGCCAGAAAAATGCTCATGAGGGAGAAATCTACACATGATCATCTGGTTTTGGACATCAGTATTGGATATTTGATACTTATTATTAAAACACACTGAATAATTTTGCTTAACATTCCAGTCGCTGTGTAAAAGCAACCTTTCAGGGAATCCAGATAGACTGCCCACAGATCCACTGAAAGGTAGTCAAGCAAAAAGGATTCTCTTTAAGCACCATGCATTTGAAGTAAAAGAAAAAAAATTGCAGTGGAAATCCAAATTGAGAACCAAGAAAATGCAGGAAAGTTGTTGCACAGGCTTACATGAAAGTACATACACTTGTCATAATGGCAGATCTATCTACCAGCACTTTCTGTACAGTCTGGATTATCGTCTTTGTGTTTTCTTCTTCATGGTCAGTGCTTTCTTAAAGACATGCATTCCCAAACAGACAACCATTACTCTTTGTTCCAGCTGCAGGTCCACTCACAAATATATAACATGAAACCAATCTAAACGGATTGAGAGTGTGCACTCTTCTTTAGAACGAAGCCAAAGCAATCCCAGTCAAACCCACTCTTTTTCTCAGTGTTGCAGAGGGTCAGGCACAAAGACTGGACTGAAAAACAGTAATTAAAAAGCGTTAAAGTCCATGAAAATACTGCACATGACCAAGGGCGAATTTACCATGAGGCAACAGATGCCAAAAGCCTGGGGCCCTCGAGTTGAACACATTATAAATGTACAACAGAAATTCCTTGTTGATTAATATTTAAAGTCCCACTCCGATCTGCTTTTGATCTATGATAAAAGTGTTCTCAGTGGTCTTTTAGTTGTGGTTATGCCAAACTCAAAAAACCTGTGTTGTTTTCTAGGACATACACGTAGTTTCTCCAGAGCGACAGGAGTTCAGTAGAAATTCATCTCTAAGTTCTAGGTGGGACTGTTGGAGCAGAGCAAGCTTGTCCACATTTCCCATAATTCCTTTGTTTACAAACTCTTTCCCACTCACTTACAGCCCCTCACAACCCCAAGTTAACATTAGAGAAGCAACAAAAATGGCAAGTAATATTGGAGCATTCCAGCTGTACAGTTTTGAGCCAGATGGCAGCTAGGACAAGGAAAACCAAAATGAACATGGATCTGTTTGTCTGCAAGTGGATGCATCAGAATGGACCGGAGCAGGGAGCTTGTGGCCTGCCGATGTAGGTTCTATGTCACACTTACAAGCTTTTTTTCATCTGCTCATGATTCACCACGATCTGAATATAAAAATACTCAGAAATGCCTAACAAGCCTAATTTTCTTAATATACGTTCTCATCATGAGAAACATGCCACAAGTACATCTTAACAACACCAAAGACAGTTTTCAATGGGGTGGGTCTTTAAGTATTTTTGTTTCTTTGATAGTAAAACCTGACACGTTTAAGAAAAGAATGGAGACTCTCATTTGTTCCTACTAGAAAGTGACTTGGTAACAAATTAGTCCATTCAAAAAATTCTACATTTTACTCCAAGCAAAAATAGTGTCCATATAATACATAAATGAACAATTAAATGATATTTCACTTTTTAGAGGCTTATCAAACAAAACATTTGGATTCTTGACAATAATGCTGTCCAAACGTGAACTTGTGAAGAAATTTTTCGACAAACGTTTTACTGAAGGTTAGGATTCATAAAAATAGAATAGTACAACTGCTGCAGAGGTCCCGGAGATGTTATTGTTTGTGTGAGGCCCCCAAACTGCTTAATCCGCCACTGCCTACAACCACTTGAAATTGTACAAGCCTGTATCCTTGGAAGCAAATAAATGAAAGCATTTTGAAAACATTTGAGGAAAACCCACAAGTTTCCAGTTTTTCAACGATCATCAAGCAAAAAACAATGTTTTTCCTTTACTCCATATTTTGTGCGACCATCAGTTTCTATTGCTTAACTTCATCTGCTGTCTCTTTAAGTCCTCAGAAGTTGGTCGTGATGTCATTCAATAGTCATATAGTTAAGGGCCCAAATTAAATGGGGGGAATTTAGGTCGATCAGCCAAGCAAGCGTGTGTGCAGTTTCTTTAACACATTCAAAAATAAAATCCTAAAGCGCCCTTAAAATTAAAACTGTTAGCTGGAGTTTCTTTTTTCTGGTAGCTTCTTTTAGGAGACTCACAATCTCAAAGTATAAAAAACAGTTCTTTCAAAGCTAAAGAAGTACTGATTAATGTCTCTCAACTCCTACTGATTGATCACAGGAGACACATCAAGAAGTTGGTTAAAAATCAGAATGAAGATTTGCTGGGATGACAGTATATCAGCCTTACCGGTGTGTTCAGAGCCAGGAAGTTGTTTTTGTTAACAGGCCAACAGAAGTGAAGACTTGAGCACCAGCTGCAGAAACATGACTGATTTTGCTGAACCTCATCATCTGCAAAAACTGACCAACCAGCCAACGGGACCTGAGTCCTAGCGTACTTGGTCTTTTCGTCCCTTCTTCGAGTGAAACTTAGTGTCAAAATATGGGCAAGAAGAAACAAGTGAAGAGAGACAGAAAGTGATAGTGAACAGCAGAAAGTCAGAACACTGAGACAGAGAAGCAGCAGGAATGGACTTGTCTTGTTTTTCTGGTCGTTTTTAACCTGATTCGTGTGTCTGCTAGACAGGGAGAGACTTGCGGGGAGAGAAAGGGAAAGAGTGACTTATGAGGGAAATGAAGGAAAGAGAGGAAGAGAGAAGCTGCAGGCACTGATTATTAACCCAAGAAAAAAAGCTGCTTCTGAATCATTTGAAGCAACAACTCCAGCGTCCCACAGTCAGTGAGGCATGAAGGTTTCAGACAAATGTTAGAAAAATTTAAAGCAAAGAAAAAAGAGTTTCTTCTCTTAGTTCATCTAATTTTGAAACACAGATTGAACATTTTGCCAAAAAAGTCCTTATACATGGTGAGAATATTTAAGTAAAAAAATGCTGCAAATGAAGATGAATTCATCCACCCATTTTCAAACCCTGCTTGATCCGTTACAGGGTCATGGGGTTGCTGGAGCCTATCCAAGCCTTTGTTGGGCAAGGGCGGTGTACACCCTGGGCAGGTTGAGGCGAGTGTGCTAACCACTACACCACAGTAAAATAAAACACTATTTCTGAAAAAGTTGAATTTTTAAAATTTTATTTAGAATAATAACTGTTAAGACCTTAAACCAAACTTGATAATATTTCAACTGAGAATAGCAGAGCATAAATAACAAAAAGTTTCAACTGAGAACTTGAATCCACAAAGTTCAACAATTTTACTTTGATTCTAGCAACAGGGTTCAAAATAGTGAAAACAGATTTTTAAACTGAAAAAGACAAATTGGATGTTTTTTCTGTTCAGTCTGATCCAGACTATTGTCTCTCTCCCTTGTATTTGCGGTGCCATCTGCTGTTCCAGGAGCCTCATTGCCTTCACTACTTAAGGATTAGTCACCTGTAAACATTTATGTTGAAACGTTAAGAGAACGATGCCTTCTAGACTTCTACACTTCTACAGTCCCTTTCTTCCTTGATTAAGGCCCTAGGCGCTTTAGTTACAGTTCCATTCACCCATGCACACACATTCACACATTGACTCAGGGTTTTCTACCTTGATCTGATTTGAGATTGATCTATATGATGCAAGCTTTTAATCCAAATCGAATCAAATCGATCAATACCATCATAAACTTGTTTCAAAGTGAAACAAATTGATGATAATCAATATTAGAAAGTATCGTTTTTGTTGAGACATGGTTGGTTTATTTTACTATAATGTAAAAATGACCAGGTTCCATCACAGGAGACAACACGTGATGTAGTAAAAACTGATCAACCATCCTTCCAGTTTAATGCGTGGAAACACTTTGAATTTAGCAAAGACATGTGACCATACAGTGCGGTAGAATGTTCTAATAATGTTCCTTTGGATTATTCTGATGTGGAAAAACAACAGTGAGCTGAACATTGTGAAACTAAAACTGGCATGGATTTGACATTCATTCTTGTTTACTTGTTTGTTTGTACACATATTTAATGTACACTTGTTTATCTCGCAAGAAATGGTCCAAACATATCAAGTGTCACAACTGAAATCTTCCCAAAGAGGCAATAATTTAATCCATAACCCAAAAACCAAAGTAGAGGTCAGAAACTGGTCAGTAGTAAATAGACTTGAAAACAAACACGTGACTGGTATCAGAGTGTAACAGTCTTGACTTAACATTCTGATACTGAGATGTTACTGAAATGAGACTGAATGAATGCAGGATGAATATGAACACAGGGCATCTTCCTGTGTCTCATCCATGAATCGCCACCTTAATGGGGTGGAGGGGTTTGAGTGCTCTAGGGATGGCAGGGTCTCCCATGGAAGACAGGTCCTGAGTGACAAGCCAGACAAAGAGCGGTTCAGAAACCCTGATTGAGAACTTCAAGCGCAGATCATTTGGATTGATGTAACCGGGGCACCAGACCTGGGGATGGGGCTTCCAGGTGAGTACCCTGTAGCCGGGGCTCCTCCCACGGGCCCCGGTCGGGTAAAGCCCAAAAGAACAAGGTGGGATCACTCCCCAATGGGCCCACCACCTGCAGGAGAGCTTAGAAGGGGCCGGTGCAATTTGGTTTGGGTGGCAGTCGAAGGCTAGTGTCTGGGTGGCCTAAACCCCGGTCATGGAACTTGGCTTTTGGGTCATGGAACCTCACCTCTCTGGGAGGGAAGGACCCTGAGCTTGTACGCGAGGTCAAGAGGTACCAGCTAGAAAATATAGTTGGGCTCACCTGTACGCACAGTCTGGGGTCTGAAGCTCAGTCTCTTGAGAGGGGTTGGACATGGTGAGAGGCAGCGGGCTGGGGTGGGCTTACTTGATGAATGTAGGGTGTTCCCTGATTGTTAAGTTTCTGAACAAAGGAGCAAGAATCGCATGCAATCCTATCACCTCACTGCAAGCAGTAATGAGGACGCTGAGGCATGTGGATCCATGTGCAACTGATTTTAATACAGCAGCTCAAGGATGTGATCAGGATACAGGCCAGAGTCAAAACACAGGAGCAGAGCAGGAGTCGAATAAACAGGCAGAGGGTCCGAATAACACAGCTAGGCTTGGCTTGGACTGACATTGAATGCCAACCACAGGCAGCCAGAAATATCTGGACCTTTTCATGGAAGGTTACTGGATCCAACCTCACAAAACATCCAGCAGGTCTCAGAGGGCAAGACAGAACAGAAGTTCTAAGAAAAGTTGAGCTTGTGCCTGAGTTTGCTGGACTTGTCAACAGCCAGTGTGTGGAGCAGCTGCTCTCTGGACTGAGGAAAAACAATAACTTTTTGAATATGACAACCCCATCAACCCAAATATTTCTATAAGGAAACATACTCCACCACTACAATATGGCAAAAAAACAAAAAGCCATGATCCAGTACAGCCAGATTCTTCCTTCAACTATGAAGAGACAGACTGACATCCATGAGAGGGTTGTCTCAGATATGCTATTTCATTCAAAGTTCTTGTGTTTTGGTTTTGTTTTCTTTTGGTTTTTTTTTCTTGCTTTAAATCTCACTTCTGGTAATTACCCAGGTGCTGGCTTTTAAAGAGGTTTCTTTTTTTGTCCCACTCGCTGTCCCAGGTCCTGGATAAGACCAAGAGTCCAAAGAGAGCACATAGCATTGGTGGACGACACTATTTTGACTCAATCTGATTTTTGGAGTATAAAACCAGATGTTGATGGGATGGTAAGCATAGAGAATATGCTGTGATATTAATCTGAAAAAATATTTCAGTGTTTTAAAATGCAAACCTGATGTTTATGTGCTCTTGTAGATCCTCAACAATTGTTTCAAGGTTATCGAGAATGGTTAGGGTTATGGGTTAGATTTTAGATACGTTAGAATTATATAGATTTGCTTCTTCCCTCTCCTTTTCAAGCAATTAATCAAGCTCTACTAGACTTCAGTTATTAATCATGCTTAACAAATGTGACTTAAGTGCATTGTTTTTGTTTGTTCGTTTTTTTTTCTTTTCTTTCATTTTATTTAATTTTCTCAGTAATGAGTTTGATCATTCTGTGTGATTATTTTCGTGTACTGTCCAATTTATGCTTGAAATAAACCAATCAATTACTCAATTAAATGCTCAACCAAAAATGGTTCTGAAAGAAAACAAACCAATATTTAGAAATGACCAAATCAAATGCTCCCTACAATAAAGATAAAAAAAATGCAGGCCCAACTTTGTAACAGTATCAATAATTAAGGTGCACTTAGGTGTCCTTAACAATGCCGCCACCCCGTGAGAAAAAAAAGACTGAATAAATGTGTGTGCATGGCTTACATAAGGAGGAGCACAGGTGAATGAAATGAAAAACAATCAAGAGTGATTAGGAAGAAGGACAGAAAAAGAGGTAAGGGAAAGTATGTATGAGGAAGTAAATTCATTCACATGAGAGTCTATTTCTTACGTAGACTTTTATTTTTCCATTCACTTTTTGAAATTGAAAATCAGTTTAAAAGTCACATGTTTTTAAATTATTTTTCCCCTTATGCTAAACAAACTGACAGCAAGGCGGCTGCAAGGACGGCAGGGTTTTAACATGAATAAACTGATAGAGTTGAACAATGCAACTCCAGAGAAGGGGTTGGGTAAATACTAGGACTGTGCAGACAAACAACACAGTAACGGAGACGGGCAGAATTATGTGTAGTATTATATAAAGGTAATATTCAGACATATGTATAAGGAGGATGTGTAGAAAATATTTTAACATGTACTTTTTTACTTTTAGTACACTCTGTACATTGTCATGGGGACCAAATGGGATTTCAGTGAGGTATGTGTAAATTGTGCCGAGTGAACACAAGGCACTTTGGGTGCTGGCTCAAACTGACCTGTTGTGTATTTAATACTGCAAAGAAAAACATTCATTCATTCATTTTCCAATCCGCTTTATCCCTTTCGGGGTCTCGGGGTTGCCGGAGCCTAACCCGGCTACTCATGGGCGAAGGCAGGGTACACCCCTGGACTGGTCGCCAGTCTGTCGCAGGGGCCAAAGAAAAACATGCAACACATAAAAAGATGGTGGTGTCTTCGACTGACAACCAACATTCCAATGCTGTAAATGGTCTTTAAGATCACACTTCTGAAATGCTTTTCTTTAACTACGTGTTTTACAAAAAAAACTTGTAGACTAAATTTTAATACATTTTTAAAAGAGAATGTTCATTGTCATTGATTACCCAAGGTCTCAAAAAGACAGAATGGAGGCCAGCCGAAGGCTGCTGGAAAAAACGACTAAGTTGATCATCGAACTTTTACCTACAGCAGGGGTCAGTAAAGTTTATGACATGAAGGGCCAATTTGAAATTTTCTCCTTAACAACTGTGCCATCACCAACTAATGTAAACTCTAATACAGAAAAATACAAAAACATATTATATCTGAGAAAACATTTGATTCACAAACAGCAGGTCAAATAGCTTTTTAAACATTTTTGGCATTAAATAAAAATCATAGTATTGCACACGGACAATAGCTGAAATGGTTTTGTAACTATGTTGGTTTGTAGGCAAGGCAAGTTTATTTGTATGACACATTTCATGTACAAAGACAACTTGTGCTTTATTATCATATCACATCACAAATATCATATCATAGACCTGTCATGTAAGCCCTACTGGTCACAATTGCATTCTCTTGCATGTCACATCTCTTCACAGGTCACCGGACGATTCAGAACCATTCACCCCTGCGTAATGCAGGTGCTGACACCGGAAGTGGTAACACCTTAAGTGGACTGGTCTTTATAGGGTTACTGCACGCACTTCAAAGGCGGTGCAGTTGGAAGGAAAAGGGAGTCGCTGGTATTACTTTTTCATGATTACCCGCAAAGGACAAATACTCACATTTTATTTATTTTCGTTCAGTTTCATTCTTGTATTTCTTATGCCTGCTTATTTTGAGGACCTGAGATTCCCCAGGCCCAAGTGTCAGGGTTGACGTGAGGACACAAATGCAAACGGCACTTGTAACTGCAAAGTTCTCTGCTTTATTCAAGTCCGAAACAGAAAGCTGAACATGAACTCATGTTGCTACCAAAACCACCCGACAACCAGTGCAAGGGAGATGAGGACTTATAACCAGAGGGAGAGGATGAGGTAAGTATCTACAGGTGTGCACATTAGGGAGGGAGAGAACACACACTAGGAGGGGAGTGACAAGAGACCTGAATTGAGCAGTCCTGTGACAACAAAGGAAGTGAACACCAACAACAAAATAAAACAGGAAGTGAACACCAACAAAAAACAACCACCGTTCCGGGTCCAAAACCCTACACCAAGAGGGAAAGAGTAGCCTTAGGGGTTTTATGGTACTTTTAAACCTCAAGGCGCGCCGCCTGGCGCAGGGGGAAGCCTGTCCCGGTGTCGCCGATTGAAGTCCCTGATGAGCGCTGGATCCAGTATCCGCGAAGCAGGCTCCCAGGACCTCTCCTCGGGCCCGTACCCCTGCCAGTCCACCGATACTGGAAGCCACGTCCCCACCACCGGACGTCCAAAAGGCGACGGCGGACCGAGGGAACGGACACCTCCGTCTCCTGCTCGGGAAACAGGGGGGTTGGTACCCCCGGGAGCACTCAAACGGGGACAGGCCAGAAGCAGACGAGGTGAGGGAGTTGTGCACATACTCCACCCATGGCAACAGGGAGCTCCAGGAGGTCTGGAGTTGGGAACAGATACTCCAAAGTCTTGGTTAGTCCGTTCCGCCTGCCCATTGGTCTGTGGGTGAAAACCTGAAGACAGGCTGGCAGTTGCCCCGAAAGCCCCACAAACGCCTTCCAGACTTGTGAGATGAACTGGGGACCTCGATCCGACACCATGTCTGTAGGGATGCCATGCAGCCTGAAGACATGCTTAACCACCAGCCTGGTGGTCTCTGCAGCAGAAGGGAGTTTGGTCAGAGCCACAAAATGGGCAGCCTTGGAAAAACGGTCCACTATGGTGAGGATCACGGTTCTCCCAGCAGAAGGAGGTAGCCCAGTCACAAAGTCCAGTGCTATATGTGACCAAGGGTGACCCGGGATGGACAGTGGGTGTAATAGTCCAGCAGGCGGGTGCTTACTGACCTTGTTCTGGGCACAAACCAGACAACCTGAAACATAGTCCCGGACGTCCTTGGTCATACTGGGCCACCGGAAATGGCAACGCAGAAAAGAGCGGATTCCTGGGTGGCAGGTCAGTCGCGTAGCATGAGCCCACTGGAGAACCTGGGACCTGAGTGAGCTGGGAACTAACAGTTTGTTAGGAGGACCCCTCCCAGGTCCGGCTCCTGAACCTGGGCAGCCTTAACATCCCTCCCCAGCTGCCAGGAGTGGGCGCCCAGCACACAGGTGGAAGAGAGAATGGTGGCTGGTTGGCCGTCTTGCACAGCCGGTTCCTGCTGTCGGGAGAGGGCATCCGGCTTTACGTTCTTTGACCCTGGACTATAGGACACCACAAAGTTGAACCGGTTGAAAAATAGAGACCACCGTGCCTGCCTGGAGTTCAGCCGTTTGGCAGTAAGAAGATAGGACAGATTTTCATGATCTGTCCAGGCCAAGAACGGCGTTGCTGACCCCTCCAACCAGTGCCTCCACTCCTCAAGAGCTATCTTAATTGCTAGCAGTTCCTTATCTCCCACATCATAATTGTGCTCCGCCAGAGTAAGCCGGCGGGAGAAGAAAGCGCAAGGACGCAGCTTACCATCAGTTACCCCTCGCTGAGACAACACCGCACCCACCCCCACATCAGAGGCATCCACCTCAACAATAAACTACCTGGAAGGGTTAAGGTTGAGCCAGGATAGGTGCAGAGGTGAAAAGACGCTTAAGCTTGTTGAAGGCGGCCTCAGCCGCCTCTGTCCAGTGGAACGGTGAAGAGGTTGAGGTGAGAGCCGTGAGGGGCGCGACCACCGAGCTGTAGCCACGGATGAAGCGACGGAGGAAGTTGGCAAACCCCAGAAACCGCTGCGGTTACTTCCGGTTAGCAGGTGTAGGCCACTCCACCACCGTGCTCACCTTAGCTGGATTGGGTCTCACCTCTCCTTCTGCAACAACAAACCCCAAAAACGAGACAGACGAAGAGTGGAACTCGCACTTCTCCGCCTTTACATACAATTTGTTCTCCAGCAACCGCTGGAGCACCAGACGAACATGACGCCGATGTTCGCTGGCGTCCCTAGAAAAAATCAGAACGTCATCCAGGTAAACAAAGACAAAGCGATGTAAAAAGTCTCGTAGCACATCATTAATCATAGCCTGAAACACAGCAGGAGCATTTGAGAGGCCAAACGGCATTACCAGGTACTCGAAATGTCCTAAACGTGTGGTGAAAGCGGTCTTCCACTCGTGACCGGCTCTGATGGGCACTAGATGGTATGCGTTTCACAGGTCCAGTTTGGTGTAGATCCTGGCCTCCTGCAGTGCCTCAAACGCTGAGTTCATAAGCGGTAGAGGGTAACTGTTCCTGACTGTGATCTCGTTAAGACCACGATAGTCTATGCATGGTCGGAAAGGCCCATCTTTCTTGCCGACAAAAAATAAGCCGTACCCCACTGGCGACAAAGATGGTCTGATAAGTCCAGAACTTAAAGATTCTGTGATATAGCGCTCCATAACCTCCCTTTCAGGTTTGGACAGGCTATAGAGCCTGCTTTTTGGCAGAGTGGCGCCGGGTTGGAGTAAAATAGCGCAGTCATAAGGCCTGTGAAAGCAACTTCGCAAACTTACCTCCTGCACATGGATTCGCATGTCTCCGCGCCTTTGTTACAGTGGCATGCTCGCTGCTCTTTTTTGGGGCTTTCTTTCACCACTTCTAAGTCTGAAATGATCAAGGGTGAATTGTTTACATAATCAGCTGTGGCAACAACAAAATGCAGCCAGAGATTGCTAATATTATTTTATGCTTTTTTTATTCAACAAAGTTATGGCAACAAGATAATTTCCTGGCTTTGGTATCAATAATATTCTAAAAAGGTCTTTTCTATCTTAACTTCATGAGTGAACCTCAGTACTAATGCTCACTTTGTTACAGAGGAGGGACCAATTATATTTTTGCAAGTCACAAGAAAGTCTCAAGTTTTAGTCTTCAAGTCTGAGTCAAATCCCAAGTCGAGTCACAAGTCCTGCCATTGAATGTTTCAAGTCTTTTAAAGTCCTTTTAACGACAGTGATATTATTTACACACACCATGTGTGCTTCTAGGAACTGTATTTATTTATCAAAATTTTACAAGCATAATAGGTAAATTTCCACTGAGCTCATGCATTCCCACTGCTTTATAGTGGAAACACTTTTTATCATAAGTACACATCTCATGATAGCATGTGAAACACTAAAGTTCAGACCCATACTTGCCCACACATGCATACTACTAACTCTTAAAGCAGTAAGTATAAAAAGAAGAATGAAAGCAGCAAATATTAAAGAAAGACTGTGACCCTCCGAGAGAGAAGGTGGCTCTTTGCCAAAATACAACACCACAAAGCACAGCAAAATAAGCCAACCAGAAAAAAAAAAAAAACTCATGTAGGACCTCCCTGAATTCTACATAACGTTTGCTGGATTTCTATCATGAAATAACAGAGAAAAACCGAGCCTGGGGTACCAGCCGCCCCTCTGCTCCTGCTATAATCATTTGCCTCCCGCCCAGATCCTTCCTGCTGCAGGTGAGGATCAGAGCGTTGGAAATGTCAAAATCACCTGTAGTAATCTGTGATTACAATGAGCTGCCTGCACGCTCACACAATGTAATGCTAACAGAGAGGTTACTATCTTAGTGATTTAACTCCAGTTAGCCGATTAGCTATCGTCAGCTTTCATTAGAACTTACCGGTCTTTGTAGCTTCAAGAGTTGGATGAAGTTGGTCGTTGTTGAGTGTCTGTACGCAATCATTTATTTGCCTGTTCTGCAAACTGTAAACAATATTTTGTTGACAACTTCCTAACTTTTATGCAAGAATGTAAAAACACCGGCGATCAGGAACTCGCACTTCAATTGACCGAGCAATGTTTTTCTTCAATTTGATTGGTTGGATTGTTGGATCAAACCAACGTTGACCTAATTTGATTGGATTTCGACATCACACACAGATGTAAACAAACAGAGACAGAGTGACTGGGGCTCGAGATTTGTCAATATACTTTTTAATCTTTGATTTTGAGGAAAGTAGCAATTTTTTTTAAGCAGAGGGCTAAAGTCTGAATCAAGTCATGTATTATTGATGTAAAAGGCCAAATCTGAATTCTTCCCCTACCCCTAAGGCTTCTCCCTACCCCTACATTTTGCTGGTTTACAACCCAACATTCCTTGATACCTCTGCTGATCTCCAGCAGCTGAAATGCAGCTTCAACAGCCGTTCTCATCAAAGAGCAGCTCAGACCTAAAGAATCATTTCAACCTCTGTGGAATAATCAGAATTACACAGTATGCTATGCAAACTACAAATTCATGCAAACTTTTAATCACGAAGCATTTCAAAATAAAGCAAATCAGATTATGTATGTAGATACAACACTATTTTTAACGTGATTGTAGCATATGCAGAAAAAAAGAATAATTGATGTAAAATCTAAAATATGTGCAGATTATTTTCATTTGAGATCTTTAGTCATGAATTACTCTTTAGGGAACCAAGTCAGGTGATTCAATTAAAGCCTTTGTCCAAGATGGTATTCCTTCTTCCGCTGCCTGATTAACGGCTGCCCTTCTGGTTTGAACAGTTTATAAAGTTCTCCTCGTTGTTATGACTGCAGACTGTTTATTCAAAGACAAGAAAAAGTTATATTCAAAACAGATGAGTCAAATGCAAAAATTGTTTTGCAAAATTGTGCACAAATTATTCATTGGTACACAATTTTGTCTTTAGTCATGTTTCTTTTTGATAAAAATCCTACCCTGTAGAATCCAGTTAACTTGTGGTTGATGTCAGAGTGGGAGAATGAGCACTGTTCAAGACCTAGGTATTTATCTTTGAGTCTCACTGATTGAAGTTTGGCTAAAGATGTAGTCCTACTGGATCCATTTAATTCAGTAAATCAGATCCAAACGGATTGTTCAAAATGAACCAAAACTGACTATGAATCGCATTAGAAACCACAAGTTATGATATGAATACAATTGTTGTTAAAACATTTTTTTAAACCAGTAACTTCATGGTCAGGTTCGGCTTTACAGAAACATTATTTTTATTATTACATTATTTCATTATCTAAAACCCAGTCGAGTTTTGGGACCATTTTCATCAGGTCACGCGGTTGGGGGCGCGCATCTGATCTTCTGCAGCGTCGGGTCGCGCCTGCGCACTGGCAGCCTGGCCACAGTGACAGCTCCATCCCGGTGGAACTCACAGCTCCGCGGCTACTGCCGGCTTTTTGAATGGTTCGGCGGAGGAAACCCAAGCTGAACGGGGATGCGAGGATTAAAGAAATAGTCAACGGTAACTGAGCAGAGGAAACCCCAGAGAAACGCTGCCTGCGCTGAAGGAGAGGTAAGCGAAGCAGACTAGGACGGCGGGCTCGCGTTGGCCGGCTTTCCTTGGATTAGTTTGTGAGCTGAAAGCTAGCGAGGCTAGGCTAACAACATGGATGCTGCCTGCTTTCTTTTTGCGCGGAGATTATCCGCTTTAACCGCGACTCGACTGCCGAGCCGACCGAGACTACCGGTTCTGTGCTTTGGGTCGTCACCACTTCCTCGGAACCCAAACGAGAACTCGGAAGTGTTCGACCGATTCTTGAAAAGTGTGTACATTTTCGTCCGTCGAATGAAACGGTCGGGAGAAGCGCAGGATAAATCCGGATTTGCACGCGGCTTTGAGCGCGAGGCGGATGCCTGTGAAAGCAGCAGAGACAGGTGCAGGCGAGGGGGCTGATCACACGCTGGTCCGCACAGCAGAACAGTTTCAGCAGCTTGGGGGGTTCGGTTGGATCGGAGCAGGGAGTGCTTGTACAAGAGGGTGGAGAATATCCCCAACCACCAAAGCCTCCTTCTCTGCCCCGCTTTGATCTTATGGGTGGTTAGTTAGACTTTAACTGCCCCGGTGGTGTTATGACTCAGCTGGAAGAGGTGGTAAGGCCTCACACGGTTCAAGGCCAGCTGACTCAGTAAGGAGTGTTACAGCATTTCCCTGTCCCTGAATAGTAGGTTGAATGACTTGAAGGTCATGAGCTGCAACCGGTTCTTACAGATTAGCCTAGGGACATTGGCGGGTTCAAAAGAAAACTGGTGTGTTTTTAAAGAAACACTTTAGTGCGAACACATAGTCTGGTAAGAATGGATGGACTTTATGAAACGTGTGGTTCTGTGTTCCTCCTAGAAAATCAACACCACCTGAGGGGAAATTAATGGCATAATTTGTGAACTTTTGAAGATCGATGAAGGCCAAACGGCAGTAAAGAAGGAAAAAATGAGGGATGTTTTGTCAGCTGGAAGCTGATTTTGCATCAGTTGTTTGAGTCTGTCACTCATTAGCTCTTGTATTTGTAGTTCATCATGTTTCTTGCAAACAGAAAATACTGTTTGGGTTATTTTTGGGTAAACCACATTATTCGATCTCTGTTTGAAAGCAAGAATCATGCTTTTGTCTTTTGAACACCCAAGATGATCCAACTCTTCATTTGTCAGATTGATGAATGGATGGAAGGATTACTTGTAGGTGATGTTTCTCCTCCTTAGAAGCTGTTTGACCTAGTGGGTCATCCAGGGCTTTTGGTTTGGGGTAGACCCTGATGTGTTTGTCCACCGTGACTGTGTCTATGTTGTTCTTAATGTAACACCACACATGTACACAGCTGTAACCATGACTGCAGTGAACTTTCTTGCGAGGTAGAAGGGCCTGCATTTAACAGTCAGATATTCAATGTCCACTGTTGTTGACGTATACCCAGAGCCCGCTTCCTCTTCTCTTGCCAGAATCAACTATTCGGTCATGGCGCTGCGGTGTGTAGCCTGTTAGCTTGATAGCTGAATCCAGAATGGATGAGCAGAAAACAAACATCCTTAACGTAGTTGTTTTGTTGCGCTTTGCAGCCTCAGTTCATCATTGCACTGTCATGGAAGTGTTTGTCGCAATGGCAGTTTTTAACAGGCGGGTCTCATCCTGTCTGTTCTCCTAAGCTAGTTTAATGATTCAATTTGATAGAAATAACCTTTCATTGGATTGAACACTAGTTCTCTGGGATTTTCAGGAACTTCAAATAATTTTCTATGACATTTGTTACTTTTCTTTGTATTGCTTTTCCAGACCACACAGTTTTTGTCTTGCAGTGTTGTATCTCACATACACTAGACTGTTTGGTGAAGGAAAAAAAATGCCTTTTTACTGCTTGGATCATTCGCAGATCTGGGCTAAATGACAGAAAGAAAATTGAAAATGAAGCGGTCAAAGGAATCAGCTGAAAGTCTCTAGAGAGGAAATATGCGTGTGTTGTGACTAAACTGTTCTTAAATCCAATGTTTTTCATCTGTAATTTTATCAAAATGTATTATTGCCATTTACATAGTTGAGTGTTTCTAAGATAGCTTGTACTTATGCTTAGGATCCTCATGGATTAGCAGGTTGTGATTCCAGCTCATCTGCAGAAGCTTGGCATGTACAACAAAGAGCTTCATTAGAAGATCCTTGTTGTATACACAGCACAGGAGTCTGTCACAAGGTGTGGGGTGTTTTTCTGAAAGTGGAACTTGGTGTGATTCCCTTGCTGTCCAGGGCAGTAACAGGATCTAGAAACAAAAACCTTCTTAGAACAAGTTCCTCAAAGACATGACCCCCAGCTCGTGCTTTTCTCCTCAGCTGTTTTGTTTCAAACCAAGAGACTGCTCTCTAAGCTGTTCACTTAAAGGAATTTAAAAACATTATTGCTTTTAATGGCGACTATGATGCATATTTTGTATTTGAATTCTTGAATCGACAGATTCTTCCGAGCCCACTTTCAAGTGGTAGGTGTGGGTGATGTCTCTCTCACCTCTACAGTTCTCATACACAGTCAGTTTGTACTGAGCAGATGCAGGTAGAGGTTCTGTTCTACCAAGAGATGGTAACAACAGCTCAAAGCTCCATTCTATTTTGCATTGCATTTTTCACTTTACACGTCGAGATATTCATCGTCCAACGCTTGTGAAACACAAGCTTCTTAACGTGTATGTTAATTTTCTTGGACTTAAGCGAGGAAGTGAAATAAACAGTCTCGTGTTTTTACTGGTTGAAATCCTGTAATATTTTTGTTACAAGAATTTAAGAACCTCGATTAGAAGTATACTGAAGCTCTTTTTTAAAAGAAGCAAGACAATTGTTAAAGAAATGATTTCAAATATGCAGACACACTTACCTATACTTGAATAACTTGAATAAAAATGCAGACCAAAGAGATTTCTGCTGCATCACGCTAGCAGATGTGGTTGGAGGAAAGCAGAAATAGATGCTTTCATCATGACTCATTAAAAAAAAACAACACATTAGTTGAATAGCAATATAATGACAAGTTTCAGCCTCTACGAGGCTCAAAATGCATCAGGAAGAGCGTCAGGGCTGAAGTCTGGACTGAATATGAGGGATGATGGAACATATTTTTAACACAAACTACTTTACTGCTTTTAAATGTTTACTCAAAGCTAAAGTATTGTGAAGTGTACCAAACTGAGTCTGTGCTGCGCTGACAGATCCTGCAGCACTGCGTTGCAAGATTGTGAAGTGTGCCAAAGACAGTGAGAATCAGTCTTTGCTGGGACTCTTAGTTTTGCACCCTTAGCATGTTTAAGTCCATTTACAAAGCTGACTTGTGAATGCTGACTCATGTCAACAGGAACCAAGCTAATTAATTAGCCAGGGTCTTCTGCATATTAGCATCTCAGTGCCAACATCTTCACTCTGGTTGTAGTAATATGTTTGTGAGGCTAGCATGCGAGAAGTAAAAACCTGTGTCATGTGCACCATCCTGCTTTGTCTGAGTGTTTTCACTTCTCATGGGTTTGGTCAGACTGCTGCACACTTACACAAACACATCTTTGCTGCTTTATTGTTGTTTTGGACCATTTTGTTGGGTGTTATGATGGAGTAAAAGCATTTTTACAAACAAAAATACAAAAGTCAAAAGTTTAGGTATCATGAAAAGAGTATTTTTGTGTTTTCTTGGTGTTACTTTGTTAGGAAACCCTCAGTTCTGGTACTCACATTTTTGGAAAATCCCTTTTCTCAGAGGCTTGTATTGTGTTCATGAATTTTGTTCATTTATATTTACTTAGTAGGACTTAAAAAAAAAAAAGAGTACTGCTGTAACTGTTTACAGGAGTTGTTTCGATCATGTGGAGGTGATTCAGTTACTCAGGTCTAGAAATCCACGCTTCCCAAAAAATACACAAGTGCTGCAGCTGAAGTTCTTTCATTACCACAAATAAACCCCATAAATACAGAAGGAAGCTGTGGTGGTGATGCTGAGAAGTGAACAAATGACTTCCTGGAGCATTGCTGGATGCTGGCTCAATGAATGTGCTGTGGCTCTTGAAGCATGGACTCCACCCTCAGTCTCCTCCTTGAGATGATCCAATGCTTGACTGGATTTCACTCAACAATCCTCTCCAGGCTGCAGTTATTCATGTTGCTGCTGCACCTTTTACTCTCACAATTTTTTCCTTCAGCTCATGTTCTTGATAACATGAGGTCAAAAGTCTGCAGCGAGATTACAAGTTGCCACTACTGTAATAATTTATCTTTAAAGAATTAAGGGGCAGTCCTTAATAAGCAATTCTTCTGCCTGCTACCTTTCAAACATGGTTGTAATATGTATGAAACTCATGGTCAAATGTATAATTACAGATGAGATTGTAATATATAACTGTATATAAAACTAACATGTTTGAATAAACTATTGAAAAAATATGCTTGGATACAGCACTCTGTGAACAAGCAGCTTGTATATCATTGGCCTTTTGAGTTTTATCCTCCCAATAAAGAGTGCTGATGACCGTCCTCTGGACTTCAGTTAGCAGTCCTCACTACGACTGTGTACCTTCTCACTCAGACTGAGACCATTTAAGGACTTAGGAAACTTTGCATGTGTCTTGAATTAATGACCTGTTTTATGTTGTAACACTAATGTTGATTTTTGACAACATTTAATTTTCCGAGATACTTAGTTTTGGGTTGTCATCACATATATGAGTTTCACAGTTTGAATTGAATAACAAAACCTAGTTCATGTTCTATATTTTTGAGATGTACCTGGAACCCACCAACTCCAAACCTCACAAGCTGGATGCAGAGTCCACTGGTCAAAGCTTTGGGTGAAGAACTTTGGACATGATTAGTCCACACAAATACACCCACACACACACAACCACAGATTTAGTGTGATGATAATCCAAAGACCTCTGATGAATTGTTCTCATTGGTTAATCCCAGTCAGGAGGGGTAGAATCTGTGTTACAATTGGTTAATCCAAGGCACACTTGTAGGCGGGAATTAGGGAGGTGTTAAATCAATGTGCTTTCAGACGTGTAGTGAAGAAACTGCATGGTAGCCTTGGCTATAATGACCATCTGGTGTTCTGAAAGCATTAGGAACAAAGCTTCATTCATTTATTTTTCAAGCTGTACAGTGGATCATTGAAAGTGTGTGCTTTGTTGGTCTTTGGGGTGTGTCGCTTTTCAGAGTCCAAGCTTTTCTCCAAAGGTTTGTGTTTGAAGATAATACATGTATATTTAGATTCAGAGAAGACAATCACTCAATGGTGTCTCTACTTCATTTTACTGTTCTACTTATAGAGTTAACATCTAGAAATATAGAAGTACAAGAAAACAGAAGGTGAAGCATTTGCCAGTTTTCTTTTTTACAACAACTCTTCCGAGCACCTCTTGAATTTAATCTTTAACAACATTATGCGGTTAGGGGTAGGTGATAGTGAATTAGTATTAGTATTACTATTTAGTTTTTTTTTTCACATCAGGCATTAACAATATATATCACGATGTAAACCAAATAACTATATCTGTCAAATGTGAACACTCTGTGGCTCATTAGAGAAATGTGCATTCATCAAAATTAAAGCAAAAGCTTTCAAGTTTCAAAAGAGAACATCAATAAAACAGAACACTAAACTGCTTGATCAGTTCCATTTAAAAACAAAACATTAATTCTACAAATAAATTCTACTTGCGCCTGCACAAGCAAGACTGCATGTCCGTTGCTCTATGCTTGTGCTGAGTGAACATGTTTCATGTGTTTCTATTTCTCGGATTACTCCTAATTATCTATTATTATTTCTATTGCAAGTCAGCATTAGTGGGCTCGTTTATTCGAGAGAAGAGATGCTGGCTCTGAGGAAGAATAAACGATCAGAACTCTGTCATGTCCTTCCACCGGAGCTAACAAGGAAGTACTGGTGCTGCCGGGCAGGCTGCAAACATAAGGCACGGCTAAGGGCTTTGGCTGCTAACTGGCGGCGTTTCAAGCCATCCACCCCCTCCTTCCTGATGGGGAATCTCAACGCTTTGTCTAACAAAATGGATGAACTTTCGGGGTTGATCATGACACAATGCTGCTACAGGGAGAGCAGCCTCCTCATTTTTACAGAGACGTGGCTAACCAGCCATGTACCGAACGCTAATGTGGACCTGCCCGGTTTTACCACTGTGAGAGCAGTTCGCGACCCAGAAACTAGTGGGAAGAGCAGAGGAGGTGGTCTAATCCTGTATGCTGACCAGCGATGGTGTCATCCCAACCATCTGACTGTTAAAACGGCGATCAGCGACAGCAATTTGGAGTTGCTAGCAGTTGGCATCAGACCATACCCCATTTCGTGTGAATTCTCCCACGTTATTGTGCTCTATGTTTACATTCCCCCTGGAGCGGATGCAGAGGTGGCCCGGAAATCCATTTTCAACACTGCCGCAACACTGCAAACCAAGCACTTTGAGGCGTTCTTCGTCATTTCTGGTGATTTTAATCTTGTGACCCTGGACACAACTCTTGGCACTTTCCACGTGGTGAGGATGTTGTTTTTTGACTTTTCAGGTGCTTTTAACATGATCCAGCCCCTTCTCCAACAGAAGCTACTCTCCCTGACTATCAAACCCTACCTGGTGAACTAGATTACTGACTACTTGACCAACAGGCCACAGTTCGTCAAGATGGGGAGTTTCAGCTCCTGCTGATCAGCAGCACAGGCGCTCCACAGGCTCTCCTCTGATTTCCAATATAACTCTGAAGCATGTCACAAACAGAAATTTTCAGATGATGCTGTAATTGTGGCATGCATCAGAGGGGGTGAGGAGGGAGAATACAGAGGCCTGTTGCAGGACTTTGTGGAATAGACTGGGCGGAATAATCCCCATCTGAATATTCCAAAGACAAAGGAGATGGTGATGGACTTCTACCGGGCACCCAGCCCATTAACATCGATGGAGCAGTGGTGGAGGCTGTTGACTTGTACAAATTTCTGGGAGTCGTTTTGGACAACAAACTGTACTGGTCTGCAAATATGGACACTATCTACAAAAAAGGACAGAGTAGGATGTACTTTTTAAGGAGACTTGCTTCTTTCAAAGTCTGTTATGAACTTCTTTTTACCATTTGTCAATCTGTTGTTTTATAGTGTTCTCTTCTATGCTGTGGTGTGCGGGGGGGGCTAACAAAAAGGACATAAAGAAACTGAACATACTAATCAGAAAGGCATGTTGCGTGGTGGGACTAGGCCTGGACACAGTGGAGTCGGTGGTGGAGTGTTTTTCTCCCCTCCCCCCACCCCCCCATACTCAGTGTTCTATGGTCAGAGAAGCTCTATCGCCACCAACTGCCTTCGCCCTCTGCCGTGCTTTACTGAGAAATACAGAAAGTCCTTTGTGCCCAGTGCAATACGGCTCTATAATGCTGCTGGGAGGTGTGGTGGCATAAGAAGGGGTCACTTATCAGTGTTTTTATTAAGTTCTTATTACTACTTGTATCTCACATCTATGTTTAATATTTCTTATGTATTTTAAATATCTCTTATCTATTGTATCTATTTTAAAATATCTCTATGTATTTTTTTGGTATCTACTTTCAATATGTCCTTTAATCTAGCTCTGCTTGTATTATATTAACTCACTGTTTTTAAGTACTGTATTTGATGTATGGAGCAAGGACAGCCAAATAATTTCCATGAGTATATTGTCTGTCTGTCTGTCCGTCCGTCCGTTCGTCCTTCCGTCCGATGTTTTCAAGTTTTATAGAACGAACGTAAAATTGACAAACATTTTTGTCAACATCCTGTGAAAAAGCTAGGAACTAAAAGCAAATTCTCTGAATTTCTTCTGGTAGTTTAGACTGTTGCTGCTCTGCTGGTCTTAACTTTGTTGTTTTTGCTGGAGAATTATTGTTCATTTCAGTCTGAGAGGATGTGACCATTTGTGTAACCTCATGTTAAGGCTGCAGCTTTGCGCGTGCCCCTCCCTCTGAAGCTGCAGTCCCATTGTATTCAGGGAACACCCAATTGTGAATAAAAAGAGAGGCTTTCGACAGAAGCGATTTTGAGACTGTAGCCGATCCACTCTCTGGTCATTTCTCCTTGCATGTGAGAACTCAAAATAACCTTTCTGTCTTCCTTCCTTGCAGTTTGAATTGAATGTCTATGGTCTAAACCTGACAATGGCACTGCTTCAGGTGATAAAAAGGTTGGTGGTATTTCCAGTTTTAGAAGGGACATGCCTTCTGCACAATTTGCAGTGCACATTACTATGTTTTTTGGGGATTTTAAATAACTAAAGTACCTCCACACAAATCTAATTTTTGAAATGCTGGAATAGTTGACCAGTTGTTTAAAAAAAATTTACCGGCCAAGCATATATTTTATCAGCCAAATTCTAACACTCTTTTACACAGAAATATCTTAAGACATTTTACTTTTTTGAACATTTTCTGTTTTTTAAAAAATTATTATTATTTATTTTCATTTTTTTAGGAAATGAAATTGCATCAAAGAAAATTTATAAATGGTATGAACACGTCGTTACTGTAATCTAACTATAAACTCAAACATGCTGAGAAAAGGACAGATTTAGTAGAGATTTCCTTATTCTATCTCCAGGTTATCACATTTTATATGAAATCATAACAAAAACACCTGAAAACAGTAAAATGTTTTGGGTTATTGTCATTATGTATCATTATTGAAATTAAAGCTGCAGCTTTAAGTAGGATTGAGCACAACATCTGACAGTTTTCAGTGTAACACAGACTCTGTTATGCTACACAGACGCTGCTACAACAGTGGATTCAATTCTGTTATTATTTAGAAAATATTGTTTTTATTAATGTCCTATGAATTCATCTTGTTATCTTTATCCACCACATCTTAAAGGCCGGTCCTTGAAAATACTGTCCGACTTTAAACCGGTCCGTGATCACACAGGACACACAGAACAGCTAGTTAGCATCAAAGCATTAGCGGCTAACAAGCTAACATCATAGCAAAAGTGTCCAACAACAGCGCTGTCTCCAAATCAACACATTTTTTTCATCTGTCTATTACTGCTTTAAGTGAAGCAGCTTTATCCTCCAGTTCTGACTGGATCCTGTTATAAATCTCCACATATTCTGCTGTTTCATCAGCCAAACTAAACGCTGCACAGGTGAAGTGACCGCACGGGTGGGTGTTGTGCCGCCTGTGTTTTGTTTACCTCGCGTGCAGACGGAAGAAGAGAAGAGGACTAAAGAAATTCACCAGAAGAAGAACTGATAAACATGACCTATTTTCCACAAACATTTACTCTCCATGTGGTGACAAACCCTCTAACCTTTACTCGCCAAAGAGGAGAAAATTTTCCCTTCTGGTGAGTGTCAATTTTGGACCCTTCAAAATAAAAGTCTATCGTGGTAGGCTCATTTTACTTTTGAGAAAAAGTACTATCGCAATATCGATAGCTATCGTATTATCGCCCAGCTCTATATGCAATCTGACAAAGCGGGTCAACTTTTTGAGAGTCAGATATTCTTGGTCATTCTGTTCAAAGTATGTGGAAGCTGACAGTTTCTAATGTTTGATATTTGTTGAAGTTGAGCTATTTCATCTTTTCTGTAACAAGCTTGTTTTACCTTCTACCTATTGGATGGGAAGGCCAAAATTCCACAATAAAAGATACTCAATCAACGGATAGTTGTGTTCCTAAAATGCTATTTTGAATGACTGATCCCATGTTTGACCTGTGCTTCTGGAGTTGGCTGTGTTGTGTGTCTGGCTAAGTCAACAAAAGTGAAGCCTGCTGTGTTCTGCCCATTCACAGTTTGTTTGTTTGTCATGAAAGCCCTTCTGAAACACCTGCTCTCATTTCTGTTTACCTCCTGTTAGGAGAAAAGCTAGCAGGTTCATGTTTCGCAGCTCTTTGGGATGATCTTAGCCACACACTCTCTTCTTTCAAAATATTTTTAGACATAAGGATTTATTATTACATATGCATATTTTTCTGTTTGTCTTCTTTTCTGTTGAAGCAGAGACTTGCCAGAGGCCTGTACACTGTTTAAAGTCCCAATCAAGTCATCTTTTGATCTATTGTAAAAGCGTCCCCAGTGGTCTTTTATTTATGATTACGCGGTTTTTAGTCCAAATCAAAAACGTTATGTTGTTTTCTAGGGCATCGTTTCAGCAGAGTTGTGAGCAGGACTGCTGGTGGGGAGTAAGCCTGCGCTAATTTCCCGTCAACCCTTTATTTACACCCTTTATATACACTGGCCTGCTAGCTTACAGCCCCTCACAACCCCAAGCTAACATTCCTGGTGCTACAAAAATGGCGAACAAAATTGGAGCGATCCAACAGTACGGTTTTGAGCCAGATTTCTACTCAGACCAGGAAAACAAAGACGTATGTGGATCTCTTAGTGCTATCAAGTGGTTATTTTTTGTGTGATTAAAAAGTTTTGACCTGTAATTGATAAATCTATTTTTAATCACAACTACTTTTTAACCTAATAATTGCTGTGAAAAGCCTAATTTTGAGGTATTTTAATTTAAATTTGTGATGTTGTTGCACAATAAAAGACCAAACTATGACTAAAAAGTGACTTTATGAATATGTTTTTTATCATAACAGATCTCCAACCTTTATTTTTACACCAACAAGGGGGATTTTTTCAATCCTGAACAAGAAAAAAAAAATCTGGTTTAGAGAGCTCAATTTTATACACCTAAAAATAGTAGGAACACTTTTCTGAGCAATCCAAAGAAAAATGACCACAACAGTCTTATTAGTGCCATAGTACATATATTGACATACTTTAGTCCACAGTTTGTCACAACAGCAAGATGATAGAAAAGAAGAGTAATTTTTAAGTTTTTAAATTAAGTGATTTTAATCTGTTTGGTGAATTTGATCTTTTTGGAGACTGGGATGAAGCAGAAGAGAAAGAGAAAAGAGAACATTAGAATGAGGAATTGAGACATGAGGAGGAATTGCACAATTTAGACTTTGTTTCTTTGAAGCAAGCTTTTGCTTCATCATCTGGGCAAAAACATGCAGGAAGAGAATAACTTTCCCTCTGAAATTATGCTTTGTTTAATTTGCCACGATGACTTTCTTCAGAGAAGAAAGAGCGAGGTCGGTGCACATACTGTAGTTAACGTGACGTAATCTTAATTTTCTTTATATATGTCCTCCATCATGAGAAAAATGTTACAAGAACATGTTACAACACTAACAGGCTGTGTGTTAAAGAACAATAATTGGTTTTTACTGCCTTGCTGAAAGGCATTAAATCACCCATTTCTCTGCTAGAAGAAAAGCTCATCTTCTGCATGTCTTAGCCTGTAATCAGATTTAATTTAGTTTGTTTTTTTTTCCTGCAGGTCAGTGGCAACTTGAGCGAGTGAGCGAACAGATAAAAATCATGGACCATCAGAGGCAGAGGACTCTGTCAACATCAGGCGAGTCTCTGTACGTTGTTCTTGGAGTTGACAAGAATGCCACGACAGAAGACATCAAGAAATGCTACAGGTATGTGATGATTAACAGGCAAATTGAGAAAATTGGGATGTAATCTCCATTGTATTAAGTTGATCAGCCAGAAGAGGGCCAACAACTCCTTTAAATGGTCAATTTATTTTGCTTTGTACAAAATTCTCATTCAGTGAAGCAATTTAAATGTGTTTGTTATTGAACTGTCCGAAGTTCAATAACAAGCGTTGCCTGTGTGGAATCTGACTTCTTTACTAAAAGTTTGAAGAACTTTGCCGACCATAAAGTTAAAAGTAGCAGGGAAGAAAAACAATCTTTTTTTTGGATATAAAACTGAAGCAATGACTTTGGCATTACTATGCACTATAAGCATATTGACTAAGCATATCGACTCATACTGTCATTGCAATTGCTACTTTCTTAAACCATAAACTGAATGAAATATAAATGGACCAAACATGTGGTCTTGTGATTTATTGATTATGCTATTGTGGGTTTTTTGGACGGACAGAACGTCATGAAATCCCAACTCTCTTTTTATCCCTACCACGCAGGACAAACTCGCCTGTCTGATGTGCAAACTGTTCCAAAGATTACGGTTCAGCATAAGCCCCATGCCCTAATTTGAGCAGTTTTTATCATGAGGAAAAAAAAAAGACTGCAATCAAAATGTAATTGTCTCTTTGCCTTTTTCAGGAAACTGGCATTAAAATTTCACCCTGACAAAAACCCGGACAACCCAGATGCAGCGGAGAAGTTCAAAGAAATAAACAATGCCCACTCCATCTTGGTTGACCCCACAAAGAAGAACATCTATGACAAATATGGCTCTCTGGGACTTTATGTGGCAGAGCAGTTTGGAGAGGAGAATGTCAACACCTACTTTGTCCTGTCCAGCTGGTGGGCAAAGGTAAGACAAATATATTTACTGAGATTTCAGACCGATCTAGCTAATGCTACGGTCGCAAATGCAACTGTCACAGTGAGATGTGGAAGCATCAGCAGAATCTTTAAGAGTAGCTGCTTGGATTAGATTTTTTTTTTTAAATTGCTGGCGTGGTCATGAATGCAGACGGCAGCCGTCAGACTTTTTCGAGGAAAATGTTTCTGAAGAGCGGCAGGAGTTCATTAGACATTCATCTCTGATTTGTGAGTGGGACCGTTACCGTGGAGCGACCCCGCCCCTCAGTTGGAAAGAAGAACTAATCAGAAATGCAATTTTAAGCTAAATTTTCTTAATATATGTCCCCTATCATCAGAAAATGCCTCAAGAACGTCTTAAACACACAATTTCATTGGAGTGGGTGTTTAAAAAAAGACATGTTAAATCACAGATGTAGAACACGTTACGAAACCATGTAAAATCAGTTTGTAAAATATCTGCATGTCTTTGATCCCACAGGCTTTGTTTGCCTTTTGCTGCCTGGCAACAGGCTGTTACTGCTGCTGCTGCTTGTGTTGCTGCTGTAACTGCTGCTGCGGCAAATGTAAACCTCGGCCACCAATGGACCAGGAACCAGACTTCTATGTTTCTCCCGAGGATCTGGAGGCGCAGATGACCGCTGAAGAGAAAGGTAATACGCTTCAACGGGCTCACTTTTACTGCTCCTCTTGCTGGTGCAGAAATATTTCTTCATGACAAATTTTCAAATCACCTTATGGCATTAGGATGCTGTCTCTGTTAGAGATTGGCTGCTGGATTTCAGAGAATCCAAAGTTATATCCAGGTGTTTCTAATCCCTGAACCAATCGAATTGCTTCTTCACTGTCAGTTTTTATTTTTGTTGCCTTAAACACTCCACATTTTGAGCAATTCTTGAAGTATATATTTTAGGTCCTTGTAGTTTTTTTTTGTTTACTTCTCCAGTGAGCTGACACAGCCTCACTATGGGTAATGTCTGTGTTTTCCTTTCCAGATGGCAGTGACCCGATCGTCATGCAGCCGTCATCGGCCACAGAAACCACCCAGCTCACCTCTGACGCTCACCAAAGTTACAAGACTGACTCTTACTGAGCACACAAGCAAACACACACAGCTCACAGCTAATAGGGCTTGGTGGTAGATAAACCTTTTCAGTCTGAACAATGTGTTTTCAGATGCGATACAAACTGAGTCTTTCTACATCTGTATGTGTCAAATGAGTAGTTTATTGTGTCTGTGAGTTATACCCACTCAGACCACCCCCATCAGCTGCCAACGGTGCTCCCCCTTAACGGCTCAGTCTTCTACAACCACTGCAGCTTTTTTAACCAGAGCGAGCGCTGTTTGCAGCAGCACATTTATTCCTCTGAGCGCTCTCCAACTCCAGAGGAACGCTGCTGTCTGCAGACAAAATCTGTTGGAGGGATTCAGCTGTATCAGCTGTGCAGACACGAGCAACAGACGCCGGCAGAGTCAGCAGGATTTTCTCATCCAACCACTGAAACTCTCTTCAGCATTTGGAGGATTTGTTTTGTGCATCATCACTTTGATTCAAAAGCCACAGATCATGTTTTTATCACCCAGCCCTAATAGCTGCTCTGTCAGCCAAAACACACTCCTACACTCACACACACTCTCAAAGAGTCACAAAAGGGGCTCTGTTGTGTAACTGCATCATGAATTTTTCTGCTCCCACTTTGTAATCCATCTGTCTGTTTCCGTCATTCTTCTAAAGATGACGTCAGACGAGCTCTACTTAGGTCCACATTCCCCTTTTTCCTCCCATTTCATCTAAATTAAATAAAGGGAAGAAATGGGGGAAACCGATGAAAGATCTAAGGAAATAAATGAAGAATGCAGTTTTTAAGTCTGGACGACTGCAAAACCAATCTATTTATTTATTCTTGTACGAAAGAAGAACTAACAGATTGATCATTTTTAAACATCGGTAGATGGGTACAACTACATGTTAACACATTTTAATAACACTTGGCTGTAATATTCTAGTTATGTTGAACAAGTTCTGCCTGAGCAGAAACGGGGATTCCAGTCCTTTCTGTCTGCTTCCCGACGGTGAACTTCAGTCCACGTTGGTTACAGAGGAACCTGAACGGACTTTGAGGTTTTGTCTTCAGTTTTTTAGGACTAAAGATGATGCTGGTGGTGGATGTGTGTCTGCCTGGACGGATGTTGAGGCCTCTTCGTTTTTAACTATGCAGGGGTGTCCAAACACTGGCCTGAGGGCCGACGGCAGCCTTAAGTCCATTTAGAATTGACCCTCAAGAAACTTTTCCTTTTTCAGAGCATACCTTTGCGTATTTTTATATTTTTTTTAATTAACAGATGAGTGGACCAGTTAAACATTATGGTTCTGCCCATTTCCCCATATTTGGAATGAAAGCTCAAGTTTGAGCAATACTTGATTCATTGCAGTTTTTGTCTCTTAAATTGTGTAGAGCTGCAGGAGTCCGGCAGGATTTAAAAACCAGAGACAAATGTCTCAGTCTCAGTCCAGCATCAACCCCTTTCTTCTTTGATTTAGTTTTACAGGTCAGGAAAAAAGATGTACATGTTGTTGAAAGTGTATGTTTAGATGTATTTATTTCAAAAGTAGATTGATTTGTTTTTAGATTATTTTTGTTTGTAATCATTTATGTTGTTCGTAAATCAACCTGATTACACGTTGATATCTAAAGTCTTATTTGTTGACTGAACGCACTTCCAAAGCATTGTAGTGCAGAATGAGACTCAGAACAATCCCAGTTTGAAGTTTCTTTCCACTAAAATTCTTCTTTTTGTATTTCTCTATTAGTTTCTCTTGAGTGGCACCACATTCAGGATTGCCACATCTATTGCTGGCTAGTTTTGTTTGAACAGCTTCATCAACAAGTATCCCTGTGCCCAATCAGTTTTGTGAGTGAGGGATTTGGGTGAACTCCATACTGTTCAGATACTGTGTGAGTAGACATCTGGTGGTGAAGGTAACAAAGCATTATTTCATTCATGTTTCTTATATTTTTAATATTTAAGTCCTAGCTGGAACGTTGAGGGGGATTGTGTAGAAGTTTTGATGTGAACTGTTTGTACAGTGATGTAAATACTCTTCGTGTGAAGCGTAGAGACGTGCAGGTTCTCTGTTTTAGCATGACCTGATAAAGTTTTATGTAAATGATGTGCGGTTGTAAAATAAATGTTTCTGAAGCTTCACCCTGCCGCCTCACTGTGACTTATAGTCATTAGAAACCAGATCATCAGCATTGAGATGATTATGATTGTATACCTTTACTTTGAGTTTTTAGTGATGTCAAAGTCTAGACTCAAAAATGAGATCACTTCAAAACCTTAAAACCAAATCTCTTACAACCTCTATCTTCATTAAAACTCCTTAAACTGCAGGGGATCGTTTGTGCAGCGAGCATACCTGTTCTCAAAAGAGTGACGGCAACCCTCAAAACAGACATAAAAAATGTTCATGGCTGTGGAGAAGTTCTTATACAGACTCTTTAAATAAATATTGTAACATATTTATCCTGAAAAAACCCTATTTCAGTTGATGTGCAAAAACAAATGTGTATATTTTTTTATCATTTTTATTGATATATTTTGCGCATTTCATTGAGTCAAAACGTTATCAGCCTAAAGTGCATCTTTTAAAAGTCTGATCTAAAATATTGCCTTATGTTTTCTGTGTACTTTTGTCTTTTAAAGGCCCACTCTGATCATACTTTGATTTTTTTGTAAAATCCTTCCCAGTGATCTTTTAATTATGATGATGTCATTTTTAGCCAAAATAAAAAAAAACGGTCTTTTTTAGAACATAGTTGATTATTCCTAAAACAAATTCACCTCTGAGTTGTGGGCGAATTAAACCCTCCCTGTATCCCATCACCCATCTCTTTCTATATTCTCTCTAGCTAGCTTACAGCCCCTCACACCCCAACCTAACATTACAGATACAACAGAAATGGTGAGCAGTATTGGAGCTGTTTTAATCCACATTCCAGCTCAAGATGAGGAAAACAAAGACGTTCATGGATCTATTTGTCTGCAAATGGATGCATCAGAATGGAGAGGAGCAGGGATCTCCTGGCCTGCTGATTGTAGCTTCTGTGTCACTACTACAAGCTTTTTCAAACGGCATGTCTCATGTCATACTCAGAAATGCAATTTAAATCTTTATTTTCACATAAATCCTCCATCATTAGAAAAATACAAGAACATGAATATTAAAAACACCCAAAACATCAGTTTCTTTGGAGTGGGTCTTTGATACACACTGTAATGTATAATGTAATAAATAATTTAAACACTAAAAGAACCACAAGACAAACTTTTTTTTCTCCTAAAATTTCACTTTTTGTGCTAACTTGACTTCCTGCAGACAGAAGTGAAAAAAATTTGTCTGTATTGAATAAAAATGCTGTTAAAAGAAAGCAAAACAAATTATGTTGTGAGGAAATTAAATGTAAATATTGAAGTTATTAACAGAAAACAAACCAAAACTGATTAAACAACAAGTTAGAAAAATGTGAATCTTTGTTGATGTGTCTTTGAGTCATGAAAGCATGAGTCTTTCAGGCCTTTTTAACACAAACACTAAATGTGTTTCTAACCATCTAAAGCCCTTTGTATCATATTTGATATATTTCTGAGACCCCTCTCTCATTAGCATGATCCAAACTTTCCTTAAAAACTCGTAAATAACTTGATCCATGTTTTCTGCCTTGTTCATCCTTCCACTATAGGCAGTAGAAGAGCATTCCCTGATCCTTTCCAAATGGCTGCTTCCATGAAATCTCCAAAACACTTTTGTCGGGAAAAGTTTGGCTAATTATAGTGAGAATAATTGATCTTTTATTTGTTTCATAAACGTCTCCTTTCTGTGTTAGAAAAAATGATAAATAATTCTTTATAGTACAGCTACATCATGTTATATAGTGTTATATACGATTCATTTTAACAATGATTCGTTATATGTGGTTGCCGATTTGATTCTTTTACGATTTTGGTTCATTTTGAACGATCCGATTGGATCCATTTCACTGACCTAAAATGGATCAGAACATTTTCATCCAGAACTTCAACAGTGTGACTCAGAGATAAATACCTGCTACTGAACAGGGAAGTTTCCAGATTCTTGTGTTTCTTCAAGATAATCAAGTGTAAATAAAATATGTGTACAAACAAACAAGTAAACAAGCATGAATGTCAAATCCATTCACATTGTAGCTTAATAAAGTTCATTCCACTGTTGTTTTTCCACATCAGAATAATCCAAAGGAACATTATTAGAACATTCTAGCTCACTATACGGTCACGTCTTTGTAAATTCAAAGTGTTTCCACACGTCGGACTGGAATTGTCAGGATTCAGTCGTCCAGCTCCACCTCCAACCATCAGAGGGAGCCCTTGCCAGAGTACTGAGCTCCTCTGTTCCTGTCTTACTTCAACTCCCATCAGTCACCTCTCTCTGACTCATGCCCTCACCAGCTGTTTCATATCATCATCATCACAACTCTGTAGATATACTCACCCCAGACTCAGCTCAGCGCAAAGTCTTGTGGATTTATTCACAGTCTGAGCTGTTCTGCTTGTTTTCTCGGTGCCCTGACCTTTGCCTGTTCTTCGTCTGGCTCCCTCGCCCCAGTGTTTTTGACCCTTGACTGGACTCTGACCACGTTATCTAATCTACTATGTCTTAATTCAAATGGTATTTTTCAACATCATTTTGATTAACAATTAATTTCATTTTGAAGAGAAGTGTTTTAATGTTTTTGGTCGATTCTATTCTGCTTCAGACAGATTGCTCTGGTTACTTTGTAAAACTACAAATCAATGAATTAACTAATCATTACACCCCTGTTAATTAAAATGCTCTTTTCCTGAACATTGAGATCAATATTTTTGCATCTTAAACTAACATTGTTGTGAGCAAAAACTTATCAAATCACCCAAAGTATTATAACTGATAATATCGGTATTTTGCAAAAAAGTTTACAAACCATTTTTGTGGATTTCAAAAAAAAGGGTTAAAAGTTTTTGAAATTTCTGTTTAGTCTTTGATGCAGTGCGCTTTACATGGTTAATTAACCAACCGATCTCAATATGCATTTTGCTGTGCTGTGCTTTGTATTATGTTGTTATGTATTTATTATATTTTGAGGTAGTTACCGCATCAGAAGATAACCTCCCGTCAGCCTTTTGTTATTGGTTAATTGAAGCAACGCGATACTTGGAGATGAGACTAAGTTGGTGTGAAATAAAGAAGAATCAGAAGGTGCTCGCTCTCATCACATGTTCAGGTGTCGCTGCTGTTTTGTGCCCGAGCAGATACTGTAAACCTGTTCCTGTTGAAAGGCATTGTCTGTGCTTTCCTGCTCAAGATGTTTCCCATGGGCCATGGCGCTCTTTTTGTCTAGGGTGCCATGGCCCATGGGTTCAGGTGTGATGAGTCTATTGATGTGGGTGTGTCTAAATAACTATCACTCTCAGCTGTGCCAGTGGTTGAGAGTGGAGTCAGAAGAAAAAAGGAATTGTTTGCGAGAATGATATATAGAGAAAACTATTGCAGTGTTTTGTGGGTTTTTTTTTTTTTTTTTTTTTGGACACAGCAGTCCAGGTACTACGCAATACCATTGCGAAATTACCAAACCTGCCAACAGCTACGTTTGTCCATCCTTTACCCACCTAAAGTATTTCCAAGGCCGAGGTGATGCTGGAGCTTATCCCAGCTACTGTTGGGTGAAGGTAGGGTACACTCTGAACAGGTTGCCAGTCTGTTTCAGGACCACACAACCACTCGCACCTAAGGGACAATTTAGTCACCAATGAACCTTTAAAGCATGTTTTTGTACTGTTGGAGGAAAACCCACACATGCACAGGGAGAACCTAGCTGGGATTTGAACCAGGGCCTTCTTGCTGTGAGGTGAGAGTGCTAACCGCTACTCCACCATGCAGCCTTTGCTGATGTTTCTCATAAAATGGATTTTTGGCTTGATTATCACAGCAGGCCTCGCCTCCGGACAGTCCATTCCATCAGATTTGTTCAGAAACACGTAAACTGGAAGAATGCAGCCATTGCAACAGAATGTAAACCAGTTTAGAATAATGTTTCATATGGAGAAGCTTTTATTCAGAAAACATTGTGTGTTGAACAGTGTTCATGTGTACAAGTTCACATTCACAGCAGGTAGAATGTGAACTTACAAAGATCCAGAGGACAATTGCATTGCTGTGAACTGGAGCATAATAAACGTGTATGTGGTTTTTGTGGTCTGTGAAGGTGAAACCGTAGACCCGGCTCAGCCTAGCAGAAGCTTAATCGGTCCACATACCAGCCACCACCTCATATGGGCTGTGAGAGGATCAGCTCAGAGACACGGGGCAGAAACCTGATGCCCTCCAGCACACGCATGTTTCTGCAGATGGAGAAGGGACGGCAAAAAGAGCTCTTCCACTTCTGCTAAGTGAGTTTTGAATGAGCCAGAGAGCGTGTTGGGAGGAAGAGGAGGAAACAAGGGACGAAAATCTGGAGGACATTGAAACGAGGTAGAATCACCCTTTTGTCTGATTTGGGGTGGTTTTGGGGTCAGAAGAGCTCCGGGAAAAGGTTGATGGTGTGAAGGAATTCCTGTCTGACACAAGGCCTACATGTCCTAAATGTGGATGTTATGAAAGGTTCTGCATGAAGAGCTTCAACAACTGAGACGCTTCAACTTTATTCAAAGCTGACTGCTGAGGGGTCGGTTATTTACAGCACAAACAACTTGAATCATCTTTGCAGGTCAGCGGCTTCATTTAAAAGCAGTTCAAAGCTCCAGCATTCAGCTGGTTTTAAATGTGCTAGATTCTCCTGCAACAGGACAGCAAATGTTCTCTGGTGTCTCCACAGGAACTCGCCTGTGTTTTAGTGAAACTATTCCTGTTCAGAAAAAAGAGGGAGCCAAAAAGTAGGAATAAAGCACAAATCTTAAGAAGAAAATCCTCACATCTGACCGTGCAGCAAGTCCATTTTAACAAGAAATCTAATCACAAAATGTCTTTTGAGTTTTTATTAGCCTAATTGTAGTACATTATGATTACAGTCACGTATAAGTAGTGTGATGAGTGGAATTGAGAATTCCATCCAAGTTAGTCCATCTTAATCAATCGTCATAAAATCTAAAACTAGTAGTCTGAGGACATAATTTTACATTTTTGTTTTCAAAATGATGACAGTGAATAAATTCTTAAAACTGAACAAAATGACAATTTGAAGTTTGAGTCTTAAATCAAGTTTTCTATTGTCTAAAGTTTGGAGCAAAATAATTTGCACTAATTGTAATATTTTTTCCTAGATCCTAGCTCTTAATGAGTTTGAGTATGTTTAGGTTTTTTTAAATATAAAGCACTTTGAGCTGCACAATGTATGAGAAGCGCTTTTATAAATAAAGCTTGATTTGAATGAGACAAACATTATCCACTGGACTGATTTTGAGAACAGCTTGGAAAGGTGTAGAACAAAGTAAAGTTAAAACCACTGCAAACCTGCTAAAATAACTGGAATGTCTAAAAACAAGGAAAACCAGATTTTAAGTCTTGCTAGTATCAAATACTTTGCAGTGCAATGAAGGAAACGGGACTTCTCTCAGAGTAAGGATTCACAGACTCAGTCTGAACACTCTTAACAAAGCTGTCCTACCCCATACTATGTTTCTGCCAGCATTGTCTGGTGGGTTTAAAATTCCCCCTTTATATGGCATGAGTGAAAAACGTAGCACGTTCCTTCCTGTCTGGTTTTGACTCACTCCTTTCTGGGTCCAGCAGGTAGAGGGCAGCGACAGCAGCATGTCTCTGTCGGGTGACCTTACCTGGCTTCACAGCAGTGGGGGGGAAGAACGCGAGGCTGCTCTGGCACGACTGGAGAAACAGCTCATGTGCCCCATCTGCATGGAGATCTTCAACAAGCCGGTGGTCATTCTGCCCTGTGAGCACAACCTCTGCAGGAAGTGTGCAAACGAGCTCTATCAGGTCAGCGTGATGATGAGTGGATGCTTCAGAGGTCACAGGGTCATCATTTAAGATTTTTAGGGCTGGGTAGACAATACTGGCCAAGGCTGTGGTTTGTTTTTGTACCATAAGTACAGTGCATTCAAAATTATTGTGCAAATTATATTTAAGTGTCAAAAAGGTCAAATTCTTTGTTTTTCAATGAAACTTGAGGATGATATTGAGTCTTGAGGGTCTTTGGATCACTGACATAATCTCAGTAACCTGTGATCATTAGTTTTCCAGGTGAGTTCAATTAAAGGAAAAACTGCCAAAGAAGGACGTTCACATTATTAAACAGACCAACATTTTCAAGTAACAAGGGAAAAAAAAGCATCTCTGCTGCTGAAAAGCCTGAAATAGTTAAATGTATTGGATCAGGTGTGAAAACCTTGGATATTTCATGAAAACTTCAGCGTGATCATCAAACTTTTAAGAGATTAGTGTCTGATTCAGAGCAAACACACAGATAGAGGCAGAATGAGGAAGGTTTCTGACAGACAAATACAATGGATTAGGAGAGCAGCTGCTAAAATACAGTTACAAAGCAGCAGCTGCCACCAACATGAAGGTGTAGAATCCTCCAGAGGCTGCAGTTCTACGAAAACCTTCTATGACCTCCTGATGCAGCAAATTCAACAAAAAACGGTTTTCAGTTCTTTAGAATTCATCAAATGTAGTGGAACATTTCATGTAGACCCTAAAGCTGTATTCACACCGGATGTGGTTCGTGCGGTCAATTTGCGTGTCCCGCCCCTCTCTCCCCTTTCTCGCTAATTCGCTGCACGCCGTCGGCGTGTGGGAGGAGCTAGCGGCTACTGTTAGTGATCACTTCATGAAGCTTTGTCTGCATTTGCAATGCATGGAAGACACGATGATGTTTAGAGATCAGTGTTTTTCTCCTTCAAAGAGCTCCAAAAATACATCAGTGATCACGTCTCCATGTAGATCGCAGCCATCAAAAATACATTAATGAATATATACACCATCTACCCACAAAAAAAAGGAAAATTTAGTAATCAAATAGCAAATACTCCATATAATAAACCTGTGCTTGTGGCATCAGGGGTTTGTCGTGCACTTGTAGAAATGCCACTTCAGATGTGATCTGGTTTGAACCTCAGTTTTGTTGTATTTTACTTTTTAAATATATATTTGCATTTTATGAAGCATAAAAAATACATCATTTTTTTTAAATCAATGTCTATGAACATCTTTTTAAAACCAACAAGACATTTTAAACTAAAGGTTTCATAGATTACATGTATTTGTGTTAACTATGTATTACTAAAAAACTCATGGCTATGAAATATACATTCCAATGACGTTTTAAATCTGAAGAATGATCCTGTTGTCTTTAATTAATATTTATAGTAATGTGTTTTCAGTAATTTAGTGGAAAAAATAAATAAGATTCAATGAACTATGAAAGCGGGATTCAAACCCGGGGTTCTTCCTATTACAATACTACAACACATATGGACTAACCACAGTCAACAAATGAACAGCTGATCACGAGATGGCTTTGTCACAGCTACCCACACAATGCTGAATGGACGGTTTGTTCAGGTTGTCAAGAAAGCATTTGTTCATCCATGGATTTTTCATGGTTTTTAAACAGGAATCATGCGTTTCTGTGTAACAGCATGTTGGTTGTATGTTTGAACACTTCTAAAGAAAAACTTCACATTATTTGATGAGTTTTAAGTAGCTCACATATCTAAATCAGGGTTGTGATCACCCCTGATTTAGACCACTCCGCTCCGCGGTGTTTCCGTCTCTCTCTGACCGTGTTTGAAGCAGACTGTCGCCCAACAGTAGCAGGACGAGTTCAGGAAACCCCAATGTCCCGAAAGAGATACATCAGGTTAAGAAAATGAATGGAAGTTCAGGAGATCCAATCCACCATATTGGATGATCTACCGCTGTCACTGAAACCGTCACGTGCCCAAAGTTGAGTCCCTGATTGGTTGACACAGACGTGGAGACCTCCTCAGAGTTAAAATTTTTTTACTCTGCCTGAATTTGCGCCAGTCGATCAATTCGCAGTGCAGGACCTCAAATTCGCATCTAAACCAATGACTTTACATTGAAACTGGCCGCCAACGCTGCGTGAATCGCGTTCGGTGTCTAAGCACCTTTATGATTGGTACATTTTGTATTTTAAAAAATCATAGAAAAATATAATTTGCATAATAATTTGGAAGGACTGTTCATTGTCTGAGGTTGTATGGAAAGTCCACATCAACAACAGAGTCTTCTGTGCAGAAACATCAGAGGTTTATTCTTTGAATAAAGATAGAGGCAAACCAGACTCTTCTCAAAACAAGTGCACAGTTGCTGGTGTTGTAACTTCTTTGCTGCATTCAGTTACAGGTTACCTTTTAATGTTGTTCAAAAGTAATCCTTTACCTCACACAGTCTCAGAATTGCGTCATGAGACTCCTGTTTTACTTTTACGCTACTTTCTTTGTGAATGTGCAGAAGTAAAGCATAATCTGAAGAATGTTCCTCAAAGTATTTTAAATGTAGATGAAGGGTGATATGATGTGACCATTTTGCTGCAGACATGTTTTATTGTTGGCATGGTGAAAGTACAGGAAGCATTTTTGAAGGAGCAACCTTCAGTTTCAGTCAAGAAGACAAAAACAACAAAACTTTCTAATAAATAAATTCAAGACCCACCTCGATGAAAACTGCCTTTTGGTGTTTTTAACATGTTCTTGAAAAATGTTTCTGACAGTGGAGGACGTTAAGAAAGAAAATTGGGGTCAAAATTTAATTTCTTTATTCAAATCGTTGTGAAACAGGAGGAAAAAAGGTTGTATTTGTGACGCAGAAAATAAACTGATCCATGGAGGTCTTTGCTTTCCTTGTCTGGCTGGCATCTGGCTCAACGCTGTGCAGTTGAATAGCTAAAATATTGCTCGCCTATGTGAGGGATTGTCAGCTAGTGGGAGAGAGTGTAAACAGAGAGCTCTCAACAACAGGCAGGGGTGCGCAATTGCTCTGCACCAGCAGCCCTGCCCACAACTCAGAGGTGGATTTCTAATGAACTTCTGCCGCTCTGCAGAAACTGTCCTTGAAAACAACACAGGTAAAAACAGCAGAATCATCAGGAAAAGACCAGTGGGAAGACTTTTACAACAGATCAAAAACAGCGGAGAGGGACTTTAAAGCTTTTTTGAGAAGATTCTTCACCAAGTTCATTACAGCAGTGATTGCAGTTCTTGTGTGGATGTTTATTGTTCCATGACAGCATTTTCCTGATGGCGTTTGTGCAGCCATCTTTGTTCCAGGCGCGGACCACCATGCTGGTGAACAGTGGCAATTTCCGTTGCCCCTCCTGCAGGCACGAGGTGGTGTTGGATCGCCATGGGGTCTATGGGCTCCAGAGGAACCTGCTGGTGGAAAACATCATCGATATCTACAAACAGGAAATCAGCAGAGCAGCCAGGTGAGGAACAGACCAAAACAGAGCCAGTCAGTGAGAGCTGATTCCAGATGACTTACAGAACCCACCTCTCTGCAGCCCTGTCTCTCCTCCACCACTTCCTGCAGAGCTAGCATGCTCTGATCATGAGGGGGAGAAGGTCAACATCTACTGCCTCACCTGTCAAGTTCCCACCTGTTCTCTCTGCAAAGTGTTTGGCAGTCATCAGTCCTGCCAGGTGGCTCCTCTGACAGACGTCTACCAGCAGCAGAAGGTAGATTTTCACTCTGCACACCTTTCACCTAACCGTGACCTTGATGTAAAAAAAGGTGAAAAATGAACCGCCACCTCCATGAACCACCACCTTGGTGAAGAGGTTTGAGTGCTCGAGTGATCTCAGGAGTTATGCTGTCTGGGGCTTCAGCTCCTGGTAGGGTCTCCCATGGCAGACAGGCCCTGGGTGACAAGCCAGACAAAGAGCGGTTCACGAACCCCATCATGAGAAGAACGACCAAAGATCCAGTTACGTCACCCAGATTGGCGTTACTGGGGCCTCACCCTGGAGACAGGCCTGGGGTTGGGGCTTGCAGGCGAGCGCCTGGTGGCCGGGGCTCCTCCCATGGGCCCCGGTCGGGTAAAGCCCGAAAGAACAAGGTGGGATCACCGCCCAGTGGGCCCACCACCTGCAGGAGAGCTCGGAAGGGGCCGGTGGAATTTGGTTTGGGTGGCAGTCGAAGGCGAGTGCCTCGGCGACCCAAACCCCGGTCATGGAACTTGGCTTTTGGGACATGGAACGTCACCTCACTGGCAGGGAAGGAGCCTGAGCTTGTGCAAGAGGTTGAGAGGTACCAGCCAGATATAGTTGGGCTCACCTCTACGCACAGTCTGGGCTCTGAAACTCAGTCTCTCGAGAGGGGTTGTACTCTCTACCATTCTGGAGTTGCCCATGGTGAGAGGCGGCGGGCTGGGGTGGGCTTACTCGTGAGCCCTCAGCTTAGCCGCCAAGTGTTGGAGTTCACCCCGATGGATGAGAGAGTTGCGTCCCTTTGCCTTCGGGTGGGGGACAGGTCTCTGACTGTGGTTTCGGCTTACAGGCCAAACGGCAGTTCAGAGTACCCGTCTTTCTTGGTGTCTCTCGGAGGGGTACTGGAAAGTGCCCCAACGGGGGACTCCATTGTCCTCCTGGGTGACTTCAATGCCCACGTGGGCAATGACAGTAGCACCTGGAGGGGCGTGATTGGTAGGAACGGCTTCCCTGATCTGAACCCGAGCGGTGTTTTGTTGTTGGACTTCTGTGCTCATCATAGTTTGTCCATAACAAACACCATGTTTGAGCACAATGGTGTCCATCAATACACGTGGCATCAGGACACCCTCAGCAGGAGATCAATGACTGACTTTGTAGTCGTTTCAGGCGACCTTCGGCCGTGTGTCTTGAACACTCGGGTAAAGAGAGGGGCAGAGCTGTCCACTGATCACTACCTGGTGGTGAGTTGGATTCGTTGGTGTGGTAGGAGGCTGGAAAGACTTGGCAGACCCAAACGTACTGTGAGGGTCTGCTGGGAATGTCTGGCTGAGCCCTCCGTCAGGGAAGTCTTTAACTCCCACATCCGGGAGAACTTCAAACAGGTACCAAGGGAGGCTGGTAACATTGAGTCTGAATGGACCATGTTCTCCACCTCCATTGTCTCTGCTGCTGTTCGGAGCTGTGGTCGCAAGGTCTCTGGTGCCTGTTGTGGCGGCAACCCCCGAACCCGTTGGTGGACACCGGAAGTAAGGGATGCCGTCAAGCTGAAGAAGGAGTCCTATCAGGTCTGGCTGACTTGTGGGACTCCAGAGGCAGCTGACAGGTATCTGCAGTCTAAGCGAGCTGCGGCTCAGGCTGTAGTAGAGGCAAAAACAGTCCTGGGAGGAGTTCGGTGAGGCAATGGAGAAGGACTATCGGTTGGCCTCGAAGAGGTTCTGGCAAACCATCTGGCGCCTCAGGAGGGGAAAGCAGTTTTCTGCAGGCACCGTTTTCAGTGCAAGTGGGAAGCTGCTGACTTTGACGGGGGACATTGTTGGACGTTGGAAGGAATACTTTGAGGATCTCCTCAATCCTCAGTCACCCGGAGATCGAGGAGCTCGGAGTAGAGCCACTGCTCCTCCACATTGAGAGGAGCCAGTTGAGGTGGCTCGGGCATTTGGTTCGGATGCCCCCTGGACCCCTTCCCAGGGAGGTGTTCCGGGCATGTCCCACTGGGAGGAGGCCTCGGGGAAGACCCAGGACACGCTGGAGAGACTATGTCTCTCGGCTGGCCTGGGAACGCCTCGGGGTCCCCCCAGAGGAGCTGGAGGAAATGGCCGGGGAGCGGGAAGTCTGGGCATCTTTGCTTAGACTGCTGCCCCCACGACCCAGTTGAGCAGAAGAAAATGGATGAATGAAAAATGAGAGAGAGAAAGAGATCAGATAGATAGATAGATTTAATTATCATTTTATATTATTTTATATTATGTAGTTATATATTTTACTAGACGAGCTTTTGTGTTAAAAAATAAATAAATGAAAAAGGCAAACTTCTCTGATCATAGTGGGTCTGTAGCCACAAAACACTACATGTTCTCTGTTTATCTTTAAAAGAATAAATTGGGAACTCTTTTTTTAGCTTACTGTGAAATGAACGTTGTGTTTCAGGAGATGCTGGGTGAAGGAGTCACATCTCTGGAGGCTTTCAGCAAAAAACTGAGGACTCACATCAGTGAGCTTCAGGAGACCTGCAGACACATCGAGGTCAGTGATCGCTTCAATGTTTATTTAATAAAGGTGCCCGTTTCAGGAGTTTTATGGACAGTTCTGTTGAATTGGATGTTGAACTGCTACTGTGTTGAAAGTCCATCTTACATCCTTTTCTAGCCATTTCGGACGAAGACACGCCCTCTGTTGACTTTGACGTTTGTCAGGATTTAAAAATGATCAAATTCATAAAAACAAAAAATAATTTCATGAGGGTAAAACATTTTTCAGGTATCATCTGAATTTTCAATAGGCTGAAAAAAGACCAAATGTCATCAGTTTCCTGGTGCAGCAGTGGTTCCATTTGTAATGAGCCTACAGAGCAGACAGCAGCCAAGGGTTGTTGTAGTAAATCAACAGATGGGCAGATGGTAGAAAAACAGAGAGAAGGTTTCTTCATGAATCTAAAATGGAATATATATAACCTGCTGCTAGTGATGGGAAAGTCAAATAAATCTTTTTTAGGGATGTAGCAATTAATCAACTTAATCAATTTCTATTCCCACGATGCAACCAGCTCGACCCGTCTGAGGCAAGTTGTTGATTGTTTTGACATATACTGTTGCAGATTGGTTTCAAAATTTAAAAACGTGAATAGTTAAACCCCTAAACTTTATTTATATCACACTTATCAAACATAACACAAAGTGACGTACACCAAAATAAATAATGAAAAGTACATAAAATCACGTCAAGACAAAGCTCAAATCCCCACCACCCCTTTAAGCCATGAAGGGAAACTTTGGACATTAGGCAAAGCATGGGAATGTTAGCTCCCCTGGAGGTAGATGCATAGCCAGCCAAGTGCAGCATTGTAAGGGTAGCCCAGCCTCACCACAGCAAAGCGCGATGCAGATCCCCATTTGGAGCTGCAGCAGCTGAACAGCACAATCAGCTGAACAGCAGCTGCAGGGGTGTGTTCAGGCAAAACAAATCAGGAACATCCAACTCTCCTGCACAAACAACAAAAAAGTACCATAGACACGGAGGAGCATAGACACTTCTCAACATAGATTCTTTACCATCAGCGATACATTTGTTCACATCCAGTCATAAAACTAATGCTTTGATCAAAATACCAAACAAATAAACTTCATAACAAGCATAGTCAAATGGAAATGTTTGTTTAAGATCTTCTTAGTGCAGTTTAAAGTCCCACTCCAAGAGAGGAGCAAACCAAAGACGTCTTTGGATCTATTTGTCTACAAGTGGATTCATCAGAATGGAGTGGAGCAGGAAGCTTGTGGCCTTTCAGCATATTTTCTACGTCACAAATAAGCTCTTTTTCAAACAGAATTCTTCATCTTCTCCTGATTCACAATCATTTAAATGAAGAAAATTTCAGAAATGCAATTTTGAGCTTTATCTCCTTCATATACAGCATGTCCTCCATCATTGGAAAAAATGCCCCAGCAACATGTTAAAAACAACATTTTCATTGGAGTGGGTCTTTTGGTGTATCTTACATTTTTTTAATCACGTTTGGTTTCTTCATCAGTTTCTGTCTTTGCAGGAGAACTCGAAGACGCGGAAACAGATTGTGTGTGACAAGTTTGACCGAATGCTTTCCATCCTGAACGACAGACGCAAGGTCAGAGGTGGTTTCTCCATCGGTTTCTAGCACCTTCATTCAGACTGAGCTGATATGGGTGACAAGAAAGAAAACGAATCCAGGCTGGTCAAAGAGTCTCCAGAGAAACACACGTCTGTCTAGAAGTGAATGGGTTAAAAAAATCTGCATTGAAACAAACCGCAGAACCAACGGTGTCCCTCCCCACACACTCTGACAGCACCATCAGCACACACACACTACAGCAAACAAACAGAGGCTTCCACTCCAACGCTGTCTGCTGCAGAAGATCCCTCATGCATGCAGATATCGTGCTTCATTTTGACTCTTGGTCACTGTAGTGACTCACTGACTGATGAAGACCATTGAAAGCATCAGATTTTACTTATGTAAAAATTTGCATGTTCAAACAGCAACATCACACATGTAAGCAGCTTTGGTAACAAACTGAAACTCGTGTTTCTGGACATTTACAGGATCTTAGAGGATCTAGAAACACATGTTTCCCATCTGTCTGTAGAGCTGGGCTAAGAGGACCTCTTAGCTCTGTAGCTTTGTTCTGCTTCAAGCTTGAAAGTGGAATCCTGTCTGCTGTTGTGTTCTGGAAGTTCTTCTCTAGATCCCTCCAGAAAACCCCAGCAGGGTCTGAGGACCAGCTTCATGTATCATCTTCCTTCTTCATCTGATGTTTTGATCTCAAAGGTGATGATGCAGCAAATCAGTTGTGAGGAAGAAGAGAAGACACGTCACACTCGGGTGCTGCTCCGTTGCTATGGAGACAGCGTGGAGGCCAACAGCAAACTCTTGGAGCGTGCTCGGAACAGCTCAGAGGGGCTGGACATGGCTGCTTTCATTCAGGTGGACCAAAGATGCTTCAAATCAATTTCACTTTTTGTTGTGACTTTGTTGTTGTGCGTGCACTAAAACAACAATTTATGGTGTAATTCTAAAAAAATGACTTTTTATTTGTCCCCACATTGAACCCAGAACTCAAGAGAACTATGCACCAAGTGAGTACCTTACAGTTACAATTTGTGCATAAAACTAAAAAAGCTTTTTGAAGTGCATTGAAGAGGCTTTCATCTGTTTTTTTAAAATCCCCATTGAGAAATATATCTTTTTCAGTTCAGCAGGAAGGCTTCCTGGTCCTGCTCTCTATTTGTTGATTCTTATTGAGCAGTTGAAATAACAATGAAATGTTGAAATACATGGATGTTTCAACATTTTTTACTTGCTTTTATAAATGATATTGAAGTATATTCAATTTAGCTTTATAAAATAAAGTTAGAAAATAAAATATTTCTTTTATTTATTTCAAAAAACTATAAATCAATACAACCTGCCATCATAGAGCTTCATCATCATGAATGCAGGCTGCTTTCACACTCAAGCTGCTGCTTGGTTAGCATAGTTAAAGTCCCACTCCAGTTATCCTTTGGTCTATCGTCAAATCGTTCCCAGTGGTCTTTAAATTATGATTAAGCCATTTTTTTGAACAAAATCTAAAAACCTAATTCATTTTTTATGATTTAGTTTCTGCAGAGCGGCTATAGTTCACCCATGTGCTATCCAAGGCACGTTAACGTTGGGAGGGGGGGTCATCTGGAGACCACAAAGCAGCGCTCTGAACTTTTTTTTCTCAATGACTTTTGATTTTTACTGGTGTGGATGGCAGACATGAAAACCTGTCCACCTCTGTCTTGGGAGGGATAACACGTCAATGTAAGGGTGGGATCATCTGGACCCCACAAGATGGCACATGGGTAAGACATTTGCTTCTGAGTTTTGGGCGGTACCGAAGTAAGGTTGCGCTCATTTCCCATCATCCATCTGTTTATGCTCTCTCCCACTAGCTTACAGCCTCTCACAACCTCAACCAAACATTACTAGCAAAACAAAAAAAGTGAGCAGTATTGGAGCTATCTAGGTGTACAGTTTTGATCCAGATTCGAGCTCAGACGAGGAAAACAAAGACGTTTATAGATCTATTTGGCCAAATCTGAATGACTCCCCTACAATTAACCAGAGTTGTAAAGTACTTGAGTAAATGGACTCAGTAACTTTACTTCAGTATGTTTTTTGGACACTTTCTACTTGTACTGATTATCAAAAATTTAAGCAACTTTTACTCTCTCCTCGGCTCTCCTTCGATTGAATATTTGTTCTTTTTATTCCACTACATTTGAATGGACACTCACATTTACTCAAGTAAATTACTCAAGTAAATGTAATGAGTGTAATGAGTAAATGTGAGTCTCCATTAAAATGTAGGGGAGTAAAGAGCATAAATATACAATAAAAACATGTAGCTGAAGAGAGAGTAAAAGTTGCTTATATTTTTGATACTCAGTACAAGTACAAAGTGACCAAAAAATATACTGAAGTAAAGTATAGAAGTCCATTTACTCGAGTACTTTACAACTCGGCATTTAGCCCACCAAACGGGGAGATATGGAAGAGTAGTATCTTCAAATTTGGACATCACTTCCACATGATGACATCATTAATAGTCGCTGATCATCTACGCTAGCACTTAGCTGCCTGCGCTCGTAAAATACACTGCATCAACTTTAAAAATTCGTGCTAAAACAAGTAATTTCTTACATTTAAATGTAAACTTCTGTGCTTCAGAGCACGCCGTCGTTAAGAAACGTTTTACTCTTCTGCGGTTACAGCGTGACGGGGCTCACCCTACCGGTGGAGGGATACAGAACTCAAAGTCCCTTCACTCTACCCTTAAAAAAACAATTTCAGATACCACTCTCCCTTCAAATGCCCCTTCAGTTGGAGGGGTGGGGGAAGAATTCAGATTCAGCCTTTGTCTGCAAGTGGATCCATCAGAATGGAGTAGAGCAGTGGCCTGCTGATTGTAGTTTCTATGTAACAACTACAAGCTTTTTCAAACGCCTTTTTTTTTTTGCCTGCTTCTGATTTACCACAGTTTGTATGAAGAAACACTCAGAAATGCAACTTAATTTTCTTTACATTTGTCCTCCATCATAAGAGAAATGCTACAAAAACATGTTAAAAACACAATTTTCATCACAGTGGGTCTTTAAAAATGTTTATAACTTGAAAATCTTTGTTTTGTTAATGAGCAAGCTGCAAAAATTCTCGATTTACATCTCAGTGACCTTGCAGTAGAGCGCGGCCACCCTGAGGTTATTTGTTTGTGGATTCAAATTTAAAGTCAAGTCATACCAAAGATTCTAAAAATGGGACCTAATGCCTCTCTGCTTGACACTCAGCACGTCAGTGGGGGGTTAAACCACCAAATGGATCCCAATCACAGCTGTGTCTGCTTCTCACCCCTCCCCCAGGGAATGGGTCAAACAAACTTCACACCTGGTGTGAGATAACGGATGGAACTTTTAACTTTTTTAACGTCATCTCAGGCTCATTTGTATTTGTACTACAGAGATTACTTCTTTGAATCTACTCTTTGCTCCGCAAAAATGTGAAAATAAAACCTGGGTTTGGGAGGCCCAATCTGACTTTACTGTTTCAACTGCATCAGAAAGACAACAGAAAATTGATGAAATCCATTATTAGAAATGGAAGGCACTTGAATACTTTTTGAACAACTGGTCATCCTCACAGATTTAGTGATTAGACTTGAAGAAAGCTGGTGAGAAAAAACCCCAAGACACACCTTAATGAACTGACTGAGAGACCCAATAGTCTGCTCAGGAGAAACTGCACGTGTAACAACTGCTGTCTAGGACTGTCAGCAGTCCAAGATGTCAGAGTATGTTGAAAAAGTTCTCATGAGATCCCAAGTTTCATGGAGTCGTCTGGAATTACTCCCAAAGCCACAGGAACTATAAGTCACTTTGGAGGTGGTGCTTTGTTTTGATGAGACCTTAAACTAGATGTTTTTTTTGACCACAAACACACCACCTTCATTGTCAAGCATGGTGGCGGCAACATTATGCTCAGGGGAAGCTTCTTAGCAGCCAACTTTGTGAAAATGAAGACAAAAAATACTGTCAAATCCGGAAGAATAATCTGATCCATTTTCAGGAGAACTGACTCCAGCATAGCTACACAGAAATGATCTGAACAAGAGAAATGTTTTAGAGTGGCCAAGTCAACGCCCCAATCTCAATCCCATCCAGAAATCAGGCTTTGACTTGGGAATGCACTAAACAAGTATCAATCCAAAAACCAAAGCGCTCCTCAAAGTGGGCTAAAGAACAACAAAACTCCTCACAAGAGGGAAAAACTGCAGTCTCTAACGGAGCAAAGATAAAGTCAAATATCCAATCAAGCAGAAGTCAGTGTGAGAGCAGCAGGAGAGCTTGGGATGCATGAGGGATGCACCAACATTGAGGACTGAGTGGATGAACCTTACCGACCCATTCTCACTCCCAAGTCCGGGTTGCGGACCAGACCTTGGGATGCAGCTGGTACTAGTACCCTAACCATAGCCCGGTCTGCATCCGAAGCCGGTACTGGACCAGTACCAGGTTAAGGTTAGGGTACCGGAGCGGTCTGGTACTGGACCAGTACCACTTTGCGTCCTGGAGGTTGGGGAGCCTTGATTTAATTGGATGAACGACGAGTTGGGGACACCCAAAGCCTCAGAAAGTGACACGGAAGGGGTCCTTACCCATGCATCAAAATGTGACGACCTGGGAGTGAGAATGGGATGACCTTGCAGAATATTGTTTTAGCTAAGTGACAGGACTTTGAATTAACCTGTTTTCTAACACATGTTCTGACCTATTTCCTTCCCGTAGAAGGTTGAAACATCCAAGTGATTTTTTAACATTTTACAGACATTAAGCATCATTTCACTACTGCTTCAAGAAATTAAAGTGCAGAGTTTGTTTTGTAATGCAAAAAAAAAAATCTGACTAGAAAGTTTCAGAGCCAAAAAACTAAGTGAAAAAGGATGGGCTCTTGATTCTGAGTGTAACTGAGAAGTTCTAGATTCAAGTATTTCAAGGAACCCTTATTAAAAAAAACTTTCTAAAATGTGTCAGAATGTTGATCTTTTGACCAGAAACTGGAATCAAGTAGCCTTTCACATTTTCGTCTGATAAATCCTTCAGGGTGAAAACGGCAAGCAGTTTCTGTCCACCTGAGCCTCTGAAGCTGAGCTATGAAAATCTGAGCACCTACAGGTTCAATTTCAGTCAACAGGAGCAAGCGCTTAGGTGTCTGGACTTCATCAAAGGTTGGTATGTCACTTCTCACACTTCAATGTTTTTTTGAAGGAAATTATTCTGCAAAAAGGTACACATCATTGGAAACAGTGATGCAAAAAAAATAGTGAACTGAAGATCTTTTAAGCTCAAAGTAAAGAATAAACCTGCTTAAAAAATGTAGTACAACAAAATCTGAATCAGTTGGATTCAAAGTTCTGACTGAAAACATCCTTTTGTAATCTTTCTGTAATTTTGTTCATTGGTGGAACATGGTCATGGGAAAGATCTCAGAAATATTCTATGGATTTTTACTTAATGCTTTCTCCAAAAATATGTTTTATTATAAGATCTTGAGACATTAAAGTGTTCCAACATGTAGAAGTTTCTAATTTAACTGTTTTTAAAAAGTAGGTCAAGTCACTCCAAAAGCTCATTTCTAGCTTAGCTAACCACCAATCACAGGTGGCCTAATGAAGTTCACATGACACAACTTTTAGCTGTAACTTTATTATTGCCTTTGTTCTTGTTACAAACAGACAATGAATGGAAACAAGGACCCAGATGACTATAAACCTCAGTATTAATCAGCATCCATGTGGTCTCATTATCAGATTTCTGAGCAGCTTTTCCGGTTCTTTGTCTGAATTTGGTCCAAAAAATGTAAAAACAAGATCCCACACAGCTCTACAGACTGCAGTTGAAGTCCCTGTTAAAACTTGTGTCTGCCAAAGCTCGGAACATTTATCCATTTTTAAATCCTGGGATAATTGTTTATTGCTGCACTTGGCTTATTACTTATCAGGCAACTCATTATGACTTTGATTGGTCAAAGTATCTAAAATGTTCCTTTAATAATATTCTCTCTGGGAAGAAGATTTAAAATATTTTTAGTTGTTTTAAATAACCTGTGAGGATAAGATCTTTGATGAAGCAAAAAGAAACGATTCAAACTTTTTGTTATCTTTTGTCATTTTGATCAGCTGTAGAAGAAGTTCCTAAAGAACCAAAGATGGATCCAGAACCAGAGGAACCCGAAGAACCTCCAATTCAGATGGACAAACAAGAACAAGAGAAAATCTCAACTGAAAACCAAGAAATTTTAGCAGAACTCTGCCGCCAATCTGTGCCACTGAAACCCCCTGAGACAGGCGGTTCAACCCCTCCTGCACCTCTACAGAGCTCTGTGGGGCATGATGAAGGGCAGACGCAGCACACGCAGCTGCAGTCGGAAGCAGGACTGGAGCAGAATTATGTGGAGAGGCAAAAAGAGGAGGAGGAGAGGAAGAAGGAGGAGGAGAACAAACAGGAGGAGGCTCAGCAAGAGGAAGAGCGACCCATCCTTCATCCTGTAAAAGAGGAGGGCATCAGTGAACAGCAGCAGGGTGGAATGAAAACACAGGAGGTAAATGAGCTATGAGAAGAAAACACACATGCACGGGTAGAAGGTGGATCCACCTTCAGAAGCAGTTAGTTTGATTAAAAACCTTCTTTAATTACTTGATAATGACAAAATGTTGACTCCTGCTTTAGCTGTGACATCATGAAACGTGAGTCTTTATGTGCATCCAAAGCCTATATTTATGATCAACATCAGGCTATAATATGTGCAGCACAGCCACATCCCAGGACTTTAAACATGCTCACTTTCAGGTTTCCACTCTAATATTTAGGTGATGTAAATAACATGGTGTTTGTTTGAGGTCATTGCTTAACCCGTGCCAAAGTTTAGTGCGGCACAGAGACACAGAAACCTACCTTTGTGGTTCTTATCAATTGATCCTCAAGTTTCTACATCTCCAGAGTTTGTAGCCTCTTTCTGAACTGTTTCTGGATATTGCATGGTAATGCTTTTCCACTAGCTCTTTATATTAATATTGCAGTGCAACACGGTCATACAGTTTTAAAAAGTCTGGATTGATAAAATAAATTGCACGATCAAGATAACTGGTTTTATTTACAATTCAATGCACAAAAATGTCTTGTTTTTGAAGTAAAAAGAGAGGATGTAATGAACTTTTATAATTATTAATACCCCAAACTTCTGTACAGTATGTGAAATATGGAGCAGTACAATATACATCTACAGTTATAGTTTATATTGGATTTATTTACAACAGAAATACTTTTTTACACTTTCGTTTGTATGTGTCTGATGCACTGATTCCAGCTTACTTTCTTATCAATAATTAGCCCTAAGAATTTTATTACTGTGACGCTTTCAATTGAGACAATATTTATTTTTATTCACAACTCTGCATTATAATAATCATAATGATGGATTGGCTTTATCTGCCCTTTTCTAGACACTTAAAGCACTTACAATGTGTATCATTATTCATTCCTACTTGGTGATGGTAAGCTACTGATATAGCCACAGCTGCCCTGGGGCGGACTGACAGAGGCGTGTCAGTACGCACCAAACGGTTCCTCTGACCATCAGCGGGACATTCATACACATTCACACCATGGAGCCCCACACTGGAGGCAAGGAGGGTTAAGTGCCTTGCTTAAGGACACAGCGAAAGTTCCCTGGAGGGAGCGGGGATCAAACTGCATGGGGTAAGAAACGTATTCATAAAGACGAAGTTGTGCACAAATTAATATTTTGTGCACAACTGTTTCAGAAAAATATGAAAACAACCTTTAGTTTTACGTTTGACATGTCTGTTTAGAATACGATTTGTCTTTGTTTTGAAGACGACGCTTGCTTGTCTTGAATACGGATTTCTCCTGATGACAAACTGTCAAAAATACATCACGGGGTCACAGGGATAAACATCAACTCCTGGAGCATCGATTCAACATAGTGCGCCTGCGCATTGCAGCTCATTTATTAAACCACAATAGAAATAAACTTTTTAAATGTTATTGATCCCATGGCAGGAACATTATCTTGATACTGTAACTCTGCTGGAAAAAAAAAAAAGATATTTACAACCGTTTTTTTTTGTTTGTTTATTTGTTTTTGTGTTCTTTTGGCCAGGCGACAACACCAGAGCGTCTAAACAATGCAACGGACCCGGAAGTAGTGGCAAAAAAGAGAGATGTTAATAAGAGAATGATGAAAGAAAATAAAAACGCCCGAGCAGGCAGCGGAGGGATCCCCGTCTCTTTGCTGCTGCCCGCCGGAGCCGGTGTTGTGCCAAAGTACATTTCCCCTGCCAGATTTTGCTTCCCCAGTCTTAGGCTTCGTTCTGGTAAGGGAAACTTAATATGGCAGCAGCGGCATATTAGAGTGGGGGATCCCCGCTTAGGCAGTTTATTCTTTGGACAGGTGAGGCAGGCACGCCCGCTGCAGCCCCTGAACCTGTCCAGATGAACCTTTGCCTTGGCCCATCAGTATCCGGGACAGGCTCTGGCAGCACCGTGACCCCGAAAGGGATAGTGGGTTACAAAAATGGATGGAACTAACAATAACAACTTAGCTAACTCGGAGCTCAAGTATGCTAACTGGCAGCCGACCGTAGTGATAGTTAAAAAGAAAGAAAGAAAAATTAGAAACAGAAAGAAAGTTGGGTATTCTACTGTCTTCTTCAATGTTGTTTTTTTAATGTTTTCTTTTATTTTTATTTTTCTTTTTTACTGTCGCAACACTCGGCTGCCAGTTAGCCTAGTTTAGCTCTGAGATAGCTTAGCTGTTTTTGTTTCAACCAGTTCAAATCAACCAATTTTGACAGACACGTTTTACTTTTTTACATCTAATGAGTGGAGTTGCATGTCTGCTACTTCCATTTTAGCTATTCTCACCACTTCTGGGTCTAAACGGATCCGCTGCAGCACTGTTTACAAAAGGGGCTGTTGTAGCCTGACGAAAATAAAATGCGATCGAACATCGCTGTATTTTGATCTGTTTTATTCAATTTTCAGCAGAGCTACGGCTATTAAGATAATTTCCAGTTATGAGATCAAAAACATTCTAAAAAGTTGTTTTTTATGTAATTTTAATAGAACTTAATAGAAAACAGAAAACTTAATAGAACAACACGCATGCGCAGTTTGAAGAATCGATCATTCAGGACTCCATGCTTTATGCCTGTGACCCCGTGATGCTTTTTTAACAGGAGAAATTCGTATTCAAGATAAAGAAAGGTCATATTCAAAATAGACATGTTAAACATAAAACTAAATATTATATTCATATTTTTTTGGCAAATTTGTGCACACAGTTGTATTTATGAATACGACTTTGTCTTTATGAATACGTTTCTTATTGACAGCTATCTTACCTCATAGAACCGCCAATCCTTCAATCATTGGCCGACCTGCTCAACCACCTGAGCTACTGCCGCCCCCTTCACATTATATTTACCAATAAAACATTACTTTTTTTTTTCCTAAATTTAAAACTAATTTGTTTTAATATATCAATGTTTGTATTTATTTCTGTATTCACTGCATTGAGAAGTTCTTTAACAAGTCTGTTTAATAAAATACATTTGTAAAACTTAAAATAGAAAATAAAATATTTTGTTTTTATCATACGTTAATATCTGAGTTTACACAGTTTGAAAACATTGAACATACTATTTGTGTAAATCTTGAAAAGCAGAAGGCCCAAAATTAATCTTTATGGAACACCACAACTAATCTCCTTGGCGTCTGATGTAACTTCATCAATCTTGAGAAATAGTTTTCTTCCAGTTAAATAGCTTTTGAACCAAACTAGAGCTACTCGTCTAATACCATATTCTTCCAATGTATCAAGTAAGACAAAATGTAATTTTACACGTTGTATATCTGCTAATTCCAGCAAAGTTGAAATAAATCTTCAGGACTGTTGACTGATGTAAGACAAAAAACAAGGATGCATGGATAGTACTGCTGAGACTTTAGTAGTATCATCCATGCATCCTTGTTTTCTTTCTGCTTGTAAACCCCTGTCATCCAAATCTTGTTCTTTTTCCCAGGTTGCTGTTCTGCTCTGCTACCTGTTTGCCCTCCTGGTCATTCTGCAGAGGGTCTGGGCTTACATCGGTTACTTTTTCTGACTGAACTCCAACAGGAAGCCCTCTATTGTCTCTGCTGCACAGCTCCTCTACGCACTCTCTGCTTTCATCCACCAAATGAACAGATTAGTTTACAAAGATATCCATGGTGGGTTTTTTTTCTCAAGACAAATTCCGGAAAAGTTGTGACATTTCTTAGAAATTAATATAATGAAACAAAGAGACTTTTAAGGGAGTGTTTGCTGATTTGTTCCCTTGTGATGTCGGGGCTTTGGGAAAGTGCCTTCAAAACTGATGAATGTTCAGGTGTTATGCTACATTCACACCGTGAACATGCTGAACACGGGTTCTTGAACGCGATTTTAGCATATAATATTCACACAGGTCTGTCACTCCCCAATACTAGTCCGTGTACTTACACTTGGAAGAGGTGATACAAAATGGTAAAGCAGCATAAATGTCTTGAATTTTGCTCCATGCTTTTCCTTTCACAGCTCTATTTGGATTCGTGAAAGACTTGGTGTCATAGAATTCCAGCTGGGCACAAACTGCTATCATTGATTTCTCCTTCATGAATTAATCAATTTTCAAATGAGTGGCATTATCGTGTTTTTTGTACTGGTCAATGTTCAACTGGAATAACTTTTTCATCGTGTGCACGCAGAGCACCGAAAATGGACGTACAACGTGTATAGCAACACCTAAACATGATGCTGCATTCACACCGCGCATGTGTTGCACGTTCAAGAATGCACTTTACGTGGTTCCATGAATGCACATTCAGCCCACAGTGTTCAAACCGTACCGGTAATAAGCACACAGGGAGGGGGTCTTTTCCTTTTGTTTTTCTACTGTTTACTAGCGCATGCTCTCACAGTTGGAGGAGGCTTGCAGCAAAATATTTCGACAGTTCAAATCTCATAAATTCGCTCCAGGCGTTTTCTTTGACAGCTCTATTTTGATATATGAAACAAATGAATGAAAAATATGTAAAAGAATTGCAGGCCAGGCAGGAACCGCAATTATTAAATTCTCTTTCAAGATCACTTTTACAATGGTTGTGTCACAAACGGGCAGACAGCTGGTTCCACTTGCAGCAGGTTTATTAAAAGAGACAGACGGGAACAAAGCTCAGCTAAAAGTCCACTAAGCTAACTCAGAGTAATAATCCAGGCAACAGATCGGGGCAGGCGGCAAAGAGGCAGAGTCAGATACAAAGCCGGGTCAGGTAACAGGTGATCAGATCAGGAAGGAACACTCAGTATGCAGGCGAAGGCACAAACAATACTTCGCACTGAGTGTGGTTCTGAGCTGTGCATAAGTCTCCTGTGGCTGATTAGCTGATCAGAGTCAGGTGGGAAGGCATCAGACACTGTGTGCTGGGACTGATGGGCACTTTGTAAATCAGCACTTTGGAGATGGTAACCATCGCCGGTAACCAGAGTGGGAGACCGAGCGCTGACTCCTGACAGGATGGGACTTCCATGTTATGAAAAGGACCCCATACACCTGTTACTATCAAATCCCAGTCCCTGATTGGTCACAATTCGGTGTTTTTGTGATTTGGCAACCAAAAGTTCAACTTCCAGCGTGGGATCAATGAACGCCTGACCCAAGAACGAACTTGAAAACTTGCTTCGGGACGCAGGAATGGAACAGTTTTGCACGCAGAAGCTCAAGGCGCAGTTTTAGGGACATTTGTGTAGACTTTTCATTGAAAGTGGCCGCTTTAACACAAGATGCTGCTGCCAGTTTATGTATCCTGAGAGTTTTGGACACTGAAAATATGCACGCATTTACATAGACTTTTCATTGGAAGCAAACGCTTGTTTCTGGCCCGGTGTGAACGCAGCATAAAGGTGAATTCACACCAGATCTGGTCGAGGCGTCAAATTCGCATCTGGCATCTCTCTTTTGACACGTGTCAAATTAACTGCTCGACATCTTGATGCCCTGGCCGTGGAGCAACCGCCAAAGAACTTCATTTGTTGACCACATCATGGAAAACATGATGATGCTGAGCGAGTAGCTCTACAGAGGCGCCGGCAAGCACGTCGCCGTGTCTGGGTTTACCAGATCATTTCTCCTGGTGCGGTCACTAGGCTTCAGTCCTGCAGCAGAGCTGAGCCTGACAGCCGTTTTAAACGGTACTTCCGTCTGTCTGTGGCCCAGTTTGAGCATTTACCCGAGAGGGGAAAAATAAAACAAAAACTGGGGGATCGTTTTATTATTGTCTTGATGAAAAGAACAACATCCTGAGACCATGGAGCTGGAGTGATTGTACACGCTACGGCATCCCTCTGCTGGCCTGCCAGCTGCCCACAGGCCAGCATAACGAGCTCTGCTGCCCTGGGCTCACTATGCTAGCCTGCGTGTGGCTGACCAGCCGGAGCTCGATCGTTCCCGCTCCATTGGCTCTGACAGGCTGGTGACCTGTCCAGGGTGTGTCTCGCCTTTGCACAACAGTAACCATCTCTGGCAACCCTGCGGCCCCAGCGGGTGTAAGGTTTTGCTTCAGGGACCCAAAATACGACAAACTCAGGAGTGCAAGAAAACCAGGTTTATTAAAGCTTTTGACTCGGAGGCATCCCCCCAGGCTTTGGACATAAATGGCAGATCTATGTTAGAGAGAGACAGGAGAGGGTTAATGATGGCGACATGACTTGAAGCACGGAAGGCAAAAAACTAAATGGAGGCTTACTGAGGTGAGGTGAGAAAACTGCAGGGAAGAAGAGGAGTGGAGTCCTCCGTACGGCAAGGAAGGTGTGGCTCCAGGTAGAGGCGATAGTGGGGAGAAAATGAACTCCAAGTGGATGTGGCAAAACTCAGGATCCTGGGGCTTAGTCACCAATTCCTGATGCCATAGGTTAACTCAAAATCACCAGGGATCTCTGGGAAGGTTTCCAAAAAGGAGAAGGTGCGGGGACTAATGAGGCTTTGGAAGAAATGAAGCATCAGAGAGACAGGGGCGTGTAAAGGCAGCTGCTGGCAGTAAGACGTCTGGATAAAGGCTGGAACACAGGCTGAGCAGAATAGCTGGTAATCAGGCTGAGCGGCGAGCATGAACACCGCTGGAGATTTCTCTGAGAGATTTAACTTAGAACTCAATAACTTACAGTTTAATAATGATTTGTTCGGGTAGTTATTGTAAAGTGTTACCAATTGTTTTTATATTTAAAAAAAGGTTTTTCAAGGTGCACTGTACAAAGACTTAATACTCTGTTGATTGGAGAAGAAAAATTATTAATCTTATTAATTATTATTATTAATCTTACACAGAGTTGTTCTGGCTCATAAATGTGTCCACATTTACACCCAACCAGCCCTGACAACACACAAAAACAAGCTTCATACAGAATCGACTTCACTGAGAAACCCCCAAAACAAACCAAAGGTAAGTTTGGTTCATGGGCATCCTGCCGTCTCATCACATTCTCTTGTAAAATCTGTAAGAAAATAGTACCCTTAAGGTGCATTCACGCTGAACGCGAGTCATATTTCATATTAGTTTTTCGTTATCACAAGTTGTTCACGTTATAAACTGACCAATCAGAAGCCTCAGTAAAATGGTTGATTGACATATTTTCCGGAGCCCGCTTTCAGTAGAAGGGGTGTGGACTGAACAAGCTCGCTCATGATTGGCGATGGTAGTTTCTATAGAAACATTGACTTAGACCGACTCTGACCAATCTCTGTCATCTGACTCCAACATGGTGGCGCCCGTACCACAGAAAGATGGCGACTGAATTGACTTCATTCCGCTGGAGCCAGTGGTAAGGCTTTTTCTATGGGTGATCTGTCCAATCCGATTATGGTCAGTGGTCTGCAGTAACACCAGATCTGCTCTGAAAACCTGCTACAGGTGCTCTACTGGAGGACGTCTGAGCCACATCATGCGACACAGACACACAGGTGATTCAGATCCTCATAAAGATTTAAAAATATATTAACATTTCTAGGAGCTGTGACAAATTTGAAATGTTTACAAATCCCAAATAAAGGAACCTCTGCAGCCCAATGTGTGATTTATTTTAGAAAAGTTCACTGAGGGTTAAATGTATGCATGACAAACTCAGCGCCTCTCATTTAGTGGCTTTGTATAAGTATTTTAAATATAAACCAAAAAGTATTGTTATAGTAATAAACAATAACTTATGTGACAAAAGCAACATTTTTGTAGATGGGTGTGTATATCCATCTATCTTCTAAACCCGCTTAATCCCAATCAGAGTCATAGGGGTGCTGGAGCCTATCCCAGCCACTGTTGGGAGAGAACAAGGTATTCCCTGGATGGTTTTCCAGTCTGTTTCCGGGCCACACAATCACACACACAGTCGTCATTTTTTGGACTGTGGTAGGAAGCCGCAGTGCCCAGAGAAAACCCACACATGCACTAGGAGAACATGCAAACTTCACACAGAAAGAACCTGACTATGCAGCTTTTCCACACAAAAAAAAGAGAGAGAAAATGTTTTACTTCATTTTTATCGTCTGAAATGTTTAAATGTATAAAGTGTCAACTCAGAAGTGTAATGTGTGTTCACAAACATATCAACAGTGCAATAAGCAGAACTGCAAAGACTTTAATGTCTGCAGTTTTACTCCAAGAAAACAAAGATGCTGATATACAGTCAGTATACAGTGTGCATTATTAGAAATGAAAATTGCCATGGAAGCCAGAACCGGTGGAAGACGGTTGCTTCACGGAGTGTAATTAATCAGCGTTGATATGTATTACCATGTTAATTTTTTTTTTTATTAATTCCATGCCTTAATGTTGACGGCCCTAGTATATATTAGAAGAAAACAATGAAAAATGGACATGTAAATACACTAAGATAGTAAACACTTTTAGACATTTATTGTGTAACCTTCTTTTATTGATTTGTCTTAACTTCTTTTCTTTACTTGTCTGTACAGTCTTTGAGCTCCATATAAACAGAATTCCATGAATTCACTCCAAGAGCCACAACACTGTGGTGCTTTAGTGGATTTTTTTTTTTAAAAACCTCTCTTAAGATAGTATCACTGTCCCTTTTCTGAAGCAAATCTGAATCCCTCTGAACGCACCGCTCAAATGTGCTTTTTTGAGATCAACAAAAGTCCAAAAATTACCTGGTTTTTATTTTTACTTAAATTCTGCTTTTGTGAAGGCAATAAAAAGTGGATTTGTGTCAGACTAACGTAACGCCTTCATTCCTTCTCTTTTGTAGATGTAAACATATTTAACCTCCTCCTCAGCTCAGGTTGATCTGAGGAGAAATAAAGGATAGGTCCCTCCTAGGATGAATGACTGTGGTCCTGGCAGCGACCCCTGCGGTCAGTGGGTTAAGTCACATGCGCTGTACATCATTAGTGCTACACAGACATCTGCTTTGGCAGAGGATGTGGAATGAAAGTATCAATGATTTAGCTCAGTAAAGAGAAAAACTCATTTTGAATCGAAAGATGAAGAAGGTTCCAGCAGTGCAGCAGTTCGTATCCAAACCCACTTCACAGTAAAGACAGGTGACAAAGGAACACTAAACATCGACATTTTAATGTCAATTTCACACATTTTTATCTCCATTCACAATAATAAGAGAGACAAGCGAAACATTTAAAAATGATTGATTTGATCACGTAGCTTCAAAGCGGAACCTCTCTGGCTTTTCTCTGTCTGCAAATGTCTGTTTGCTTCGTTACTCCAGAGCAGAGTTAGCCACTTTGCTGGAGGCGTTTGAATGGATCTTCCGTAGGTTCTGTCGGACCCTGAAGAACTCCAACAACTGGGCTTCTCCACGTGTCGCCTCGTCTTCCTCCTTCTCTTTCTAGAGAAAACAAAAGTGCTTCCACTCAGTTATGCATGCAGAGGAACTAGTCTCAAACACGTGTGCGTGCGTAATTCTTGATTTGTAACTCATTCACATCAATACATTGTGTGCGTAATTGTTGTGTGTATTCTCATGTAAACTCAAATATCAAAAACCTACAAATACAAAATGCAATTTACGCACACACAACTTGAAATGACATCAGCTTAAAACCTAATACAACTCCTACATGTACAAATCTGTAAATGGAAGGCAGCAGTTGCCGGATGCACACACAAAGCAATCTTTTCCTAAATGTTACAGGTCTCAACTTGATTTTTAAAACTAATGCCAGTACTTTGTGTAAATGTAAAGTGCATCTAATTCTATATGCTCCCAGTATTGTGGATGTTGTTGACTTCGTACTACTATTTCATCAAAGAAAACAGGTTTTGGGGTGGAAGTAATGTTCGGATTTTATGTCACCCCTTTTCAAGCATCATTGAAAGTTCAAATATTTTTGTAGCTTTTTTTCATATTATGTTGTGTATAGCAATCAGCCTTGTTCCAAGTCAGGAGGCTTTGGTTGTGTCTCAATGTGGTTTGGTGGATCTTTGGATCCGGTGCATCTAGATTTGTCATTGGACTGCAATGGCTTTATTATTACACCACAGGCACAACACATTTGAAATAGGAGCCAGCAGTTCTTTGTAAAACTCAAAAAAAGAAGATTTAGTTCAAGTTTAGATTGAGTTCTTTCAGTTGAAAACAGAGGTTGAAATGTCTACAATAAAACATGAGCCAATGAAAGCATTTTTTTGACTTTTGAAAGTGGAGACACAGAGATTCCTGAAGCGGCTGGTGGCTGCAGACGATCTGCTTCCTGCCAGCTTTGTTGTTCACCATTTGGCACATGCCATTGGGGATCGCCACAGCGAATGAGTCTCACTGATTTGCACAGGTAGTTTTGCAGAGTGTTTTGCTGGATGCCCTTCCTGACACAACCCTGTATTTTCTGGGGAGGCCCAGACGGGTGGCCATGGGAGGGGTCTTGCCTGGGGACCCACACTGGTTCATTGTGCCCCTGGGAGGCGGACCAGTCCTACGCCCAGCAGCTCAACCATCCAGCCGCTCTGCTTCCTGCCAGCTTTGCTTCAGCAAATTCTCCATTTCAGTGTCCTTCCACCACGCAGCAGCCTCCTATTTCTGTTTGATTTATCCAGAAGGCATGATCAGAGGACATTTATATCTAAAAAAAAAGCTTTTTGATTTTTCTTGTCTTTTGTCAACTAGAAAGAGAATCAAAGGACTAAAATTCAACATCATGCAAGAATACTATGACGAAAAGCCAAAAACATTTGAGTTCAATTCCATAAAAACTCTGTTTATGTGTCTTCTGAAGAAACAATAAAATCCCACTTTAAACACTGCAAAGACTAAACCTCAAGAAAGTAAAAAGACCCTTGATTCAAGTAAGATAAATGATTCTTGTAAGAAAAATGTTCTAATAAAGAAAGTTTTCAACATCAAAATAATCTTATTTAAAAAGACAGGTCCAGTGACCAGAATCTTTTCTTAAACAACATTTCCTATTGAGACAATTTTTCCCCTTTTGACCATTTTTTTGCTTATTTAAATACATTATTTTTTATTTTAGACTCATTTCTGGGGGCCTGTTCTTGCAGGGAAATAATAAAACATTTCAGGAAACCTGCTCAACTGTAAGGATAAAATGTCTTTTTCCACTTTAATATTTAACAATTCTACACCTATTGATGCAAATAAGCATCAAACCATTTCTGCTCCAGAATTGCCTTCATGTAGCAGCTTCAAGTTCAAGCTTCAAGCTTCATGTATTCAATGTCCTTTCCCGGACAGCAGATTCCCTCGATCTGCTTTCCCATGTGGGTGTCCGGGGGCCCTGGCTTCCACGGCTGCCTCGCTTTCAGCAGGGATCTGGTGTGGGGGCAACCAAGCACTCTCCCTTTTTACATTCCATCATCCACCTCAGTAAAACACAAACACTCACCTGAGCACAGGTGTCAGCTCACCTTTGTACAATAGTATGCATGACAGAATGAAATGCTTTACGTGTGTGTATGTGTGTTTGTCTGCATGGGTTTGTGCATGTGAGCTGTAGTTGTGTTGACATGTCAAAATCAAATCAAACTTTATTTATAAAAAAGTGCTTCTCATACTTGTGCAACTCGAAGTGCTTTACAATTAAAAACAAAAACAGACAGTAAGTTAGAAAATCAATAAAACCCAATCCACCACCCCCCCCTCCATTAACACACAAACAAATGCAATGCATGAAATAAAATTAAATACAGAGAATAATATACATAGAAACTTAATTAATAATTCATGAATAAGCATTTAAGGTTTTCCGAAAGCACAATTACAAGGTGGGTCTTGAGTCTCTTCTTGAGCCTCTCCAGCTCAACAGTTTCTGAGGCTTTCCGGCAGACTGTTCCACAGGCGAGGACCGTAGTGGCAGAACGAAGCCTCACCATAGGTTTTGGTCCTCACCTTAGGGACAACTAAAGGGCCGGCACCGGAGGACCTCGGGGTCCACAAGGGTTCATACTTTAAAAGTAGATCATTTAAATAAGAAGGCCCAAGACCAATAAAACATTTATAAACCATTAAAAGAACTTGAAAATCAATCCTGAAACGCACAGGGAGCCAATGCAGAGATTTTAAATTGGATGTAATGTGTTCCCACCCTCTGGTCCTCGTCAGAACTCGTGCCGCTGAGTTCTGTATGTGCTCTGATGTATGTATGTGAAGCTCTTTGGAACCAACAGGTATGTTTGTAACATTTAAGTGTGTGTGTGTGTGGACAGGCCCTGCCCTTTGGACTAACATCTACACCTGACAGCATCAATGATGTTTCCACTAGTGCTGTCAATCAAACAAAAAATATATCATATTAATCACACTTTTGGATTGTGATTAATCACAATGTTTTCTTCCCAATGCATGAACAGTCAACCCCCCAGGCCCCCCACCCCCCACCCCACACAAAGAGAGGACCCAAGAGGGAGCCAGTTCCAGTGGCAAGTGGCAACTCCAATTTTTACTTCACTGTAGACATTTAGGGCTCCTTGGTGAGAAGGTGATATCACCACATCACTGTGAGCAATCAGGAGGTGTCCTCTCCGTGCCCTGCTCGCAAATTTTAACTGCACCTTTTATTACACACCCTGTACATCTTAACTAATACACCTTAACACACACATACGCACAATTACATTACACAAGGAAGGTGGGACATTTGGTCTTCTGTCCCCTACCCCATCCCAGAGGGAACAAGGCCCTCAGCATCCGCGGCCTTGTCTCTTGGGTGTGGGCTTCTTATGCCCGGCAGCCCCCTCTCCACGCGGGCAGAAATCCATTAGCGTGGGATCACTTTCCATCTGAGCCTGGAGGGTGTCCATGTTCTTGTGGTGCGGGTTCTGGTCCTTGCCCTCGGGTGCCGGACCCCTTCTAAATTCCAACATTGGGAGAGTCTGGTCAGGCTATGTTCTCAACACCTTTGGGGACCCCCACTTCTCTTGGTCATCACTCCTCTAGGTGGGGGTGGCCGGCCCCTGCCATGCTCTCTCCTGGATCTCCTGTGGTTGCCTGGAGCTTGAGGGAGGGTCTCCCTTGGGGGGCCCTGGCTCGTACCAGGGGCTGAGGTGGGGGGATGCTCAGAACTCCTGGGTGGTGGTGGGTGGCTTGTCTGGGTAGTGGGGCTCTTGAGGGTGGGGCCCTGCGCTGGGCCCCCTGGCGCGGTGGGAGGGCTGCTCTTCTGTCTGGGCAAGGGCTTGCACTCTGTGCTTCCGTTCCTCACTGCTTCCGGGTTTTTGGGACTCGTGTGGCGTCTTGCCGACCCTGGTCTGGGTGCTTGGCCGCACTGCCAGGCGGACGGATCTCCTCTGTCGGCCCCACAGTGCGGGTGTGGGTGGAGCCCTGGTTGCCGCTGCGGCCTTGGCGGGGGTCTTGGTATGGCCGGGAGCTGTCCCCCCTTTTTTTATTTTTACATTCCATCATCCACCTCAGCTTAATACAAACATTCACCTGAGCACAGGTGTCAGCTCACCTTTGCACTCTTGGTTCACGTGACAGAATGAAATGCTTTACACGTGTTGGTTTGTATGCATAAGTGTGTGTGTATAAGTTTGTATGTGAAGATTCTTGAGCCAGCAGGTATGTTTGTAACAACTGAGTGTTGTTACAAACACTTGACTGTAATGATTATAAAATTCCAGCATCTTGTTTCCTGTTGTGTTATGATTCTACCCTCCCTCCACTGTAGTCATCCTTCAATTTCCAATAACCCCCCACCTTTTACCCTTGTCTTTTGTGCCATGACCCCCCCTCTCTAACATCCCTCCCCCTCTCTTCTTCCCCCTCTTTCTTTTCCATCCGGTCCAACAAAAGGACACAAACATAATTAATATAAATAAAGGTCAGTTTAAATTTCAAAAGGGGTTTATATGAATAGACACCTTGTGTGTCTGAAGATTTATAACCCCCGATTGTAACAGTAAAATCTGTCTAACACAAGAGGCTCTCAGCTCATATTTGTTTGCTCAGCTGTTGGACAGGACAAGTTAAAAAAAAAGTAGATCCGGTCACACAGCCCAAATATTCTATATTACGGTGCAGACGTCTTCAAAACAAACTTTTCCTTCATGATGTAGACAAAAAAAGCGGTAAGAGGAGAACTTTCTCTCTGAACTGAAGCTTTATTGAACCTGTCTTGATCCAAAAATAACAAGAATAAAGTTGTAATAATGTTATAGGCGGGATAGTTCCTGACAAAGTGTGCATTTTCAGCAATTCAGCAATCATATTCATCCTACAACTTACTTAACCCCCCCTCTTTTTCTTCCAGTCTTTTGTACCCTTATCCTTCATCTCTAACATCCCACTCTCTCCTCCTCTCTTCTCTTTTCCATCCAGTCCATCAAGAAATGTATACAAACATAATCAATATAAATAAAGTTTAGCCACAAATTTAAAAAGGGTTTTTTATAAATAAATATAAGTAGAATGTCCGCTTGATACCTCGAGTTGCTTCTGCTGTCGTTTGTGCAGCATATCCTCCAGAGGAGTTCTGCTCAGCTCTCCCTCATCCTGGTTGCTTTGGACCCTTTTCCTTCTCTCCAGAACTTGTTGAAGTTCCGACCTGCTGCTCAGCACCAGACCCCTTCGTCCACAGAGAAGGGAGAACTGCAGTTAGTTTATATTATATTGATCTAAGTAAATCCCGTGTAAGACCACTAAGCTGGGGGAGTAGGCCGCCATGGCCCAGTTTATCAAACCATCTTCCCTCTGCTTAGCTCCGGAGAGAAATGATAATGATTCCCCCAAACTTCATTACAGGGGGTGAGGTAGGGCAGCAGTAAGTTAAATAATCTCTGATTACTAGCTAGCCTGGCTATAGGCCTGTCCAAAGATGAATGTTTTAAGCCTAACTTTGAATGTAGAAACTGTGTCGGCCTCTCTTACATGAGCTGGGAGCTTTTTCCATAAAACAGGAGCTTGGTGGCTAAAAGCTCTACCTCCAACTGTGTTTTTAGAGATTCTAGGGACCACAAGCAGTCCTGTCCTGCATGTTGTGGTTGAGTGAGACATTGTCATGTTACAGTGACAACCGGCAGCACTACCAATCAAATTGTCCGCTTTTTGTGAAAGAGCAATCTAAACTGACAACAAAGTGCAAAAAAATCAAGGAATATTCATTTCTTTTGTAAGTGACCATGGTATGGGTGGAATAATGCCCGACGAAGTGGGCATTTTCAGAAATTAACGCACAACGTGAAGGCCTGAAACGTCTTCCGCCTCTTGTCAGACGGTTGGTTCTGAAGTTTAACTAACTTGCGTAAAAGAAATATAATTGTTTTTAAAGGGACCATACCATGATTTTCTGAAGCCTTTCAGAGTATATTATATCCATAAATATGATCATAAATGACCTTTGGAACACAAAAAAACTAATTATTTATGAGTTGTTTTGTGAACTCTTTTTATACCTGGATGTAAAACGACTTGATCTCTGAGGCACGGCCTTTCGCTCCTTGTCGATCCCGCCCCTTTCCCAACATCATCCAAGATCCAGCTTCAGCGTGCCTGCGCATATGTGCGCATGCAAGCAAAAAACATCCTAGCTTTTTACAAAGATGGATGTTCATATTGTGCAAATAAAATGAAAGCGTTTTAAAGAGCACCGCTAGCACCGCAGAGAAAGTCTGTGTGTGATAGCCTGGGCGCAGAGCTGGCAGAGCAGACTCTTCCTGAAAGGGGCGGTCCTCAATCTATGACGTCAGCTCGTGAGAAGCCGCTTGCTTTGGTGGGTAGGGGAGGGGCTGCTGCAGAGAGCACAGGCTTTTAGAGGATTACTCAGAAATGTGTGAACGGATCAAAATACTGCTTTGAGGTGGTGATAGTGAGGAACGAATAGTATAACACACTGAAAAAGTTGTTTTTTCATGGTATAGCCCCTTTGACTAATTGCGTGTCTTAACGAGTTATTGCTAAATACCCGAATTCAGACTGAAAATGTGTTCCAGATTATCAGAGGAAACCAACTCTGGTTCACTTTAAGTAAACCAACTATGTCCAGTCTGAATACACCTTCAGTTTCATCCTTACACTATTTTACAGAAGGTTTCTTACTTAGGGCTGCATGGTGGTGCAGTGGTTAGCACCATCACCGTAGTTCAAATGCCAGCTTGCATGGTTTTTCTCCAAGACCTCCAGTTTCCTCTCACTGTCCGAAAACATGCTAAAATTGACCTATTGACCTATTGGCGACCTGTTATAACCTCCCTTCACACAACCTTATTGACTGAACAAACCTGATCTAGGTAATCAACAGCAGATAGCATGTGGCTGGAAAACCAGCATGAGGGCCGGCATCGATGCCTGGAGTTGGACACCCCTGTTTTAAAAGCTCAACAACACAAAACAAATGTATCATTTATTTCAGAAGTTGCTCTAATTTTATTAAATTTCTCAATTTTACAAACAGAAAAGACAGGTTTTTGTCCCGCTTATACTTTTACTTGTCTTTCTTATTTTTTCATGCATTCTTTATAAAAAAAAAAAAAAAAAAAATCTGTCCTCCTAAAAACATAATCCATCCAATTTTGGTAAGGCTCCCTAATTACAAATGTTGGTTGTGGTGTGATCCAAGCGCCTAATAACCTAATGTTTACTCACCAGAGGTTTTCCCACTTTTAAGGTATTTGTTCAGATTTGTACTGTAGATATTTGTACTTTACCTTATGTCATATAATATAATCATATAATAAAAAAATTATATAGTATCGGTTTACAGAAATGACCGACAGATCACATCAAAGGGTTCTCAGTTTAACCTCAGTCGTGAGCAAGCAAAAGGCAACAGTGTAGAGATAAAGAACCTCCACTAAATGGAAACATCCCAACCAACAAACAGAGTCCTTGTTCTCTGTATTTCCTGTCCAAGCTGAGTGGGGGTGGTGGGGGTGGGTGAATTCCTTCAGTTCAGCTTTCAGTCACCTCTCATTCTCACTGCTGTGCCTACATGGAACCTGAAAGTTTAAAACACAGCCATCGCAGAACTGTAGCAGGTCCTCGGAGTCCAAATCTCAATCCACGGGAGAATCTCATATTTAAAGTGACCCACCTGCCTTTGACAAATTGTGCTTCAATAATCAGTTCACGATGAGGAATCTTAACTTCAGGTGAAACTGAAGGAGCAAGTGAAAACTGCCAGGTCAGATTAACAGAAAGCGAATGCACCACAACAAAGAACTGTTGCTTTCACTGACACAGCTTGGTAACGAGCCAGAGAGGAGCTTTGCAGTCCCCTGACAGCAGCTATCACTTTACAGAGCTTCATGCTCCTCGTAGATTAACAGACTGCAGATGCATAGAGAGAGGCTGCATTGTTGCCAAGTACTCACTCGTGTCCTTTTAATAAGAGCTGCTTTAGAGTTGAAAAGCTTTGGGGGCAGTGGGGTCATTTCAGTGAGGAATTCACTAAAAAAAACACTTTGAGCTCATGTATTTACTCATTGCTCAAATATTCCTATTGATGGAGGAACATCACAAGATTTCATCCAACAATAATCTAAAAGACATGAATTTTCTCATTCTTACTTCTTGTGAGCTAGTAGCAGTTCCTTGTGAAGTTTGTTATGAGTCCTGGAAGCTTTCATTGGGCTCAAGTCACCTGCAGAAGGTTCAGCTTTGACTGCATTTCCTGTCCAAGGGGAAAAAACTGTTACACAAAGAAATCACAGAATGGACCAGAACGCCAACTACAATGCAAACCTGGTGAAGATCTACAGGAAACCTTTGACCTCTGTCATTGAAACCATTTCTACATAACAAAGCATTGAGGAAAACTGTTGTTTCTGACCAAATCCCTAGTCTCTGCTCCATAATGCATTTAATTCTGTAGAAATCAAACAATGTGAGTTCTGTATCTATGATAAACATTACAGACTTTTTCAGTGAGACTGACAAATACTTCTTTCCTACACTGTATTGTAAACGGTCAACATTTCCACAGGTTTTACCTGGTTTTGTTTTACAGAACAAGTGTGAATTGTAAATGCACAAATTAAAGTGATTGTAGTTGTCTGCTCCCTGATCACATCACGACACATGTTTTGCTTACACAGAAGTAACCATTTCTCAGTCAGTCCATGTGAAGCTGGAACAATGTAAGTATAGGTGATGGATGGATGGTACCTGTGCGGCCAGAGTGGAGCCCCAGCTCCTGCTGCATGGCGGGCCGCTGCAACAGAGCGGAGGCTGAATCAACATCAAGACAGTCCTGAAATCAGAGAGCAGAGTTGTGGGGAAACAGAAAACTGAGGCAGAAATGCATAATTTATGCTAACCGTGTGTGCTTGTGGGAGGCTAGCAGAGCAGTTAAGCAATGAAAAAGACAGAGGAAAACCTGCTAGAGTAAACAAAAAATAAAACACAAATAAATAAATAAAACAAGTGTACTTTCACAAACATTCAAAAGAGAGGGAGGCACAGAGAAATCATCAGTTGCAGAGTAGCCTGTTGATACCTAATGGCTGTTCTGTGGTGGGTGAAAGAAGTCTGTTGATGGAAAACAGAATGAAACCAATGTTTCCACTGTTCTGACTCACCTTTACAGAAGACACAGACGGCAGCAGAGCCTGAAGGGAAAGCAGGGTCGGGCCTTACCTGCGTCGTGCTGGTCCGTCATGAGAGGCCGTCTGAAAGCAGGAGCTGCTGTGTGTGCTGAAAGACGATGATGCCACAGAGAGAGCTGTTATCTGAGCACTTTGAATGAGGCTCCTACTGTTCACGGTTCACACATAGGCACTGCTGGGCATTGAAGTCCAAGAGCTGCGACAACAGACTGGATTTAACAGGTTTGAATGCAAGCCTCACTTTCTGTTCTCAAACAGTTTGTTTTGATTCAGTCATCATTTTACACAAATGCTGTCTTTTGTGCTCTACAATCTCATACACTTCAGATTTAGTGTTTGTACATTTGGGAAAATGTTCACATTTCTATCTTTAGGTTCCACAATTAAAGCAAAATGATGCGTCTGGTCACTGGAGCCAACCCAGCTACTGTTGGGCAAAGGCAGGATGAACCATGAACAGGTCACTAGTCTGCTGTAGGGCCACTAACAGACATTCCCAGGGACAATTTAGATACAACAATTAACCAATAACGCATGTTTTTGGACTGTGGGAGGAAACAGAAAGAGAAAACCCATACATGCACGAGGAGAACAAACGCCACGCAGAAAGGTCCCAGTCAGGATGTGAACCAGGGCCGAAAGGCAAAAGCACAAACGTAAACTAAAGACCAAATTCCATAACAGAAGAGGTTGTCACTGAAGGAAATCAGCATCTTCCTAGATGATACCTATCACTGTTACAAAGCAGGTTTAGCAGCCACAGTCTCTAGAATGTGAAAGAACCAGCTTAAACTCCACAAAACACCTGTGGGATCCGCTTTGGCTGCTGCCACCACAAAGACCCGCACAACCATGTTGACTAATTATTAAGGGTGTATGGGGCCACAGAAAATTAGAAAGTAGGGGTGTGCGATTAATCGACTCAATTAATGAATCAGTTTCTATTCCTACAATCCAACCAGATCAATCTGTCTTAGGCAAGTTGCAAATGGAACTGAATCCACCTTGATCATTAAAAAATAATTTCAAATGAATAAACCTTCATATCAACCTTTGAAAAAAACCGTTTGGATTGAGACATGGTCGATTTATTTTACTAAAAGGTTCATCACAGCAGAAAACACTCACGTGATGCAGTAAAAACTGATCAACCATCATTCCAGTCCAACGCGTGGAAACACTTTGAATTTACAAAGACGTGACCGTATAGTGTGCTAGAATGTTCTAATAATGTTCCTTTGGATTATTCTGATGTGGAAAAACAACAGTGGAATGAACTTTATCAAACTCAAATGTGAATGGATTTGACATTCATTCTTGTTTACTTGTTTGTTTGTACACATATTTATTTACACTTGATTATCTTGAAGAAACACAAGAATCTGGAAAACTTCTCCTGCATTGTTCAGTAGCAGCTATTTATCTCTGAGTCACACTGTTGCAGTTTTGGATGAAGATGTTCTGATCCATTTTAGGTCAGTGAATCGGATCCAATCAAATCGTTCAGAATGAACCAACATCGACTATGAATCGGATCGGCAACCACAGATTATAATATGAATGGTTGTTGAAATGAATCGTTACAGCCCTACTAATGATGACAGGCCCTGGTAAATAATGTTAATATTGAGACGTCTTAATTCATGGGAGTACAGACTTCTTTGTGATGCAGAAAGATGTACAGAAATGAACAAGTCAATAGTCTTTTGTGGATAAACTCAGATGGATGACTATACCCCAGAGTCTAGATGCTGATGTTGGCTCAGGGCCACATCATGACAAAGCATTGCTTCAGATGGAGACGGGCCGATGAAATTGTCCAAAATGCGGAGAGACAACCATCCATGAATATTTGATTTGAATTGAAATGGTTTATTTCAAGCAGACAAGATATATAAGACATGTGTAACACAACCAACAATAACAAAATTTGCATCAGTAATCATGTCAAACATAGGATAACTAGACATCAGTAGATTGACTGCTTGACAGGGAGTGGGAGGAAGCGAACTTATATAATCCCACCCCGACTCGACCACACCATTTACTTTACATTAGATATCAACCGGTTCGTAACTAATAATCAGGTATTTATACTGTACTGACAGTAATACAGGTCATTAAACATCCTTGAGTAACAATAAGTCATACCGCTTTGCATGTGAGTACAACACTATTTTAGACTTGATTGGAGCAAATGCAAAAATAATAATAATAATAATCAGTGATGTGAACAAGTCAATATAGAGATCTTTTTTTTTTCCTTTTTTTGCAGAGAAAGTTTCATCAAAAGGATCAGTGATGTGAATAAATCAAAAATAATAATAATAATAGTAAAAAAAATAAAAAAACCAAAAAAAATCAAAATCAAATAGATGCTGACTATTTTCATCAGAAAAGTCGTTTCTTTAGATCAAGTATAGAAAGAGGCAACAATAAATCATTTATGTCTGAAAGATCATTTACTTTAATCAGATATTGAAAATCACTAAGTGCAGGTTGTTTTATTAGAAGATCCTTTGTCATTAATCACACTTCAGGGAACCATGTCAAGTGATTTGATTCAAGCGTTTGGCCAAGATGGTATTCCTGCGTTCTGCTGCCTGATTAACAGCCGTCCTTCTGGTTTGAACAGAGTTTATAAAGTTCTCCTCGTTGGTATGACTGCAGACTTTGTTTGTCCGGTCCATTGTCCTTCAGCTGACATCACAGCAAGTAAGCTGAGCTCGAGTTTTCTGCAGGGCAGAAATCGCTGCTGAAAATCAGGTTAAAGTTGATCTAAGAGTCAGTGGTAGATCCCGGGCGCCATATTTTCATTTTATTTCATTGTTTGTTTCACGGGCTGCACGGTGGCGCAGTGGTTAGCGCTCCTGCCTCACAGCAAGAAGGTTCCCGGTTCAAGTCCTGGCTTGTGGACCTCCCCGTGCATGCGTGGGTTTTCTCCGGGTACTCCGGCTTCCTCCCACCGTCCAAAAACATGCTTCACAGGTTAATTGGTTGCTCTAAATTGTCCCTAGGTGTGAATGTGAGTGTGTATGGGTGTGTGATTGTGGCCCCTGCGACAGACTGGCGACCAGTCCAGGGGTGTACCCTGCCTTCGCCCATGAGTAGCCGGGTTAGGCTCCGGCAACCCCGAAAGGGATAAAGCGGCTTGGAAAATGAATGAATGTTTGTTTCATTTTAATGAATGATCTCTTCCCATCCAGACAGCTGCAACATTCTCATGGTGTTTATTTAACACTGAGGGTTTGCTCTTGGAGGAGAAACACTTGAGCATTAAAAGTATGGCATCTCCATTTTCATTGAAAACTTGCCACAATATGGAGCAAATTCATTGGGGGAGAGCATTTCAAAGAATATGAAAGACAACCTTCTGATGTAATTCAATAAATACAAACACACCTTAATGACTGTAGATTTAGTGATTCTATTAACCAACCATTTCACTCATAACATGCTTGCATACATCAGACAGAGAGCCACAATAGAATTATCAGTTTAAGTGCTGGCATCTAGCTCTTCCATAACAAAGTGGCCATAAACTTTAAGCCGATTGGTCCTGAGAGGAAATTAGTACAAAAGTTAAAGACTAAGGCAAGTTACATAACCAGAGAACCCTAAAGATTAGAGACAAAGTGAAAACTTTTGTGTAGAAAAAATAATTAGCCAACACATTCAATTCATGTGTTTGAAAACACAAAGGTCTGACAATAAAATGGAAAACGTCAAAAACAATCATTTTCATTCAATTAGCGTTTCCATCTGAGTGGCTTGTAATCACTCAATGCAAACACACTCCAAGGCTGTAAGAAGTTCCTCAAAGCTCACTCACGTGTGCACAAGTGTTTCATAGGTTTTATTAGTTGTTCCCTTTTATCAAAACTCCAGAGTGGTTGTTCCTTATAAAAATAAAGCAATCGTATGTGTTCATAACTATTGTTCATTGACTTACTCGCTCTAGTCTGAGCATTTAAATCACAGTCAATGATCAAAGATCAATCCGCCAACCCGGGATCAGAGGACGAGCCGCTCCACCTCAGCGGGGTTTGGATCTTAAATTTGAAAGAACAAAAATGGAACGCAAAGGTTTGTTGGTCCCTATCTTTTATAAGTTTCATTATTCATTACCGCTCAAATTGTTTGATTATCATAGGCATAAAATATTCCATACACTCCCCAGCACCAGCAGCGTACTCTCCAAACACAGGCAGGTAAGTGACAAACACACAGTCGCCTGACTTTCTCTGGAGTAAGACACTTTTTTTAGATAACCAAGGAAGTGCAACCTGAGCAAATGTCTTGGACAAAGGACAAAGCTGTACCTGATTCTGACAAGCCAGTTGTCTAACAGAAGGTCTGCTTTGATCCTCCAGCTCTTTTGTTTGGCAGAGTACAGTATTAGACATGCAACTGGTGAACATTAACACTGATCTAAGGTCTGGATTGGTCAAAATGATGCAACTGTTTTTGAAAGGGAACGTCTGAAAAGCCATCTCTAAAGACGAGTAGAAAAGCAGAGAGAGCGTCTGCGTGTCGATACGCTGACTGCGGCTTGTGAACTGCTTTAGAGGAGGGATTGAAACGCGCAGGTTTTCAAGCATGTCTGCCACATAAATAGCAGTGATTAAAATTTGACATCATGAGTGGAGCACGTGGAGGGACCCTCCTAAGGTTATTTAAAAGCAGACTGGAGCTCTTTGAAAGCGGCTCGTCTCTGCTTCTGCTCCTCTGCCTGCTTCTTCTTGGCCTCTTGCTCCTGGCGAATCTCGGACTCAAACCGGTTCGATTCGCTGATGGCCTGAACCTGTGCAGTGGAACAACAACAGAGAAGGTGTAAGGTGGTGCATAACATTCAAGGAGGACTGATGTCAACTCCAGTCACTCCAGTATGCAGGTGTCTCATCTACTTCACCTTCACTTATTTCTGGTGTTTTATACGTGTTCATCAGGCGCATGATTTGAGCAATGTGGTGCAATTTGAGCATCATGTCGTGTCCAGAGTTAAAAAATCTGACCTTTAGTGAGGTTGACGCATTACGTCAACTAATCATGGACTCAGCTTTGGGTACATGACGTGTTCAATGACTAAACCGAAGGATCCGAGCATTCTCATCTTGAACTTCCATTCTCCTAAACTGCTATATCCCTTTCGGGGCCACTGTGTTGCCGGAGCCCGTCCTGGCTACTGTTAGGCAAAGGCGGGGTACGCCCTGGACAGGATGCCAGTCTGTTGCAGGGCCCATGGGGCTGGAGAAATCACACCCATTATGCTGGTCCCCGGGAGGGCAGATGGGAGAGCAGCTGCAGCATGGGGTGGCCTCAGCTGCTCAGGTCTCCTGAACTTTAGAATATTTTTTCTTATTTTCACTGAGACAACAATAAAAAAGATCCTCTAATTGCATTTTTATTTTTTAGATCAGGCTAAAAGCATTTGGCGTTAACTACTCCCACATCATGTCTGCGGCGTCGAGCTTATGAACACATTTTTGGACAGACGTCCAGCAGCAAATTTGCCGCGCGTTAAAAGAGAGACAAATTTAATGTGCGAATTGGGTTTGGTGTGAACGCAGCATTAGAGGGACACTTTAGCTTCCTGCTAAAGTCAATCATCAGGGGCTTCAATCATGTAAAATGGTCGAAAATAACGTGGTGGAGGCTCTACTGCTTTTCTGTGGTCATGTCCGATCAGAATGCATTCGTGAACAAAAATTGACTGCGCAGCAAACACTCAGAAGATAAACTCCAATTCTTGCCACTGTCTCTTTTTCAGTTTGTCCCTGTCCTGCGTACTGCCGATTAGCTGGATCAGACAAGGGCAGGGACGACTGGAATGGAAGCAGGACTGGCCCTCAAGGACTGGAGTTTAACACCTCGGCATTAATTAACCCTATAACGTAGGAGCTGCCGCTGGTAACAGCAAATGACACACGCTCTTTGAGTTGCCATAGCTTTTTTAGCTTTTTGTTGTTGTTTTTTATATATATATATATATATATATATATATAAAAAAAATATGTAAATGTATAATCTTGGGATCAGCATCCCATGATTGTATTCATCCAAAAGGATGTCAGCTGCTTCAAACAGTGCAGTGAGTAAGGGATACTTACTTTGGCTTCAAAGAAAGTTTTAGCTCCTTTGACGCCCTCTGTGGAGACGTCGATTTCAGAGAGCCTTGCCAGAACGCAGAGTCCGCTGTCCTCCGCCAGTTCTCCTGCTGCTGCCTTCCTGAAGATCAGCAGGAACTGTGGACCACAGAACAGACCATAACATGTGCAAAAACAAAAAAACAAATCAACAGTTTAGCATCAGAGAATGCTTTTTGTTTCACCTCTCTAAAGCTGAGCTTGTTGTCCAGGTCCTCATCAACCTCCTTGATCATGTTTTTCAATCCTATGTGGGTTTGCGGTGCTCCAAGCTTTTCCATCATCAGCTTCAGCTCCATCAGATCAATGTAGTTGTCTTTACCAGCATCAAACCTGCACATGATCAGGTGAAAAGGTTCCTTACAGTCAGGCAGGTTCATCCTTCATGCATGGCTGGCAACGTTTTTTTTTTTCAGTTTTTTAAATTAATTTTTGGTTCAATGCTGTTCTTTAATTAAAAATAACGATCATCATTAATGTCAAGTCAAAATAGTTTCATTCTTTTTTTTTTTGCTTTTAATATTAAATCATGTATATGCTATTGCTGTCTTGTCAAACAGCGAAAATAAAAGGTGTAAAAAAGAAAGACGTGGGATCAAACTACATAAGAATGAAAGGCTGTGCTCATTTCCCATCATCCCTTTGTTTACACTCTCTCCCACTATCTTATAGCCCCTCATAACAACAAGCTAACATAGTCAGTGCAACAAAAATGGTGAGCAATAGGGCAACCATCCATTCATACAGTTTTGATCCAGATTCCAGCTCAGACGAGGAAAACGAAGATGTTAATGGATCTATTTCTCTGCAAGTGGATGCATCAGAGTGGAGCGGAGCAGGGAGCTGTAGTGACTTGCCGATTATAGTTTGTACGTAACAAATACAAGCTTCTTTTAAACTGCATTTTTTTTGTCTGCTCCTGATTTACAATGATTTGAATAAAGAAATGTTCAGAAAGGCCATTTCAATCTTCATTTTCTTTATACATGTCCTCCATCTTCATACAAGTGCAACAAGAACACATTAAAACACATTTTTTATTGGCGTGGGTCTTTAACAAGCCTGTGCGTTTCACCACACTAACTCATTCTTGTAGTCACAAAGAAGTATGTAAGGATACACTTCTGTATTTAATTCTACAAATGCTGTCAATTTTAGTTGTTACTTTGCTTTGGAAAACTATTTTGCACCAATTGTTATCTACGTTTTCATAAACATTCCTGCGTTCTTAAATCAAAGGCATAGAAATTCCATTAAAATATGATTTTGGTGCATAATTAGATTTTTTGGGGACAAGAAATGTGAACTAGATGAGAGTATTGATGGTATGACGAAAATGAAATTGAAAATCCTAGAATAGAACGCGCATGTATAGAAGTCGTTGTACGTATGTCCAGTTTGATGGAATAATGGCATTACTCCGTTTGTGTCTGGATTTATGATGTTGATCTTATTTCAAGTGCAGTGTGTGAGAGGGCGTTTCGTTCTTCCTCATTCCTTGTTGTTCAAAGCGTGTTATGAAGAACATTATCTGCTGTAATTCCCATGTAAACATGCTTTTGAAACACCTGCTTAGTTATTTAATAGAGGGCAGAATAACAGGATTGAATGAAATTATTTAAAAACGGTTTTCGTTTGTCTCCGTATCTTTTGATTTTCATTTTAAAATCTGTCTATTTTGTGCTAAAACGGCTGCCATAGTATCTGGTTTTTAAATCCTTACTTCCGTTCAGTTGTTGTCTTAAGAAAACATTATTTAACAAAAGCTAGCATTTAATATTTTTGAAGTTTATTCTACTCTTTCAGTTCTGGAAAACAGACCGGAAGTCAACGCTCTGAGTTTTTACCTTTTTGGGTAAAAGCGCCGTTACGGCGCGCTACTACTTCCGTCTTCCGTTAATCATTGAAGGGCTCGCGCCCGTTAGAGATGTCGCGTGTGTCGGCAGTGCGATGTGCGCAGGCGCGGGCAGGGAGCTCACGTTTTGAACATCTTCTCCATGTCTTTGATCTGTTTCCGGGAGAACTCCTTGAACTCGGTGTAGGGGTTGAAGACCCGCAGGCTGGGCTGCTGCGCCTCCCCGTGCCCCTCGTTCAGCTCCCCCCGCCGCTGCAGCAGCGCGCCCAGCTCCGAGTCCGCGCTCGCCGCGAGCGGCTTCTCCTCGGAGCCGTCCTCCAGCCCGCAGCCGTCCACCGCGACAGGCTGCTCGGCTCCCTCCTCGATCTGCAGCCGGCGGCTCAGTTTGGAAGACAGCTCGTCTGTGGCCATGTCCAACTAAACGGAGAAACGCAGCGTCAATGCGCGCGCGTGCACCGGCGGACAGGACAGGCTCACGCACGATCACCTACCTGCTCCTTATTCCAGTGTGGGAGGATCAAGCTTCTGGCTGTCAGCTGCTGGCTCCTTCCCCCTTTTAATCGCACAGCTCTGTCACCACACCTTTTAAAATGGCAGGCAGGACCGGCTCTCTGCGCTCATCAATGATGATGATGATGATGATGATGATGACGATGAGCAGCGCGTCCAAACGCAGAAGCGTTGTCCTGGTCACCGGGAGGGTGTCCCTGAAAGATTCGGTCTCGGGGGTGCACCCCCGTTTCCAACATTTAGTTTCAGACGTTCCGGTATGGATTTGTTTTCACACATTTGATCTGAAAGGTTTTTAGAAGTTTTTTCCTCACTGAGAAGGAGGGTCACCACACGCGGATGTCAGTCCCGCTTAGTCTGTTTAGTTTACCAACCAGCTGCTGATGCTGACTTTATGTTCCTTTGGTTTCGACATGACGCCCACAGAGAGGCTATGGTTTGGATATTGGTCTGTATACATACAACTGAATTGAGTCTCTTGATAAACATGGAAGTATGTTTTTTACTGCGGTCAAGTGAGCCGCTGTTCGCTCAGCCGTGGTCAAGCCAGCCGCGCTTGAAAATGTTGTGCGCCAGTATTACACAGTTTACGGCAGAGCCTGAAACTCTATGGAACCGTTTGTCTTTACATATTAAAATGTCTGAAATGTTCTAAATACAACAAAAAGAACTAATCTCTATCAAACATATGTATAATTGAGTTGCTTATCTGTTCTATTAGTCAATTATGACATGTCAAATTCATAGTGAAGTCACAGTTACACTTCTCAAATGCGAGATTTTTATTTATATAGCAATAGTATTTGCTTGCTATTCAAGGCCTGAAATTATGCAACAAAGTCATTACTTTCAAAGTTAAATTTGGCCACTTATTTAGTTTTTTAATGCAAATTAAAAATGAAGTGCTGTTTTTTGGAAAACTATACAGTCAATGAACTCAAGTTTGTGTGAGGTGATAGTGGGTTACCCGTAGAACAAGGAAATACTATTCAACGCCTGGAATTATGCAACAAAGTTCAATATTTTCAAAGTTAAAGTTCTCTACTAAACAGTATTTTCGGTTAAAAAAATCCCAAAATGTAATACTAAGACTTGAAAAACTGTACACTAAAAATACTCAAACCTGTGTGAGGTGATAGTGGGTGACCTGGGGAGCAAGGACATAGTTTTCAAGGCCTGGAATTACGCAGCAAAGTTGCCATATAACATAAAAATCTCACATTTGACAAGTGTAACTGTGACTTCACTATGAATTTGACATTTCATAACTGACAAATAGAACAAATATGCAACTCAAGTACACATATTTTTGATAGGGAACATTTTTTGATGTTACATTTCTATTTTCGAAGTATTTAGAAAACTGTCGTTTAAAGAGAAACGCTCCTGTCCACTTTCCGGCTCTGCCGTAAACCGTGTAATACTGGCGCACAACAATTTCAAGCACGGCTGGCTTGACCACAGCTGAGCGAACAGCGGCGTACTTGACTGCAGTTAGTTATTCCACTGTACAAAACCATTTAGATAGATAGATAGATAGATAGATAGATATTGCTAGAAAATATTTGTATTGTCTGAATTTAAAATAAATAAATACATGTTTAGCAATTGCAGAATTATTATGGCTGATGTAATTCACACGTGTGTACAAGCACAAAAATTGGTAGAAAATTATGTTGGTCACATGTAATACGTGCTGCCAAAATGCACATTGCAGCATTGTCCGCATGTATTTCAATCACTTCTTTTATCTGTAGGAATAAACAGCATTTCATTCATCTATCCATTTCCCAAACCTGCTTAACCCTTTAACACTGGAGATGCCACCAGACAGATACCAGATACCACCTGTTGAACCATCCTGGAGCTTTGATTGTATCCACAGACGTGGGTTTTGTTCATATGCCTGTCTAATACACTGGAATCTGTCAATAGGTGATAAAGATGTCAGGATGAAACTAATCCTTGACAGCATACCAAAGTGAGGGAGCTGCTGCCCCACATCATCACACTTCCTCCACCAACAAAAGCTTTTACTGTGTTGCAGCAATCAGCATGTTTGTTCTCTTCAGATTTTCTCACGATCTGAATTTCAAATCTGTACATAACATCATGTTCCCCAACATTCCTGCAGTGAAAGATTTGATGATAGCATGAAAACACACTTCTTTTTTTAAGTTTTGTTGGAAAATATTGAAGATGATCACTTTTTTTAGGAATACAAGCATGTAATACATTTCCAAAGTTCCAATTTAAAAGTTGTATCTGTTTTTTTATACTCCAGATGGATCAGAAACAGCGGTCAAAGAGAGAAAAATCTTTGTACTCCCATGGCGTTTTTTTTTTTCTATTTAATGGAGACACATTTTCTGTTTGGAAAATTGAGGCATTGTTTTAGCGAGACTTGTTTTTACCATGCGATGCTCGCTCAAGCTGATTTTGTCCACGTTTGTCCATCGTTTGTCCAGCTTTCAGGCAGTGCTGCTGTCCTTCAGATAAGTTTCTTTGTATCCTCAATTCATCAAGTTATTACATTCTCATTTCTGTGAGCTGTTTGTTACCAACATTCCTTCATTAGAGACACTGTAAATATGTATAATCCAGGATCAAGCTGCTTATTATTCAGTTAAAATTGGACTGGCTTATGACAGCAAAAGACATTTGCAGGTAGAATTGTCAAATAATCACTTATTTCTTGGATGTCACTTACTGTCCTGGCCAAAAGTTTTGAGAATTATACAAATATGAATTTCCTCAAAGTCTGCTCCTTCGGGGTTTTCCAGGTGTTTTGTCAGATGTTTATGCTCTACTGAAATATAGTTAAGCGTTTCATAATCATCTAAAGTTTTTATTGACAATCACACTGAGTTCAAGCAACAGCTCCATATTTGCAGTGCTGAACCTTCATTTTCAAGACCTCTGCGATTCTCCCTGACATCCAGTCAGTCACTTTTTGGATCAAATCCTGACTGATGGCTGTCCGTTTTTGCATAATCAGTGCTTAGAGTTAGTCAGGAAATGAGAAGTCTTGGTGAGACCTTTATTGTTGGTCCATCTGCCTCTTGAGTATTAACTACAAATTCCCAGTGGGATTAAGATCTGGGGAGTTTCCTGGCCATGGTCTCCAAATCTTTATGTTTTGATCACCGAACCATCTAGGCATTACATTTACTTTATAGCAAAGTGCTCCATCACACTGGGAAACACATTGTTCATCACCAAAGTGTTTTGTGATAGTTGGGAGAACGTGGTGGCATTCTTTATTCATGGCAGTGTTTTTAGGTAGGACTGTGAGAGAGCCAACTGCATTGACTGAGAAGCAACCCCACACATGAATGATCTCAGGATGCTTCCCTGTCGGCCAGAGACAGGACCTGTCTTCTGCAGAGATGGTCGTGTGTATTTTAGCAGAGCCATGCAAACCCACAGCATACAGCTGTTACAGCAGTGTGGCTTTGGTCTAAAAAAGTCTGGACGCTAAATTGGCTTTCCTTTATGAACATTTGGCACATCGTTGAACATCACACCAGGAAAAAATGGGAACTAATTCCAACACTAAGATCCCAGAAATTCCTTAGTGTTGAGGATCAAGCAGGGAGGACTTGAGCTCCATGTTTCAGAATATCCTTAGCGTTCCTCAAGCCTGGATTTGAACTCATGACCATCCAGTCTCAGGGGAGACACTCTACCACAAGACCACTGATGTAGTTTGGTTGAATCACCAAATGTCTTGTTTAGTAGAGACTTGTACTGAGTGCAAATTAGTTTGCTTGTTTGGTTTTGGCTATGTCGTGGCATTTTTAAGGGATTTAAAAATAAAGTCTATTTATCCTTTTGGCTCATTGTTTCTTACACTAAATAATACAAAAGAAACCATCAACGTTATCTGATTTTTTCGAGTCTGGTAGCCCTTTCAATTTCCCTCCTGAAGCTTAATTGAACGCGAATTGGCAGCACGAATCGCGTCCGGTGTGAATGGACCTTTACTGATGTCTGAGTGGAAAGAGATGGATCTGTCCAGGATGACGCCAAGACTCTTCACAGGAGACTGGAAGTGACAGAGGAGTTGTTAATGGAGAATGTAAGACTGTTGACTTTGGAGAGGACAAATTCGATGCTGATGAGGAGAACCTCAGCCTTCGCTGCAGCGAATCAGCTTCCTTATAATAATAATAATAATAATTTAAAAAAATGAAGAACTCTAAGAGAAAAAACATCTCCAGTAGGTGGCAGTAGCGTAATTAATTCGATGCCCTGTCATTTGAAACACAACCAACTCGTGCGCGCGCGCGTGTACACCATACACCTTACTCTGTTGAACCTGAAATCATGTTTGAATGAGTTAACTGGCAGACAAAGTTGAAGAGCACGAAAAACTTACTTTATCCACTTCAGAAGCTGCCGTGAAACACATCCGACATGTATTCAGACAACCGTCCGAGCTTTATTTTGAAGGTGCTCACCGGATGTGACATCGTCCATTTTAGCTTTACTGGCGGATGTCGGAGCTGGGGCGTTTAAGTGCTGAACATTTCCAACATCGACGGGTGTGTTTGTGGCATCTCTCAAGCAGATTTTTCTGGCGTCTTTAGACTATTGCTACGTTTGCGAGCGGACAAGTTCAACTCTTTGAGTGAAAGTCAACTCCGGAGGAGTTCTTGTTCTGTCAGATTGCCGCCATGGACCCTGCCAGTCAAGGTAACGATGATGGTTAGCTTTCTGGGCAAGTTAGCTGCACTTAGCATACGATGAGTATGCGAAACTGCAAAAAAATGTTGGTTTCATCCAGAAACTTGCATGTTAACTACTGTAGCTTCCGCCCTGGAGGCTATCTCGGCTGTTTGTTCAGGAAAGTGTGGGTGAATCGTGGGCATTCGGGGGTGAATTGAGAACGGGCCCGTTGGTTCGTGCCAGGCACCACAGCAGGTGAAACTGGGGAATGTAGCAGCTGTCCCGGTCTACTTCGTTGCTGTGTGCCGACGATGCCTCAGTGTGGTGTGTGTGTGTGTGTGTGTGTGTGTGTGTGTGTGTGTGTTCAAAATAATGTCTTCCTGCTCTCATAAATGGACTCGGTGCTTGATAAATGTGCATCCATGTGTTTAAATAGAAAAGCACTGAGTATTGTTTGGGTGATTCTGTTTTGTCCCAAACGCACCAGCTCCATTAAATATTGCTTGGTTGGTGTAAAGGCAGGGCGCGTGCGTGATTGACAACAGACGTCATCACAAATAGTCGTCCGGAAGTGTTTGGAATAGTTAAGGTAAAGGAGAAACCTTAAAATATAGTTCTGTTTGTAAAGATCAGACAGACAGTGCTGACCTTATCACCAGAAACTTGTGTTATTGACTGTACATGAGAACTGGACTGAGTGAAACCTCCCCCTGATGTTCCAACGGGAAGTACAGAGATTAAGTTAGTTGGATATTGGACATTCGGCAGATATTCGCTTGGGGAACGCTAGGACACTCGAGCCGAAAGCAAAGACAGTCGAGCGGATAGTACTAGCAAGATGTGTCGGTATGTGTTAGCGTTCATATTTAGGGACCATCAACAAATTTCAAACGTTTTTAATGGACATTTTTGCGTTTTTCTTCAATAGTTTTTAGGGTTTTGCACCCAACGGGTCCAAATCACTCTAGAATAGTAAAACTGAATAGGCACTATCAGGGACAGCAGTTTAGATTTGCTTTTAATGCTTTTTCTATTTTTTAGTGAATTTTTTTTGTGGACGCTTTTGCGTTTTTCTTCTGTAGTTTTTTGGTTATTGAACCGAAACTGTCCAAAACACTCTAGAACAGTAAAAATGAGTAAGCACTATTGGGGAAAGAAGTTTACATGAACTTTTGAGGCTTTTCCTATTTTTAGTAATTTTTCAAGTGTACGTTTTTGTGTTTTTCTTCTATAGCTTTTAGGTTTTTTTAACCGAATCGGTCTAAATCAGTCTAGAATAGTAAAACTGAATAAGCAGTTTAGATTTGCTTTTAATGCTTTTTCTATTTTTAAGTGAATTTTTTAGTGTAAATTTTGCTTTTTTTTTTTCAATAGCTTTTTGGTTTTTGGGCCTAATCGGTCCAAAAGCTTTTAAAGCTTACTATGGCCTCTAAACCGGTTTTAACTGGATTTTTTGCCTTTTACTATTTAGCCAGCTCTGGACAAAAAAGCTACAACAGCTCAAAAATCAAAAAGTCTACCACGACAGCTCCCAAACTTCACATTCTGGAATTTTCAAATGCTGTTATTGTAAAACACATATATTTTATATATATATTTATTTATTTATTTATTTTTATTTTTTTCTCATAATGTTTTAATTGTTTTTTATCTTCTCTTATAATGTTCTATTTTTCTATTGTTTATCTAAGATTTTATATTATGATTTTAATAATTTCATTTTGTGATGTGAAGAGTTTCACATTTCAAAAGAATTTAAAAATAAAGTGTGTCTTTGTTTCGTCAGCTGGTCAGAGCTCTTGTGTGTAATCGTTGTAAATCAGTCAACCATCCATCTATCCATCCTCCAGCTCCTCTGGGGGGGGACCCCAAGGGTTTTCTGACCAGCCGAGAGACGTATTCTCTCCAGCGTGTTGTGGGTCTTCCCAGTTGGTTACGCCCACTTGGAATATGTTCGGAAGACATTCCCAGGGAGGTGTCCAGGAAGCATCCGAACCAGATGCCCGAACCACCTCAACTGGCTCCTCTCAGTGTGGAGGAGCAGTGGCTCTACTCTGAGCTCCTCCCGGGTGACTGAGCTTCTCACCCTATCTCTAATGGAGCGCCCAGCCACCCTACGGAGGAAGCTCATTTCAGCCGCTTGTTTCCAGGATCTCGTTCTTTTGATCATGACCCAGAAAATATGACCATAGGCCAGCACTGGAACCAAGATCGACAGTTGAAATGAGAGTTTTTCTTTCTAGCTCAGCTATCCCTCTTCACTAAAACATACCGGTAGAGGCCGAATAACCGCGGATACCGCACCAATTCGCTTGTCAATCTCACTCTCCAATCTTCCCTCACTCGTGAACAAAACGCAGAGATATTTAAAATCCTCAACCTGAGGAAGGATCACTCCATCCGCCCAGCGAGGGCAAGCAAAGTAAAAAAAATAATAAATAAAATTACCAAATTATTTTGGAATAATAAATATTCAAAACAACTAAAATATTTGGGCATAAAGATGATCATTTTTACTATTCTAAAGGTGAGTTGGTGCCAAATGTGTTCAATAACCCAAAAGCAATTTTTAAAAAAACACTGAAATTGATCCTGAAAAATTCACAAAAATAGAAAAAGCCTCAAAACCGAATCTAAACTGCTGTCCCCGATAGTGCTTATTCAGTTTTACTACTACCCTAAAAGCTATTGAAGAAAAATACAAAGATGTAGATCAAAACTGTACGGAATTTGTTGACGGTCGACTGTCTCTGCTTTCGGCTCCAGTTTCGTAGTGTTCCCCGAGTGAATATCTGCCGAATGTCCAATATCTAACTAACTTCACCTCGGTACAGGACGTACCTGGTGGCTCCAAGAAGCCAAAATCCCAAAGACTATTTCTATAGAGAAATAGTTAGTTACCCAGTCATTCTATTTGTCAGGATAACTATTCATGCTCTGGTACCTTATTTTTTTCTTCCATGTTCTTGTTAATCCTCTTGTTTGACGAAATTTTTTCTTTAGTGCAAGTTATTCTTTATATTATTAGTTTGCAAGTTATAAACTGACCAATCAGATGCCTCGGTCAAAGTAGGTGGTCTCATGGCAAACAAATAAAGCATTAGACAGATTCTCCTGAGCCCACTTTCAAGTGGTAGGCTTATTCCTGATTGGTGAGAGTGGTTGCTGTGGAAACATTGAGGCAGACCAACTCGGGGCCAATCACTGCTTACTGACATCATCTGGCCCCCCCACCCCCCACCCCACCCCCCAAAAAAAGGCGTCTGAATTGATTCATCTCCGATTTTTCTTTTTTTTTTCTCATAACTGGTCAGGATGTTGACATTTATAAATAATCAGAATTGTTCACTCAAATCCAAATGGCCCATCCAGTAATGAGCTACCTAGTATTTTAGTGTACACGGTTCCTGATGGCTCTTCTGCCTTCACTCTGTTCTGAAATGCACCTGAAGATGAACCTGACTGCGCTGCGTCTGGTTTTTCTTCACCCTTGCTTTGGTATTTGCCAGTTCCAGTGAGTAGTTTGGGAATTTGAGCTTTCTCTGTAAGCTGACCTTCGACAGCCAGTCCAGAGCAGTTGCCAGGAGCCCTCTGCTTGATACAGTGCCTCCTCCTCAGCCGCGACATTGGTGACAGTGGACTGACTGGTGGTGATGTCTTTTTCCTGTGTGGCTCCCTTATCAGTGTCCATGAGTGTCTTGTTGTGTAAAACCTGATTAAGAAATATACTAAAACAGTTTTTCGTGACCCCTTCAATGCCTGCATTTTACAAAGAACCATCTATACTTGAGTCCAGGGTTTTGTAAGGACTATGGAAGTTGTTTACACTTGGGACGTATGGGGGATGCTGTGGTATGGTGTCCTTCCGTCACACTCAGTCAGGCTGTCAGTGTATCTTTGAATCTGGCTTTTATTTTGTCCACATGATAAGCTGCTGTTACCGTGGCAGGGCTGGTTCTAGGAACTGCAGAGCTTTGTGGGTTCGGGTCTAGCAAGGTTAGAGTTCAGGTTAGGTTGGGTGTGGAGTGTGAGCTCACACAGTCAACACCTCTTTGTTTGTCGACCAGCAGGACTGCCAGCAAACACGAGGACTGAGGACATTTCTGTCCATTGAAAGCTGCAGAAGTCTGAGCGGGTACTTTCCGGACTAATTGCTTTTTTATTGGTGGCAAATTTTTAAGTTGTCTTTGGGTTTAATGTTTCTTTTTACTACTCCTTGGTAAATATACTTTGCAGGTGGGGCTTTCATGATTCTGACAGTTTGTTTAACCCGTTTGAAGAAAGTCTTGATCGTAGTTGGTTGCTGTCTGCTCTTCCTTCAGACTTTTTACAGAAACGTTGTGTTTGTCCACCAGTTGTCTAAGCTAATGTGCAGCTCGTGGAGTTGTTTAATGTGTTCATCTATGCTAAAGCTTTGCAGTATTTTAGGGTTTTCACTGCAGGAATGTCTCAGATGTTCCAACATCTTCTTCATCTTTCTTTCACTTCACCCTATGCTTTTGTCACAGATATCAACCTGAACTCTCCTCATAAGGCTCACAGCATGGACCATTCAGACTCCCTGTCTGACATGCCTGCTGGTGGAGCAGTGGGAAACTCTGCACCCCCCCTTCCCCCTGGAGTGACAGAAGAAGAAGCTGAGGAACTCCGCTCTGAACTCACCAAGGTAGGTCAAGGGGTGTGCTCCTCACTGTTATTGTATCAAATATGAGCGGGTTCGTATTCTATTTCCCGTCCGTAGAATTTTTCTGGGTAAAGATGGAAGAGAAAACAAAAGTTTTACATAACAGTTGTACTATTGTCTTCTACTACTGCTGCTGCTGTTGTCCAACAGTCACTGGAAAAAAGGTTGTAAGATAGAAATGTAATTCTCTTTTGTTTTAAAAGGAATGGTTATTTGCGGAGCCAGAAGGCCTGTGGACCGTTCCTTAGGTGGTGATTCAATTCATGAATCGAGACCAACGATTGACGGATCAATCCACGATTCTTACCAGTTAATGTAGTATTTGAATGGTTGCTATATGTCTGTCCTTTTACTGGATTAATGAAAATAATATTTATTTAACGACCATCATTGGTCAGGTGAATACTCTAATCTGATTGGCTGCTTGGTGTGGACGCACGTCTAAAAAAAGTCCCGGTCCAGTTGTTTGCTGTGATGCAGTTGGCCATTTTTACATTATAGTAAGATAAACCTACCATGTCTCAATCCAAATGGTATTTTTCAATATTGATTATAGATTGATTTATTTTGGTGTAGTTGGTATATTCAGTTAGCCCCTCTTAGACAGATCGATCAGGTTGGATAAATCGATTAATCGAATAATCCCTAGTTACCCCAGTTCTCTCATAAGAACATTAACATTGTGATGATACAGTAATTGTAGCATTACTAATTCTTTGTTGGAATTTTGGATCTTTAATTTTCAGCTGAAAAAAGTAATATTTGACTTGCGATTGTATATTTCTTACTCTTAACATGCACTGACACAAACAATCCACGAAAACATTTTTTAAACAGCTATTGACTACATTTAACATTGGATATAACTGTGCAGTAGATTGGTATTTTATTCGTAAAAGTTTTCCAAAATTCTCTTTTGAAAAAGCAGCACAAGACCACAGAGGTTCTAAAGTGTAATTGTTTTGACTGTAAAACCTGTTGAAAGTCTGTTTTCATCCTTTGGTGGGACACTAAACATGAAGAGGGCTGCACGGTGGCGCAGTGGTTAGCGCTCCTGCCTCACAGCAAGAAGGTTCCCGGTTCAAGTCCTGGCTGGGGGACCTTTCTGTGTGGAGTTTGCATGTTCTCCCCGTGCATGCGTGGGTTTTCTCCGGGTACACCGGCTTCCTCCCACCGTCCAAAAACATGCTTAATTGGTTAATTGGTTACTCTAAAATTGTCCCTAGGTGTGAATGTGTGTGTGCCTGGGTGTGTGATTGTGGCCCCTGCGACAGACTGGCGACCAGTCCAGGGGTGTCCCCTGCCTTCGCCCATGAGTAGCCGGGTTAGGCTCCGGCAACCCCGTGACCCCGAAAGGGATAAAGCGGATTGGAAAATGAATGAATGAATGAACTAAACATGAAGAGACTGTTGTGTTTCAGGTGGAGGAGGAGATCAACACCCTGCGTCAGGTTTTGTCCGCCAAAGAGAGGCACGCCTCAGAGCTCAAGAGGAAGCTGGGCCTCACCCCCCTTGATGAGCTGCGGCACAATCTCACCAAGAGCTGGCAGGATGTACAGACCTCCAACGCGTACGTATTCAGGCTCGGATTGGTTGAAGAAGACCTTTTAGTCTTTATTTGTACTTCTGTCCTGTTTTCACTTTAGCATGTGTCTTAGTATTTTTCTTTCTCTTTAAACCAAAATTCTTTCTTGATACAAGCAAACAATAGTCGCAACTTTTTTGTTTGTTTTAGGTACCAAGTTGCCTTTTTTTAAGATACACAGCCAAAGTTAAAAGGAGTAATTGAATAAACGCTGCTCCCATAAAGCTTTGGGTGGGATGAATCAGGCTGCATCAGACAGTCCAGGCATGGTGCTTCATTTAACATTAGACACCGTAGAGAGTTTGGCTCCAAATCAGATGATCAGACCTGAGAGAACAGTTCTTTAGGGTTTTGTGGTTGATGAGGAGTCAGGAAATCAATGGAACTACCCCTTCGGTTTCTCCCTACCTCTACACTTAGCCTTCTAATTGGAGAAATATGGAAAAATAGTGTTTTCAAGTTTGGATGTTACTACCACTCGACGTCATCAAAAGTCATCGGTCATCTACGTTAGTGTTTACCTGCCAGAGCTGGGAAAATGCATAACATCGGTTTTATAACTTTAAGAAGTCATGAAAAACAAATAATCATTACTTAAACTTCAGAGCACACCCACATAAAGAAACCAAAACAAAAAAACAAGTTCGGACACCACTGAAGCTTCAAATGCCCCTGACATTAAAGGAGTGGTAGGGAGAAGATTTAGCCAGAGTCTACCCATTCTACCCTTCAGGTGCGCATTGGTGTTGGAGTAAGGTGTTTATTTCTAGTCTTTTACCGAGTGAAATCGTGCCTGGAACTGAAAAGGAAACATGAAACCTAAACATAAAATATGAAACATAAAACCATCATTTTGAAACTTATAACTTTCATTTTGTTTTCTATTACATTTGCCAACATTAACTAACAAATCCAGAGTGCACACTAAGATTCAAGACTTCAAAGTAATATTATCATCTGAACATCCCTAAGCTGAGACGAATAGACGTGGAGATTAGAACAAGGCAGTTTTCCCAATGTATAGTAAAAACACAGAAAACCTCTTAAAACCAGTGACTAACAACACAGCTACAGATTACAAATGTGCAGCTTCTGTCGGTTCAAAAGCGTTTCTGTAGAATCCAGATAATATGGTTCGTCTAAGCAGGAAGTCGGCACATGAAAAGAAAAAAAAGAGGAACATTTGCTTTTCTACAACCAAGCTTTTATCATGGGCTTTCTCCACCATCAAACTGAAATGTTCTGTTTTGTTAGGGGCTGCTGTTTTACTGCAGGCTTCCAGACACATTTTCAAAACAAACTCAAGCAAATGTAAAAAATAATGGTTTTTCATAAAAAAAAAGTTTGAGACAGGGTTATTCTAAAAAAGATGAGTCAATGTTATCATGCAATATTTCAAGCAAAAGCAATACAAAAGTACTGGAAGGTTAGAAGTTTTCTACCTTTCTAACTTTAATTTTAATTTTCTGTCTTACGAGTTTTTCATGTGGCCACCTCCTGCACAAGTGTTTCATGTGGTGGCTACATTGATTACAGTAATTTAGTAGTCATAAATGTAACTTTCCATTTTAGTAAAGCCAAGTAAACGGACTGTTGTAGTTGTGCTCAAATCTCACATATGTTCTGGTATCATAAGGGTTTTTATTTGAGAATGTGCTTTTGGGGTAGATTTAACTATGTAGGCCTCATTAAAGAAGAGTAACTATCTCTTACTGAGGAGACTGCAGCTCCGAGGCTCCTCTGGGACAACCGTCTCTGGTGTTAGTGACGGGTGGAGCTCTGCCTTGTAACTCCCTCTTGTCTCTGATAAAGCTCTGTGAAAGGGTGTGAAACGGTTGTTGAGTGGAACTGCAGCGTTAGCAGCTGGAAACAGAGTCCTTCTCCGCCGTCTGGGCCTTTATGCTCTTTTTGGTGTGGCAGTCACCCGTTCTTTGACCTTGACTTGGTCTCACTATCGAGCGTGTTTGCCAACACTTCACCGGTCTGTTTAACCTTAATGTGACACTGGTATGAGGCTGACCGTTTTTGCAGAAAATAGCGCTCTGCAAAGAATCTGAACAATATGTCCATGTTCTGTGGGGTTTTCCCAGGGTAAGCGCTTTGCTGTAAGCGAGCTTTGACTTTTAGCACTGAAGTGAGACTCCTTCATATTTAAGTGCCAACCACACTGCATCAGCTGCTGTCTCTGCACTCTTTATGACACTGATGCTGGATTTTTTCTCTTTTAGTAGAAGGTTGCTAGATTTCCTCTGTGAGCCTAACAGTCTGCCCCCCCCCATCTCTGGTCAGTTTCATTACAATGGTACCAGAAAAGGTCCTTTGTGACTCAAGTCGAGATATTCTCCTCGTTTCTGATTTCCTCCTGTTTTATCTTGTTTTTTCCCTTCCTCTTAAAAGTCATTTGTTCCTGCAGAAGTGATGACACGTTTCCTTATCTTTCCTCTGTTTCAGCATTTTTTCTTATTTTAAACTCATCAGGTGCTTCCTCACTGCTTGACTTGCTTTTTTTTCTGTTTGTGCTAAAAGTTTAGCAGTTTTTGCTGCAGCTTTGTTCCACAAAACTGACTTCCAATAACTTCAGTTGCTACAGAGTTCTTACAGTTTTATTGTTGGAAAAAAGTACCGTAGATTCAGAAACTGAAGCCTTGCTGTCACGTGTTTAAACTGGATCTTCATGTCTAATTCTAAAAAGGTGTAAAAAGTCTGAAGGATGAAAGTTTGTCTGCCACATCTTGAGCAATATGCAACATCCTTGTAACAAAAAACAAACATTTACAAAAATATTTTGGATTTTTTTAATATTTCAACTGCTCCATTGCACTAATGCTTGCACATAGTATTTAAAATACGAATAAAAATAACAGAAGTGCTGTATCTGTACCTTTTGTGTCCAAATATCTGAAGATGGAAAAAGCAGAATAGATTTGCTCTTTTATCAAAACTTTAAATTTGTAATAAACTATTTTAATTCAGGAAAGGCATCCAGGGTAAAACTCTCTGTCTAACCCCCTGTGTGAATCAGTGAAAGCTGACCCCTGAGGGGATATGCCGAAGGGAAACATCAAAACTTAATTTTACTACAAATCTCATTGTTTATCTGGAGGGAGCAGAAAATGTATCCCAACAAATCCAGATGATGTTATGTGTATAGGCTAACATTTTCCATCCAGTAAAAACATCACTTTAAGCTAAAGGTTCTTGGGAAAATGTCTCTAAGAGGTAAAAAGCCTTTCTCTGGGGATCCTGATAGTCCTTGGATTACCTTTTTATTTTTCCAAAAGCAAATGATTCACTGTATTTCACACTGTCAAAACAAATGTCTCATTCCAAACAATGGACCAGATGAAAACATGATTTGCATACATTTTTGCATTCACCAACAGCCAAAATGTTGGTTTTGTTTGTCATTTCAATGCATTAAGCTGTTTATATAACCTATAACAGGCACTTACACCAGCTCGCTATTGTTTAGCTCAGACTTATCTCTTAATAGAAGCTTTAAACTACACTGCTAAGATGCTACGAACCCTCTACAAACATCATGTTTATAGTTTATAAATACAAAAATGTTAAATTGAGTTTTTAGTTAAAATTCATTATTATTTCCATGCAAGTTAATGACTGCAACAATGACACTTGATTTCATGAGTAAAAAACGATGTTCAGACTGAAGAAAGGACCACAGAAACAAAGGCTTAAAACAAGGCCCAGCAGTTTTAGCCCTTAGCAGCTAAAGGTATGGCTGCCATCCTTAAGTTTACAAAGGTGAAGGTTTTAAGTTTAGCTTTAGATGTGTTTAAGCTAAATTGGGTAATTGGTTCTTAATCCAGTTCAAACACATTCTTTTACTTTTATTAATTTGCAAACACTCATTACATCTCTTTATCATGTCTTGCTTTTTAAGGACAATTGGACAGTTTGTTCTGTAAATGATGGCTGGTTAGATGACACCAAAAGGCTTTGGGTTATGGCTAATGACTTGAGTCTGTATTTGTTCTTCTTTTTTTTTTATTCAGAGACAGGGATGAAACAAAGGAAACGTAGGGTTGGAGTGTTTGAGCAGGGAAAATGTTTTGTAGCAGTTGCTGGGGGTTGAAGGACTGCAGAAGATTGCGGTCTGACAGAAGAAAGCCTACAGCTGAAGGAAAGCTCTAGGAGTATGATTCTCGAGGCTGTGAGCTCTGAAGCAGCTGGAAATTTCCAAGTTGCTGCTTGCAAATGGAACTGGATTAGCAGGCTTCCTCACATAGTTAGTCTGGGCCGACAGTTTGGCAGTTTGACCTGCCCGGGTTTCAGTTGCTGCTTCATTCAGAATTAGATGTACTTTCTGATTACCTCCATGTTAGTGTTTTGTTTCTTAAAGCCTCTTCAGTCATGATGATTGTGTAAATGTTTCTTACCTGGACATTTAGGAACACAAAAGCAAGCGGCAAACTGCAAATATTTAACCAACATCCAGTCATGACGGCTGGTGATCAAACCTTACAGACCTGCTGCTGATGAGCCAGTGGGAAGGGTTGAAAAAGGAGTCGACATGGTTAACAACTAAGTTGAAGGAATCAAGTTGTCAATAGGTGGATCACAGGGGTGAGGTCAGTCTTTGTGGGTTTCACAGGAGTTTAAAAGGTTTTCCCAGCTGCCTGCTATGAATTATAAACACTATCTTGTGCAATAGAGAGTCCCGCCTTTGTGTTAACTTGTAGAAAAGTCTAGACTCTACATTTTCTTATTTTTTAATTTGTCTACATCAGCCATTATTTACTTGAAGCTTAGGCCGAATGTTCAGATGGAGGAAAGTCACTGGTTATTAAAAAAAAAAAAAAAAAAAAAGGTAACATGCTAAACATTTCAGCCTGACTTCTGTTGGGCCTTAAGCAGGTTTAGAAGCAGTAGAACAAGTTTGAAGGAGTCTCTTCACCTCACAGAAAACCTGCAGAAACGGCTGGCTGTCGAGCTTTCACTGGTACAACTCGACAGGAAGATACCTCAGGCAGGAAAACTTCAAATATCAATGTTTCTTCTTTCATTTTTAATCCACTTGAACATTAAACCAAATTCTTCTGCACTAGACTTGGATCATTAACCGTTTAGACACGGCCTCCTGTCAATCAAATGTTTCTCCAGATGTAAATATTTCATGTGTATGAATGTTGTTGATGTTAGGACTTGTATGTTGAACTGAACTGCGTCGCATGGAGAATGTGTCATAATGCTGCTGTTGTGTCTTCAGATATCTCACTGCCTCAGCCACTTTGGATGACATTGCCCACTCTGAAGCGTGAGTTTCCCCTTTCTTCTCTGTTTTTACACTGTTGTAGATGAGCTGAGCTTTGTTTCCATTCGGTTTGCTTTCTGGGACGTTTGTCTCTCTGCGCTCTTCGTTTCTCTTGTTCAGCGGGTCTTTTTTGTCTCTGAGGTAGAATTTGGTGTAGATTTCAGGTTTCATGTTGGCTTTCCTTCTTTAGAACTAATGGTTTCAGTTCCTGAAGTTATTTTCTTTGTATAGTTTGACCCACAGTTTGTCACTGCAGGTGAAACTTCTGACTGTTTTAAATTAGGGAAAGATGAATTAAACGGCAGTGGTTTTACTAATATGTTTACCATTTGGCTGATGTTATTTGCATGTATTTTTGTGCGACCAAGCACAAAAACGGACTGAAATCACCGTCGGCCACACGTGATATGTGCAGCCAAGATTGCACATTGCTGCATTCCGTGCACGTATTTTAAGTGCATTAAGGGCTAAATGTTGTTGGTTTCACGTATTTAAAGTTAAGGTTAAAGTCAAAGCTGTCACACACTTATCTGTGTGAAATTTGTTCTCTGCATGTGACCCATCCCCAGTTCAATATGTAGATAACTAATCATGAGCTTATTTCCAGATGTTCTGCGGGGAAATGTGTTTTTGTCTCTTTTTTTGAGTTTGTTTTTTTAACCTAACCATTTGTTCAGTCACTCAACACTAAACAACACAGTGGTTGACTGATACCTGTGCGTTTGTAGAAGAAAGAGAAAACTGGGGGTGCTAATAATTCATCAACTAATTATTGATTTATGTTGTGGTTGATTTAGTTAACATTTTGGATGTCACTCTGCAGCTCTTTTTAACATTGTTAACCCCTCCCCCTGCAATTAGTCCAGATTAAGGTGCTGAGCTGTAGATTAAGCAGAAGAAACCAAAAAAACATGCTAAGCACAAATTACACATTTTTTTCCTATTATTTTTACATTCAAGCAACCAAATGTAAAGATGACAAAAAGTTTACACCTGATAGGAGACGATCCGGGCTCGAGTTTGGACCCCACACAGTAGGTGGAAGTGTGCACTCTTTGTGTCGGCCTCCCATTCACCAATAAATGAAAGCAATGAAGGCTTAATTTGAGTTTGTGTATAACTGGAGCTTGAAACAACTACACTGTTCGCTGGTCTGTTTTGTGGAGCACAGTGTCGTGCAGTTTGATTTATAGTATGTTTTTATGCTGAGCTGTTTTAAGTACTTGGCTCATTACAGAGTGTTGAGCTCTTAGCTTCTCAGCTGTGGAGAACAGCACTCTGAACCATGACCCAACCCATCTCTGTAAGCTGTTGTAGGACATGGGCATTGTCATGTCCAACCATGGAACGTCAGTGTACTGACGGGAATGCAAACACACTCAGGAAGCAGACAGGCTGCCTGTTGTGACCAAACCCGTGGTGTGTGTACTTTGTTGTACTTGTTGACACATTTTTAGTACCTTTAACTTGAATTAACTGCTTTGCAGACGTCAGGAATATCTGTATACCCTGTTGCTGTTAAGTGAATCATGTCTTAGTAGACAATACATGACATTAATTTATTACGCTGATCTGGACCAAATCCACACATGACAAATATGAATTCACTAACTCCAAATGTTGCCTTGAAAATGAAAGTAAATTCCTAACGGAGTGATGATTCATTCGGTAAATGAATAAATGTTTGGGTGATTTTATCAAAACAAACATGATACACTAATATTTGTTTACCAAATCGAAGTATTTATCAATAAAAATTGTCAAGAGGGAGAAACAAACCAAAGTAGGTGATCAAAAACACATGTAAAGTAATGATATGACATGAATGTAGCACTTCATGATATTCCATTTATCTTGTCAGTGATATATCCTCTGTTTTATTAAAAGCAAAACAATTCCCAGACGTTCTATTTGACTTTGAATCTGAAGCTGCTTCTTTCAAACATTTGGAGGTGACTGGCACCTGTTTGGAGAGCTGGTGTTAATCCACTGCTCCCATTTCTGTCTGTGTGAAGATATGAAGAGGGTTCCCTGAAGCTCCCTGTACTAAACTAAACAGAACTCAAGTGTGGAGTGATCGACGTGGGCTTACACAGATCCAGATCAGAACCCTGAGAGTGGACGGGGTTCCTGCAACCTCCACATGACGTCACTACAACATGCCTGCACTGGACAGCTCTAAAACAATCAAATGAAGAAAAACTTTCAACGGTCTGAGCTTCCCTTAAGAGTTGACAGGTTTAAGAGCTCTATTTGGTGGGTAATTGATCTGAAACTGACAAACCACTGATCCCTTAAATTTCTGAGTGCTGCTGACCTGAGATCCCAACCTCTATGGGAGGGCTGGCCAACCCTGCTCTGTTTTTTGTTTTTTTTTTTACTTGGTTAAAGTAAAAAAAAACAATAATAAATCTGTTTTTGCTGAGTCACTGTATGGTGAGGGTGTATGTGAGCCATGTTTCAATGAAAGAATTGATGAGCTGAAATTTCGATTGTCCCACTGGATTTTGCTGAGTCATTTTAAGAAACTTACAGCTCTTTGCTGGGGAAACAGAAAAATGGATGCTGTCCGGACAGTTGGATTGGGTCTTCAGGATCAAGTTTCATTGTGCTGATCATCATATATTTATTCTACATCCAGCCTTCAGCTCCTGTTTGGCTCCTCAGCCCTCCCTGCTGTTATTGCTAAAGCTTTCTCTCATCTCTGTTCTGAAAACGACTAACTCCTCTTTAACTTCAGTGGATTTTGTGGTGCATAGCACACAAGTCCAGATGGGATGCTAGCATATTAGACCCATCATTCATGGTAAATGAAGTCTGTGTGGATGGAGTTATCTTCATAACTGACACTTGTTTGCAAAGCTCCTGACAGAAGCATGTGAAGGGTGAACGCTGCTATTATTTGCTTGTGCAGGAGGAAATTGTAATTTTGGGGGGATTTTATGTGTTTTTGCTTTTCATAGATTGTTTTCTTTGACATCCTCCTTTTTTGTCTTCCTTCTCTGTCCATGCATCTGTGCCGTCATGCTTTCTGTCTTCATTTGCCCAACTTCTCTTTTTCTATCATCATCATCATCTTCCTCCGCTCTGTTCTACAGATACAAGAAGACTCAAGAGACTTTGTCTCAGGCAGGACAGAAGACGACCGCCGCTCTCAGCACAGTGGGCACGGCCATCAGCAGGAAGCTGGGAGACATGAGGTACTGTACAGGAACACGCCAGCAGACTGTCTGCACATCCCAGTTTATCCACATAATCCATGAAAACACATTTACCAGTTTACTGATCCCAACCTCTCTGAAGAAAAGATGTTTGAGGACTTTGGTATTATCGAACCATCTGAAGAGACCGTACAGCACGTCTGTCACCCTGCAGATTCACCATGCATCCTACGACTGATGTGAACGAATGCTTCTCATTTCTCCCGAACAGGATCAGATCTGACTTTATAAGAAGTTTTAAAGACATGAGTGGGTTCTTGGCGTTCTCTCGGTGCATTTCTGTTTTCAGTCACCTACAAGAGTGAGCTTTCGAAACCTGGCACGAAATCTTCTGTGAACGGTGGTTGTTCAGCTTTCTCCCACATGGAGGAGTTCATGTGACAAGTGATCCAGCTGTAGTTCAGTGTGTGGTTTGGTAGTATTAAGCCTCGCTTCCACTGAGCGGTTTGTTTTCGGGGCGCATGCGTGTTGTAGACCGCTAGCGTGTTATTGCGTCATCGTAGTGCTACGACTAGTAAAGCATCAACAATGGAGGTCATCCAGCAGCTCGTCTTTTGATGTGTACAACGTGAAATTAATGTTGTTTGAAAGAAGATTGCGGGCAGCTAAGATAAATACTGCCGTAAAGAAACGTTGGAAACGTTAGCTTAAATGAGCGCTATATTGGCGCTTTTTAATGTCGTCACTTTCTGCTAATTAACGGTTGGCAACAGTGGCTCCGCCCCAACCGTTGTGTTGTACTTTTTAATGGGTCGACAACCGATGGGGGGCCCCCAAGAGGTACAGATGGGTACTGTTTAATGGGTCCATTTTACAGTGGAAGCGCTCAAAAGACCGGACCGGACCGCTCAGTGGAAATGAGGCTTTAGGTTTGGGGTGTGAGGGGCTGTAAGCTAGGGGAAAAGAGTGGCTGACTGAAGTAGAAGCAGGCTTGCTCCACACCAACAGTCCCGCCCCCAACTCAGAGGTGAACTTCAAATGAACTCCTGCTGCTCTGCAGAAACTACATCCTAGAAAACAACACAGTTTTTCTTGTTATTTTGGCTAAAAATGGCATAATAATCGTTAAAAGAGCACTGAGAACACTGAAACTAGACCAAAAGATGATCAGAGTGGGAGTTTAAGGAGCTCGGTTCCTGCTCATTCATCAGAAAGGAACGCATAACTAGAGCCTTCAGGCTCCTTCATCCGCGAGCAGGCTGAAGGTTCTGAGCTTTCAGAAGTCAGTGGTGAAGAAAAGAACTTTGTAAAAGCTCAAGTCCATCACTGGAAACAGCAGTCATCCACTCCATTCCCTGCCCTGCCCTGCTGCTGAACTCACCTCATGAAAGCTTCAGGAAGTGGTTTATTTTCAGATGGTGCAGCTGCTGACGTTCATCATGTTGACATCATTCAGATCTTGAGGCATTTGTCAGAGGTTATTGAGGGCTTTGTTTGTGGAGCAGTAAATGGACTCCATTCCTGACCTCCATCTTTAAATGCTCTTCCTGGGAGTTGAGATTTGCTCCTGAAATGTGTGCGTTAGAAACAAATGCAGTTTAAGTGCTGACAGAGTGAGCGATACTTCCGTCTGATGGGAAGTGCACTCCATGGGATTGTTGACTACATGAATGGGGATGCAAACAGTCTGAGCATTTGCTCCTTCAGGTAGACGGAGAAGAATCAGAATGATGCACAGATCCAAAGCAGACGGAGAACAATAGGAAAATTACTGAAAACATCAAACTTGTGCTTTAACTGCTGGTATGTTTCATTAAACCTGTCTGATGTAAAGGGAGCAGCTGAGAACTGGGCTGCTCTGCTTGGCTGGTGATGCAGCAAACAGCTTCTGCTCTTCTCTAATGCTCTTCTCCTGATGTTTGCCTTGATAAACCTGCAGTGTCTTTGTCAGGTCTCTCACTCCTCCTTTGTGTTTTTTTACTGCTGCCTTGGCTCGTCCTGCAGAGCTCTGCCTTTCTCTAACTCCTTTAGGTAAGACTAACATCGTCTGTAAAGCTAAATGTTTGTTTTCACAGGACCGGCTTCTCCTCAACTTCCTGGGTTTGTAGGAGGTCTAGATGTTCCGGAGGTTTATTTTTTCCAGCAACATGAAATATGTTTATTTCTGCTTCTGTATTTATCTCAGTCCTGCCAGAATTTGTCTTTGCTTTTACAAACCGGGACATTTGATTTCCAGTATTTCTCATCCAAACATAAGCAAAATGTCACTAAATAAGATTTATTCAAAATATTTGATTATGTCTTTTTATATGAGTGTGGGCTGCACGGTGGCGCAGTGGTTAGCGCTCCTGCCTCACAGCAAGAAGGTTCCCGGTTCAAGTCCTGGCTGGGGGACCTTTCTGTGTGGAGTTTGCATGTTCTCCCTGTGCATGCGTGGGTTTTCTCCGGGTACTCCGGCTTCCTCCCACCGTCCACAAACATGCTTCACAGGTTAATTGGTTACTCTAAATTGTCCCTAGGTGTGCATGTGAGTGTGCATGGGTGTGTGTTTGTGGTCCCTGCGACAGACTGGCGACCAGTCCAGGGGTGTACCCTGCCTTCGCCCATGAGTAGCCGGGTTAGGCTCCGGCAACCCCGTGACCCCGAAAGGGATAAAGCGGATTGGAAAATGAATGAATGAATGAATATATGAGTGTTTCTTTTATGCTGAAACCCAACGGACAGACATGGAATCCCATCATCTCTGATGATGCAGGTCCTGCAACAACAGTAAAATGCTGGAAACTTCCTGATAGACATTGATTGTACAGGAGACACAATTAGTCCAGATTTAAAAAAACAAATTCAAAAACGTATCTTTCATATAGCTCTTGCTAGCGTTAGGCACTTTCTGTTTTCTTTGTTTTCATTTGAATGCTGGGTTATGAAACCAGCATATTTATATGTCATGTTTCCCAAAGACTTACCGTTTTAGACCAGCTGCTTTAATTATCCTTCCCCACTTCAACTGAAATTTCTCATTTAATGTGAATGCAATTTCAGTTTTTGAAAAACATAGCCGAACAATCCTCAGCAGTTATTCACACGCTGGTGCAAGGAGTGGATTTTAATGTTACTGAATCGGGTTCTTTATGGCTCCACTCTCCAATGAGGAGAACCTTGTTGAAAGTGTCGTAAAGGTGGAAAGTAAAGTAGTAAAGATCCAGCATAAGTGAGTCAAAATAAAGTTCATGCTCTGACATGACAAACTGGTTTCTAAACCAGGATTCAGGTGTTTTCTTTCTTATGTTCAAGAAGAAAACTTTAGTTCCATGTTTTTGTAAAAATTGGAATAAGCACTTGGATGGCTTTTGGATGCACCACGGATTATTTCTAGGCATGTTTTTTGAGGTAAAACCAAAACTTGAATTTCTGTCTAGCTGCTGAAGTTGCTCTTAATGCTGTTTTCTGCTCCTGAAGAGGTGAGGTTTGTCCACCTCAGTCTGCAGTCTGAGGCTGACAGCAGCAGGCGGCTGCATCAGCTGAGCTGTGGAAAACCTCCCTCCGGCCTCCTAACACTAACACTTATGTCTCCTCTCTTTCACGCTTACAAAGTAGCAACTATTCCATTCGCCAGTCGATAAGTATGCCCACCATGAGGTAAAGTAACGTTCTGCTGGTGTCTGTCTGACGCTGCTGTATTCTGCATGTCTGTAAATGTCCATCCACATTAGTAAATCCTGTCCCGTCACATCATCTCATTTCTCAAACAGATGTTCACTTCTCATATGTTTCAGTTCTGCCCATCTTTTTTTCTGTGTGTAAATGACAACGTGTCTGTTTTTCAGAAACTCTCCCACCTTCAAGTCATTTGAAGACAAGGTGGGGAACCTGAAGGTGAGTGTGAACTCAGGCCACACTGCTACACCCAATGGGGAAGGGCTAGGGCTGGGCAATAAAGGGATTTTACGGATTCATTTTTCTTTGCTATTTTTACGTTTAACTTTTTTAAGCTTATTTTTACTCTGAAAGTGTCAGAAAATGTCCAGTGAATAAGTACTTTCGCCCTTTTTTCCTGAAAATATAGAATTTTTGATATCTATCAGCAGTTTAGGATTGACTACGTGTCACGAGAAGGTACTAGGAGCTTGAAATGCAGAAAAACACATCATTTAAATCGAGTTTTAGTGGGATAACAATTCAACTGATCATTAAAACTGGTTTTGTGTGTTAACATTGAAATTCAGCTCATCTAATGTCGTCTAAAGTTGCTCTCTCCATTGCCCTTTTGGCCTCAAAACCTCCTCTAGACCTCCATTATTCCCCAGGAGGGTCGTCTTGCTGAAATGTTTTTGTTTCCTGTTAACAAAGTCTTGACCCGCTCTACTCCTTTTCTCTGTCCTCTGAAAAAAGGGCTGTTCACAGGCTTCCAAGTGAAATCACGTTAAAGACATCATGTTGACTGTAAAGTACAATGTCTCAGATTTTAGAAACTGTTGGAATTTTTCTGATGGAGCAAACTGTTAGCTGAAACATCCGGATAAAAGGTTCAACAACCTAAAATCCTGGTCATAGGGGACACTGTCCTCCATGCCCCCGACCCCCTGTACGGGTTCTGCAGGTTTTCTGTGCTCATGAAGGGTCTTGAAGAGGAGCAGCTGTATCTGAATAGGGGCTCAGGCATGTCTTATATTTTCCTTGAGGCTCATACACCTTGAAAATGGAACGTACCATTGTTGTACGTGTGATAAATCACGCGTAAATTGTAATTGTACGTAAGGTGAGAGTACTAACCTACTGACTGCATAGTAATGCTCCATGCATGAAATGTGGCGTGATCCGTAAGTCCCCACAGGATGTCCACACACTACGGTCAGGCTGCACATCATTTTACCAGCACTAATAGGCTCCTCATAGTCCAGAAGTTTAAAAAAAATGAAAAGTCTTTGACACCCCTGCGTCTCCCCTTGTATGTTGTTTCATTGTGTTTGTTACAACCGGTCACCCGCAGCGTGGTCCATGGGCTCACTCAGCGTCTATGGCTGATATTTGGCGTGCGGCTCGTGCAGGTTTGCCATGTTTCACCCGCAGACAGTCCGTTTGGACCCATGAGGGCAGTTGTGACGAAGGCATAAGCTTCTCTCCTGATTACGCTCATCATCTACCTTTGTTGAGACTTTCCTACGACAGATGTTAAAGCCAGCTGTGTTTCTGCAGGACAGATGAGATGTTGCTTCTGTCACTGTGACACTGACCTCAGCAGGTCTGCAGGGAGAGGAGTTTGAACATCTGTGGAGGACCACATAGTGACCTGTGTCTGTTTTCTCTCCGCCTCCCCCTCAGAGTAAGGTCGTCGGTCCCAAAGGAAACGGAGACGCCGCCGGCTCGCCCTCTGACCCCTACTCTACTCAGGACAACCCACCTTTTTGAGTGCCTCCTCTTCGCTGCCATCCTCCTCCTGACCTTAGACTGTACTGGAATTGCCTCTCAATGCTCTGCTGGCCCTGACCTCCAACCCTGCAGCTCAGCAGCTCTCTGCCACTCATCCACCCCAACAGCAGCAAGCTGGACATCCCTGAAGCCTCCTGGCCCCCACGACTCTGCCTCACTGCTTTCAAATGTTTTCTTACTGTTTAAAACAAAATGGTTTCACTTCATCACCTCGTCTGACATGAGATGCTCACTCTTCTGTCAGTCCAAGTCATCCTCAGACTCTTACCAGAGATGTTTTGGTTGAAGGCCTCTGGGTGTCCTTAGTGAGTGGTGGAGGGGTTTGTTCCAGCAGCCTGAGCTTGGGGAGGGTTTTTGGGGCCTGGCTGCTTTGCGTTGTCTTTTCCTGAGCACACTCACTATCCTGTTCACGCTTCTGTCTCTGCACACACTCACCTCTGCAGTGAGAATGCAGGCCTCACTAAAGCTGCAGACGTTAGGGGTTTGAGAGTCCCTCCTAACGTCTGCAGCTGCTGCAGGCATGTGCACATCTGCAACCCAAAGTTCCCAAGGATGTAAAGACAAGAAAAATAAACCCATTTTGTATTCCAAACTATTTTACACAGCTCTGCAAATCGTTTTTACATCATTTTTATCAATATGTAGGGGTAGAGAGTGTATGGCTATATTATGACAGCCAAATGGTAGTGACAGGCTTTCAGGAAGGCAGGCTGAGGCTGCACAAACTAACCACACAACAGACGGGTCACTTTGACAGGAGCGCCTCCCGTCTGTCAGCAGGCTTCAGGAACACTAATCACAGCACCAGGCGCCCGGTCATCCAGCCACAGCCTGCTCTCAGTCACGCTCGCAGCTTTGTCTCCAGCTGCTGTCAGCTCCACGTTCACCTGTGGCAGGTGCACGCTGCTAAATGTCCGCTCTCCTGACGGCTTACTCACCGCCTCCCTGCGGTTTCTGAAAGCTCTGCTCATTTGAGAGGGCTGCTTTGATTAAACCAGTGGAAAAAAGATTCACAAAGTTAACGAGTGTGCTCTAACGAACATGCTGCTGCAGCCAAACCTGCTGGACGCTCAACCACAGAGGCCCAGAAACATTAAACACCTTTAGCTCCCACCAGAATGCATGACGCTTCACACTAACTGCTCTTTTCTGTCAAGTGCTGCAGACTTTGACTCTTCACGCTGCGTTTGGATCTGTCTCTTTTGTCACCACAGCAGTTGGGCTCAGCAGCTCTGATTGGACACCACCAGTCAGAGCTGCTTTTTCAGACTACAAACTCTCACAATTTCTCGGTGAAGGTGCACATCAGAAGAACAATCTCCGCTCTGAACAGGAGCTCCAGGATTGTTAATAAATCTGACGTGAAGCTGTTTCCTTCAGCGACTGCATTTCCTGTTGAAGCATTTCTCCTCCAAAAGCGTTTCCTCTGAAGGCTATGGACAATGCGCCATATGTGTCAGGCCATCACTTTCAGTTGCCAATATCTGTTACAGGTTTTTACTCTGATTTTGTTTCTTCATGGTCAAGAAGAAAAGGGTGTTTTCTGACAGAGTTGAGCTGATCTGGGAGTTTTTAAGCTGAAAGGATGAAGCTGCTGAGGAGCTGCAGCCGCACAGGGACGAAGGAATTCAGTCGTCACCTGCTGCTCCACAGCTTTATGTAGACTGTTGAAAGGGATCAGAAGACTGTGCTAAATCACTTAGAAAGCATTTTTGTTGTAAATGTTTGGATATCAATTAAAGCATTCCTTTAAATGGAAATCTTTTGTTTTTCTTGCATTCATTATCAGCTTCAGAGCAGCATTGTCCATGACTGGTCAGTGGTTTGGGATTTGAACATTGTAACCAGCTGGACTGCAGCATTCAGTGAAATACAAATAGTTATAAAGATTATGGATACTGATCTTCCCTCTGTTGTATTGATGGCCTCAATTTCATGGAAAATGTTGTATACTTCATTTTTTCAAGAAAAGCCTTCAATATGAAACAAGAAGTCACACCGGGGTTGGTTACGACTGGTGAGCAACATTAAACCACGGTGCTACTCGGTTTTGTCGGTCACAACCCAACGCTTTTAAACGGTTTACATTTAAATCTTTCGTTTACATTTAAACATGCGTTCTGCAAGTTCTGCATGCACCATAACATCCAGACTTCTAGTTCTAGAAAGAACACCGAGATTTGAACAGTTTCTCATTGGTCCAGTTTTCAGACAAAAACTAGTTTGTGGCAGTGAAAGCAGCTGTCTGTTCTGCCAGTATGATGTGGGAGGCAAGTCTGGATGTGAGCCCCTGACCCCTGCAGAGTCTTTAGGTCATAGAGAGGAAGACGAGGGGCACAGGAGTCCGCAGTCCAGATGAGCTGAAGGCTTCAGTGCAACTGGGACACCTCAGAATTCATTACACTGATGAGCTCCTTCAGTTTGTCCATAAAGGAAATTCCTTAAATGTTCATTTGTGTCCAACAATAAGGTTGCATTCTCACTCTACTGACAATAATGTTATCAGATGTTTTTATTTGATCAAATTCTGCTTTAAACAGAGGGATGAAAATCATGTTTTGGTGTTTTTATTATGTCTTTGTGACTTTTTTCTGATGATGGAGGACATACAGTCTGAACAATGAAGCTTAAAATTACATTTCTGATTATTTCTTTATTTTAAATTGTTGTGAATCAGCTGTTGTTCTAGGACCCGGCTGCTGCTGAAGCAGATTCATTCAGAATGAGGAAAGGAGTACATTCATTGTTCTTTCCAAATAAAATACATTTTCCACATAAAATAGCAAACTTTATCTAAAAATGTTGATTACGAACATCTTAAAGTGTTTACATAGTGGGTGGATGTTGACGTTCAGAATGTTTTTGCACCTGAAGTTTAACTTAATTAAACACCAGAAAAAGTCACGATCTGCAGTTCATGAATTTTACCACCAGAGGGAGCAGTTTACCAGCGGTTTCCATGGCGAAGTGAACCGTCAACCTGGGCTTTGTGGTGTGGAATCTGGTAGGTTGAACACAAAAAGCAACATTTTAAAGCAATTTGGTCATTGTTTATCATCAACTCTGAAAAACAACCCAAGCCATCAACCACCCAATGGAAACAACGGCGGTTTCTGGGCATTACAAGTGGATCACGATAGAACCAATCTGACATTGTAGCTAAAACATTAATAAATAAAGCTAGACTAAAAGTTAAGCAACTCCGAAGTCACACGTGTAAAAATCTCAATACAAACGCTCTTTTTGTTTGAAAAAAAGACGGAGAGAAACAATATTTTGATCTAAGCTCGTGGTTTATTAATGAATTATTCGTTAATTTAAAATATTTTTAGATAACTTCCTAAAATATGTAACAGGCAATCAAATGATTTTGCATTTAAAATTGACAGCATGTCATTGTGTTTTTTTACTTTGTCTTTAAATTAAAAAAAATAAATATATTTTTTAAAATATTTGTCTTAATAATAACACGGCTTAATTAGCTGGTTTACCTCAAAGTGAGAATACTTTAAGCGAAATATTCTTGCTAAAAAATAGAGAAACCCTTTGTATGTGAAGGCCTTAGGTAGAACCAGTCAGTGGTTTAAGGTTAAAATTGGGTCTTTTTCCCGTATTGACGGTTCGACTGTTGAATTGAAACCAAATAAATGCCTGGAATTTGTTGGCCGCGTGAGGTCTTCCAAATTCCCCTGGTAACAGAACGTGTGGTGGCCCCGCCCCTGTGTGTGGCGTCACCTTTCCCTCCCTATAAAACCCGCGAGCGGCGTCCGCCTCTCCATCCATGAGCAGTGACTACCACGCTTCGGACCTTGGAGGGTCAACTTAACCCAAAACTTATTTTCAAATGGGCCCCGTTGCCTAGCGGTTCCTCCCCAAGCCTCGCCGACTGAGTTGAATCGAGCGCTGTCGAACATCAAGCTCGTCTGAGTCAGTAAAGGTGAGCCTCCCGCTGCGGCTTCGGGCGAAAACAAAATGGTGGTTCTGCTGTGGGAGCTAACGGCCCCAGCGCTTCCGGAAGCGTGAATTCGGCTGTGTGGTCCAGCATGGTTCGGTGCTGGCTCTGTCCGGGTTTCATTTCACGTTTCAAAACCTCTTTCTCGCCCCAGCACATCCATTCACAGCAAGCCTGAAGGGTGACGCACACACGGAATCCGTCAGACGGTTGCGCCACTGCTTTCTCAGTGGGAACGCTTTACAAAGACGTAGGTGCGCGTGCGCGTGCCCGTGGACGCGCAGTGAGTGTAGACTGGGTGGAAACGCGGCCTGTGTGACGTTAGGCGTCATTAGGTCTCCCTAAACATGGACGGTGCTGTTCTGCTCCTGCTTGCTTCGTACCGGAAGTTCGCATCGGGAAATTTATTTGTGTTTTTCCATCAACCGAGTTCCTACAGTGCTACAGTTCGGGGTCATCGTACAAACCCCACTGTGCGCACTGGTACAGTGGGCTGTTACGGGACTGAACTGAATGTAGGTCACGGGTCACATCTGGGTGCGACTGTTTACCTCCACTGCTGCACATGGATGACGTAACCTGACAAACTGCAGTCAGTGGAGCTCTACGGGCCTGACATATAGCACCTCCTGTATTGTAATGCAACAGTCGCTGGTGCAGTGATCTTGGTTCAGCTGGCTATACTGACGTGATTATCTCAATTCATTTGTTTTGTTTGTCTTGACGTCAAATGGTTTATTGCGCCCTCTGATTATCGTTACATGTTTACTTTTCATCTTAGTTTCCAAACACTACAGATCAACGGTTTTCTGTTTCTGAGCAGTCAGCTGTTCACAGAAGTGCCCACTTCTGTCTCTAAATGGAGCACCATTCATGGGGTTTCTGCTGTGACAGTCAAAAATGCACTTGCAACACACGAAACGGAAGAATGACTTCGATTGGAAAATGATGTTACTCAGCAGCGCTTGTCTCAAAGACAAATGGCCTGTGGTGTGTTTTCACAGGGACATTGCCCAGTTGGATTTCATACACTAAGGCTGTAGTGCAGCACACCACCTAGTGGAGACCCCTCAAATTAAAGCCATTCACATATGGGAATGCAGTGTAGTCCAAATCTGATGGCATGATGGTGGGTGAATGGGAAGTCTTATCTTTGGTTTCCTCCTTCAGGATTCGTTAAGTGACCATCAACTGAAGAATGGCAGCTATTCCAGCAGGCGGCTCTCTGGTGGCAACCACTGACTACTACCGAAGTAAGTGTGGTGGAGGTGAGGCGGAGTGTGACGCTGTTGGTCATGTTTCACATTCCTATTTGGTTTTTGGATCAACTAATGAAAAATCTCTGAATCTGGTGCTTTAAGGCAGTGGATGGGTCGTGATAGACTGAATTTAAACATTGGTGTTTGATCAAATCTGCCATATAATTGAGAGTTTAGGATCAAGCAGTTGGCTCATCTCTTATGTTCGGATCTGGTTGATAAAATCCCATTCTGCCTCAGTAGCTTAACTCAATGAAGGATCTCAGATGATCTAAGATTCTAGTGGAACACCACAGCTGGATTAGTCGGCTCTTTACGGCCGAAGTTTCTCAAATGGATCAGTGTTTCCGGTCTCTGAATCTCTGCCTCTTTGCAGGGCGCATCGGCTCCACATCCAGCAGCAGCTCTTGTGGCAGTTCGGAGTACAGTGGCGAGGTCATCCCTCACCATCCAGGTCAGCACCTCCATCTGACTTCAGATGTGTCCCTTTAGTCAAGGAATGCTCCATACAATGTCCAGGGACAAAGAGTATGACTTCTGTGGCTGCAGATTGTGGTTTTTTTTTTTTTTTTTTTTTTTTTTTTTTTTTACCTGTGAACAAATGACAAGCTGCTGTCTGTAGTTCAAGAGGTTCTGGTTTGACAGCAGCTGTTTCAGACACACTGATCCTGAGGCTCTGCCTCACAGGACTGATGTTTGCTTCGTGTCTCATCTTCAGTCTCAGGAACAAATTACACAACTTCCTCTTTGTTCCAGAGGAGATGGGTGTGACTTTTCTGTTCAGGTCATGTTCTACATGTGGACTCTGTCTGCTGTATAACCTCAGCTTCTTGTCTCTGCTGGCCCTCAGGTCTTCCTAAGCAGGACTCTGGTCACTGGTGGTCCAGCTTCTTCTTTGGGAAGCAGCCGGGGATGACGACACTGACGGAGGAGGCACAGCAGAAGTAAGCACCACCGCTTCCATAAGTTATTCAGGCGTCCACAGCAGGACCTTCAGTGTAAGAGCATGCCCTCTGCTGCACGTGTCTGCAGGGTGGGGGTTTTTGGTACAGCAGCAAGTGGCCAGCTCACCTGCGTCGCCAGGGAGATGGTGGAGAGGCAGGCGAGCGAGAGCAGCGACGCAGGAAGCCCCGCTTCATCCTGATCTCCTCATTCTGTCCCACGCTGCACTGGGGAGTTGAACCAATGACAAACGCTAGGTGACGGGAGGCTAACCCGTTTGCCAACTTTTTTATTTTTTCCTCATGTTTACTACATGTTCATTTTAGTGAAGGCTGCCTTTCTGTTCCTTATTCTGTTTTTTATTGATGACCAAAAAAGAGAAACCTCTTTTTTACCATTTGTACCGTTTGTGATGCTCACTCACATGCCTCCTCTGTCCTGTCAGTTGTAAATGCAATAAAGTAGATTTGCAGCCTAAAGCTCAGTTTTCTTTGCTTTGAGATGACTGCTGTTTGGACGACATCGTCTGGACCTCTTCAGAGGTCTAGAACACAAACGTATGAAGAAACGGAAAGTACCTCTTTGTTTTAAGCAAATAAAAACAAACAAAATGCCTCGAATGGAACTTAAAGATAAGTGTCTGGAAGGAACAAACGCTTCATTTGATTGGAATAATATATTCATTGGACGAACTGGAACCACGTCAATGCCTTCTCAAAGAAAAAAGACTTTTTTTTTCTTTTTTTTTTTTTTTCTTGAATCTGGAGTCTTAAAAATAAGAGCAAAAAGGACTGAAATCCAGCTTTGAGTCTCATTCTGAGTCAAAACTGGAATGAAGGTTTGTTTCTCACATCAACCAAAGATGGGCTGCATTCCTGCATGTTTCCCAACGTGTCCTGCTCTGGAATTGGCTGGACACACCAGAGCCAGGTAATCAGTCAGGATTAGGGTTTAGGAAATCATGCAGACACAGTGAATCTTGATCCCTGAAGGTTTTAGAAACGGGTGACGGTGAGCCATAGTGAGTTACTTGAGTCTTTGTTTTTAATGGGCTTTTATTTGCTTTTATGTAAAGTACTTTGTGCTCAGCAGAACGAAAGGTGCTATAAAAGTATGGTTTGAACTAAACTTTAAACTATTCATTTAACAGTAAAAGTTAACTTAAGTTTATTTTAAATGTGCAAGCTAAAACCTTCAACTAGAAGTTATTTTTCAGTATTACAACCATTTGAGTATTTCTGGTCTGAACTTCCTAACGTGACCATTGGGCAGAAAATGTTTGATTTCAGATGTCTGAAAGCTGGAAATCTTTCTACATCTTCTGTTAGGTTTTTCAGGAAAAGCCACAATAATCCGGATGAAAAGCGTCTTTCCTGCTGCGCAAACGCCATGTTTGAAACACACTGTTAGGGAATGGACAGGAGTGCCTTTGTTTTCCAGGAAGCAGCTCGTTGGTTTGAGTCCAGAGTATTTTAGGAACAAAGTAAACAGAATGCAGCTCTCTGTGCCTGCTGCACCCCCTGACTGCAGTTGTGCAAGTCTGCCTCTGTCCAAACGCGCTCTGCAGGATCAACCAGAGCAGCAAAACCTCTGGACTCAGGCCAGAGTTTCAGCCTGAGGTGCTTTCAACGGTCAGATGGTGTAAATATGTGAGAAACTGGATCAAATAAGACCAGGATATGGCGAGCATGAGCCTGACACTTCCAGAAGATCTCAAAGGAGTTACGCCAGTAGTTATGAAAAAGGGAGGCACTGTCACTTTTTGAATCAGGGATGAAGAAAATGTTGTTTCAGTTCTTTTGGCATTTTGTCCTAAAGAGTACTTCTTTTTAGAATTCATATGGGAGCTTCTGACAGAGAAGCTTCACCAACCCTACCATGAGGAGCTTCCTTTAAAACCATAGATTTTTGTAAAGTGTAACAATTCACAATCAAATACTTTATTTATCCCAGGAGGAAATGCATTTACAGCAGAGCTGTCACCAAGTGTCTACACAGTCAGACAAAGAATAGAGGGAGAAAGCTATTTACAATGCAGTCATGTGCAAATGAGCAGTGTTCAAAATATCAATGTGTAACAAGAAGTATCCCGTTGGTTTATGAGCTGCACCAGTTTATATCGAGGAGTTATCGAGTTTTAGCGCCACAGGAAGGAAGGACCTTCTGTGGCGCTCAGCTCTTATTACAGAGAGTCTTAGTCTTTCTGACCACCAGCTCCAGGAGCAGGTGGAGGGGATGGGCGGAGTTATCCAGGATGCTTCCCAGTTTCTGAAGCATCCTCCTCTCCATGACTGTCCCTAAGGAGTCCAGCTTCTCCTCCACCACATTCCCTGCCTTGCAGATCTGTTTATTTAACCTGTTTGCTTCTAAGACCGTCACCCCAGGTGTCATCTTGTTTGCTGTGGTGTGCTGGGGCAGCAGTCTGACCCGGGGCTCACACCACATGTGGTCCGGCTCCGGTGCAGCTGCGGTGCGGACCCCGGAGTCTTTTTTCGGATGCCGGAGCTGATCCGTAGAACTTTACTGTGAAGTTGTGGAAATTTATGACCTAAACCTGAAATCATGAGAGTGAATGTAAAGTGCATCCGGTACGTTTTTCAAAATAAAACCTATTTTTCTCTGTACTCGCTGTTTTTTTGTGTACATCACGTCATTTCCGCTGACACGGAGATCGCAAAGTGTGTGGGAAACGTAATTTTGGCCTTATAACACTATGGACAATGAGAGGCTGATCACAGAGATCCAGAACTACCCCATCCTTTTTGATACAACACATTCTAGGATAACGACAAAAAGGACAGAGCCCGGGCTGACATATCACAGGCTCTTGGACATTTGAATAATTGTTCAAAGTCCCTTTTAGTCAATGAGTTAATCAATGATAACAAACTTAGCCTGCTAGCATCAACAGAAACCTGGCTCCAACAGGATGACTATGTTAGGTTGAATGAAGCCACGCCCCCCTTATTATAATAACTATCAGAAATCCAGGATTTCTGGGAAAGGAGGTGGGTTAGCAGTAATATCACAGTCTAGCGTACTTCCTAACACTAAAGCCAAACACATTTATAGTTCCTTTGAAAACATCATATTGTCTATAAATCACTCAAACAGAAAAACTCCAAAATCTGTTTCATTCATATTTATTTATCGTCCTCCTGGCCCGTTCTCTGAATTTTTAACCGAGTTTGCGGAATTTCTATCAACTATTGTTTTAGATTCTGATAAAATAATAATAGTAGGGGATTTTAATTTCCATGTTGATGACTCTAGTGACTGTCTAGGACATGCTTTCTCAGCTTTATTAGATAATGTTGGTTTCACACAAAATGTAAAGGAACCCACTCATTGTCACAAGCACATCCTGGACCTTGTTTTAACTCATGGTATAGAGATCAGCTGAGTGTGCTCCCTCATAACCCTATACTCTCAGATCCCTTTCTAATCACCTTTCAGTTTGTTCTAGAGAATTCCACCACTCCAATAAATAAAGAACAGCTCAGAAGAACATTGACTGACCGTTCTGTATCTGAATTTAAACTTACAGTCCAACCAATACTTAGTAACATGCTGAGCAAACACTCTGAGAGCAGCTCCCATAGTTTCAGTCCCAGAAAAAATGATCAGTTTGTTGATGACACCATGAAGTTCCTCAGAAGAACACTTGATGTTGTTGCTCCTTTGAAACCAAAACTATTTAGACAAAACCGAGTATCTCCGTGGTTTAACGCTGAAACACGTTCCCTTAAACAAGTAACCCGTAAATTAGAAAGAGAATGGCGCCGATCCGGCTCAGAGCAGTCCCTGAAAAACTGGAAATATAGCCTTTTAAATGATAAAAAATCTCTGCGTAAAGCCAGAACCCAATACTATTCAGCTTTAATAGCACAGAATGGACATAATCCAAGATTTCTTTTTAGTACTATAGCCAGACTGACCAGCAGTCACAGCTCAGTGGAACCACATATTCCTGTTACTCTCAGCTCTGATGATTTCCTTACATTTTTCAATTGTAAAATCCTAAATATTAGACAAAAGCTGAACAAAGTTATCCCTACTGTCAGCCCAGAGCAGGCTAAAACAGTAGAAACAAAAGCATCTATAGAAACCTCTGTAACATTAGACTGCTTCACTGCTGTAGATCAAGCAGAATTAACATCAGTTATTACATCCTCCAAAAGCTCAACTTGTCTTTTAGACCCAATCCCCACAAAGCTTTTTAAAGATACCTTCCCCTTAATTAATGAATCCATTTTAACTATTATAAATACTTCCATAGAAATAGGTTATGGGCCACAGTCTTTTAAATATGCAGTTGTTAAACCTCTTCTGAAAAAGCCCAGTTTAGATCCTGGTATTCTGGCCAATTATAGACCAATATCAAATCTCCCCTTTATCTCAAAGATATTAGAAAGAGTTGTAGTTAAACAGCTATACTGTCACCTACAGGACAAAAGCCTCTTTGAAGATTTCCAGTCAGGGTTCAAACCTCACCATAGCACTGAAACTGCACTAGTTAGAGTCACTAATGACTTGTTACTGGCCACAGAAAAGGGACTAATCTCTATTCTGGTCCTGTTAGATCTTAGTGCAGCCTTTGACACTATAGACCACAGCATCTTACTCCAGAGACTAGAGCATGGTAAATGACATTTACTTATATAGCGCTTTTCTAGCCTATTGAAGGCCCAAAGCGCTTTACAATCACAGGCCCATTCACCCATTCACACACACATTCATACACTGATGGCGGCTCCGCTGCCAAACACTGGCGCCAACCTTCCATCAGAGGCAATGTGGGGTTCAGTGTCTTGCCCAAGGACACTTCGACACATGGGCGGGCAAGGCGGGAATCGAACCTGCAATCCTTCGACCACAAGCCGACTGCCCTTTCCACTGCCACTAAATGGACATTCCTCCCATTAAAGTCGAGTTAGCCACGGAGTCCCACAGGGCTCAGTTCTAGGACTCATCCTGTTTATGCTTTACATGCTGCCTCTAGGGAATATAATCAGGAAACACGGGATTAATTTTCACTGTTATGCGGATGATACACAGTTGTATTTATCCATTAAACCCGACCAGAATGACCGCTTAGAGAAACTTAATGCCTGCATTAGTGACATCAAGATTTGGATGGCAGTTAATTACCTCCTTCTAAACCCTGAAAAACTGAGGTCATTATACTAGGTCCAAAATACCTCAGAGATACCCTACCTGTTCAGATGGTCTCCCTGGATGGTGTCAATATAGCCTCCAATCCCACAGTTAGAAACCTGGGGGTTTTATTTGAACAGGATTTATCATTTAAGGCTCACATATCACAGGCTTGTAAAACTACATTTTTTCACCTACGAAATATTTCTAGGATTAGAAGCATATTATCAAGAAGCGATGCTGAAAAACTCATCCATGCATTTGTTACGTCTTGGCTGGATTACTATAACTCTGTGCTTGCAGCGTGTCCTAAAAGTTCTTTAAAAAGTCTTCAGCTTGTTCAAAATGCAGCAGCTAGATTGTTAGCAGGAACCAGCAGAAGAGAACACTTTACTCCTGTGTTAGCTTCACTTCACTGGCTCCCAGTTCAATCTAGAATCAAGTTCAAAATCCTCCTGCTAACCTATAAGGCCTTGAATGGTATGACCCCATCCTATATTAAAGATCTCATAGAGCCTTACCAACCAAACAGAACACTTCGCTCACAAAATGCAGGGCTGTTTGTTGTTCCTAGAATTTCTAAAAGCACAGTTGGAGGTAGAGCCTTTAGCCACCAAGCTCCTGTTTTATGGAAAAAGCTCCCAGCTCATGTAAGAGAGGCTGACACAGTTTCTACATTCAAAGTTAGACTTAAAACATTCCTCTTTGGACAGGATTATTGCCAGGCTAGCTAGTAATCAGAGATTATTTAACTTACTGCTCCTCTGCCTCACCTGCTGTGATGGGGTTTGCCGCTTTGGCTCTGCTCGCTCCTACTCACTCTTCGCCCCCCCACCCTACCCTAACCCGGGTCTGCACCCCCCAACCCTTCTCATCTCCCTCCACCTCAAGACTTCCTCTTATTTTCCACCCTTCCCTCCCACACTACATACACGTTAAGGGACTTTATGTCCTATGGCACTCACTTTATTTGCAAGGGACCACCAAATCCCAACTGCACAACATTACATAACACCTTTATTTCAAGGGATCACCGGATCCCACTGCACTCACTCAAACTCCAAGGGACCCCCAAGTCCCATCTGCATTACACAACATACTCAAGTCCACAACCCCCTTTCCTTCATCTCGCTTTCCTTTTCTATCAACCCCCTACCTATCTCACAATAAACCCTACCCTAACCCGGGTCTGCATCCTTCTCCCATGCCCCCCTCTCTCCACCTGCAATCTTCATTACATGACTTGCCATCTGCCATTGCTTTATTTTATTTGGTTTATCATGCCTCTGTTTGGTGCAGTGCGATTCACATGTTGTCCCTCTTTCCCACCCCCCTACGGGGGAGTGGGAGAGATTTATGATTCCAGGTGGATCATCTGTGCTCCTGTCCTTGGCCGTGACCTCGCCTTGACTCTTCCAGCAAACCAAGGTGTTTCCACAACTCCTACTGGATGAAGTCCATCTGCTACACTATTCAAACATGTCTTTGTTTAATACTTGCTGTTATCTTAACTTGTAGCTGTTTATCTAGACGTGTTTGTTTATTGGACATATACTTGTTATTCAACCATGTAGTTATAGAATGAATGAAGCTCACTTTTCTTTAATAGTTCTAGCACATCACCTGTCCGTCCGGGGTTTTGGATCTCTCCTTCATGTGGGAAACCCTGAGGTTTCTTAGTTCACCCCCCCACCCTCCCACCCCAAAAAAAAAAAAAAAAAAGGGTTTTTTTTTAATGAGTTTTTCCTCACCGTGAAGGAGGGTGTAAGGGCAGAGATGTTTGTTCAGCTTAGTCTGTTTTCCAACAAGCTATTGTTTACTTTTACATGTTTAATAATTTTTTTTGCTTCTTGCAATATATTGAAAATCAGACCAATGAGACGGCTATGGCTGTGATATTGGGCTATATAAATAAAATTGAATTGAACTGAATAGAATATATACAGTTCACTCTAACATTTCCCTCCTGTTTGTCATATGTTTGCTCAAATTATCACTTCACTTCATCGTCACTTCTGTATAGGATCTCCCACAAGAAGGTCATATTTATGTCCTGATGAATAAAGTCCCAGGATTTAAACCGCAGAGCCAGGAAAAACCATGGAGGGTTTCAGGCTCAATACCAGGTCTGAGCCGTCACTTAGGAGAGGATGCAGCTGAGTCTGTGTGTCTCCTATTGGGGTCATCGCTGTAAAGATGAGGCGGTAAATCAGCGAGCGCAAACAGGGGATGCAACAGCATCCACACAAGGTTAATATGGCCGCAAAGACTGCAATAGACACCATGATAGAGGACACAAGGGCCTTAAATTTACCGTCCCATCCACAAACCCCACATGGAGGTGTCTACCCCAGAGTGGTCATTCATTTTCCATTGAGTGTGTGAAGACCCTCATAGCGGTGGTAGACCACCATCAGCTGCTCTGTTGTTAGGCATGAAGGTGCAACATTGCTCACCAAACAAGGTGCACACTCCTCCTTTTTCTGCTAGCAGCATGTCCAAGGCCATGCAGTCCTGGAATGTCAACAGAGATGTGGCAGAGAGCTGTTCTCTTACTGCTTGGAAGCCAGCTTGTGTCCAATTTCCCAGCCGCTGTACATAATGGTCGTAATAGATCCTGTCAACATTTCTGTTAATGGCACATCACCAACACAGTGAAGACTCAAACCCAGCTGCACCCTGATCCACAAGTTCATACTCATCTGGGATGCCCATTGGTACTCTGCTGGCATCCATTCACCATCAGAGCTTCTTTGTTTACTGTGAAGCACAGCAGGTTGTTCAGTTACATTCAGACAGTTGATGTTTTTGGGTTCAGTTGCTCTTACCGGTACACACCACAAGATTAGACATAGGCCAACTAAATACAGCAACATCAAAATAAAACAAAATCAGCGTCTCCCCTATGAGGGGCACATCCCAGCTGAAGTTTGCTCCCTAAGAGGACAGGTGTCCACGCCGTCACCACTGCTTAAATCAGTCCAGACTCTGCACGTCTGATCCCCACCAACACTTTGTTCTATGGCTCGTTTTACTCACCAGTCCCTTTGGATCCTTCAGCTGAGATGACCTTTTTTACAATGTGTGACACTGCGGTATCTCAGACTAAGCCAGATTATTCATTTATGAATAAAAGAACTAGGAATCCAAATGCAAGCCTTTTCATTTGCGTGCAAAGCATTCCTTCATTGCGTTTTGTGTGGAGTGGTGAAGCGTATACTTCTTTGCAAATGCGAAGCAGATATTTTATCCTATTAAGCTTATTAGATATTTCATCTCAAAAGTTGTTCTCACAGCAATGTTGACCGCAGTGGGCGTGGCCAGCAACACTTGTTTTGGTTCCTTCCCACTGCAGGGAAGTTGAGAGCTCCATAGATTTTTTCTTCCTTTTGTTAGGTAGTCAGCCAAACATCTTCAGATGTTTCCCATTTATGTTTTTGGAATTACTTCTGGCATTCCATATCTAGGAATTATATCTTCATAAAATGCATCAGGATGTTTCAATGGAAACAATTCCGTTTCAGATGTTGTTCTCTCTAAAGAGGCCCAGTCTACCCGATCAAAAGCTTTTTTCAGCTTCTACACTGAGAAACACTGATGGTGCTATATTTCTTGTCATTATTATTCATTTTCATTATTATTATTATTATTTTTTGTAGATTTAACGCCCGCCTTATGTTATCTTTCCCTTGGCGACCTATAATAAATAGTATATTTTTGTAATCTTGTTGATAATATTGATGTTATAGTTTTGAAGTCCACGCACAACAACCTTATTGGATGGTAACTAATAGAATTGGTCTTAAATCGTTAGCAAATGTTTTATAATATTCCCCTGAGAATCCATCTAATACAGGTGGTTTATTGTTTTTAATAGTGTGAATGCTGACTCAGCATTCACACTATAGTGATCCTGTTTTTCTTTATTTTATTATTTTGATGTTTTCTTCCGTATTTTTTTTCTTTTGAACATCCAGAGCTCTTCAGCTCTTTCATCTATTCTTCTCATTCAGATATTAACGTTTCAGCTCTTTTAGGAGATTGGTGCTCAAAACTTTCAACTTCTTAACACTTCAACTTTCTTTCTGCCAGCCCTTTACCTGCTGAGAGGCTGTGCTTTTCATAAAAATGATCAGAACACAGATCCTGAAGCTTTCAGAGTTCAATGTGACACCTGGAATGAGCATGTGTGCCCGCTTTTCACCCGCTTACTTTAAGTCCTGAACCAAATCACCACTAAGTCTCTATAGTAGCATCATTCTAGCTTTTTGTAAACTTTTTCTGTTTTTAAACTACTTTGACTGTTTGCTGTTATATTAGCATTATTCAAGTTCATTTAACTAATATGACATTTACCAAAGTTTTTTAAAACTAACTTGGGATTAAGCTAATATTGGCTGTTATTATATATTAATTTAGACATTTTAATTAAATACTGTAAACCTGTCATTCAGGAGGACATGCATTGGTTTCAGTTAAAAATGCTCAAGAATAACCGAGGAAAAAGACTTGAATCTATTTCAACAGGACCAGACATCAGTTGATCTGCTTCATAAAAGTTTATTGTTTGAAGAATAATGCCAATCATAAACATTTCTAGTCATAGTTTGTGTGTTTTCTTTTTTTCCACTGTCTCATGAAAGGCTTTTGTTTGACTGTAATCTTTGAGAAATACTCTAACATTCTAAATAACTTTCTGTTTGTCCCCTTTTGTTTTTATATAACACAGTAATCAAACTCTCAAAGCTGACATAAGTGAGTGCTGACAGCAGTCAGAAGTCCTCAGTTTTGTCTGCAAATGTTTTCCCTTGAGAAACTGTATCTGTATTTATGGTATGAGCTGCTTCTTTACCTGGGGTACCAAAACTTTCGATCCCCACTGTAAACAAGAATGATGTTAAATCCATTCACTTTTGAGTTTGATAAAGTTCATTCCACTGTTGTTTTTCCACATCAGAATAATCCAAAGGAACATTATTAGAACATTCTAGCACACTGTATGATCACATGACTTTGTAAATTCAAAGTGTTTCCACACATTGGACTGGAATGATGGTTGATCAGCTTTTACTGCATCACACGAGTGTTGTCTGCTGTGATGGACTTTTTATATTATAGTAAAATAAATCTATCATGCCTCAATACAAACGGTATTTTCTTATATCGATTCATCTCATAATTAAATTATCTTATAATGGTATAGGTTGATTCAACTCGAATAACATCTTGCCTCAGACAGATTGATCTGGTTGAATTGTAGGAATAGAAATCAATTCATTAAACCCGTAGGATTTTACTTTGACTTTATTTAACCTTTACTGACCTGAAAGGGCTTATTTCAGGGTATGAATGAGTTTACGTCGGCCACCTTTTGACCTCAGTCTGTGTTCAAACAGAGGCTGCTGTCGCCTTTACCGTCTGCTTGTTTCATCCTTTCTACCACACAAAGACATTTGGTTTGTTTTCACAGGTTCCTCGTGTTTATCGTAGAAGAAGAAAATAACCAGCTTTGACAGGAATGTTTTTTATTTTGTTGCATTTGAAAACACACTCTTGATGTCCTCATGTGTAATGAGACTTCACAAAGTGCTGCTTTTGCACAATCATCTACCACACAATGACTGTTATGCTTGGATATTCAAACATGTTTCATATCATGAAAAATGGGTTTAAATATCCACCAGAAAAGACATTTTCACATACTTTATGACATCAACTCAGATGAGGCTTTTCAGACCAGCATTTGTTTTCAATAATTACGCTAAAGGTTGAACTGAACAGAAAGTTGAAGACAGGTCTGACCACAGAGGTGTCCCCTCTATGGTCCTCATTTGAACTTTGAATCAGTCAAAGGATTCAAGGCTTGAGAGGTTTTAGAACTTAAAAAAGGTGAAGACTTCCTGTTCTGTGGGTTTAGCATCAGGACACTGAAAACAATCCAATCATTTTCCACAGCTGAACTGAATCCTTTGAAAAAACACAGGCACTTCCCACAGATCAAAAACTGGGAACAGTCAAAGTGTTGCTCATTTAGGGAATAATTTCACACATTTATTGTCATATTTTGGGTCAGATAGTTCTTTTTATTATCATAGCTTGCTCTTCATATTTCCCATAGCTTCATTTTTAAAGCTAACTGGTTTTCATTCTTATACTAATACAGGCTTGTTTCTTTTTTTTGACTTGCTGCTCTGCAGAAATACTTGGCTTAAAGGTGTGGAGGTGCATAGAGGAGGAGGGATGCAGAATGACGCGGATCCACAATCCCTTAGCGCTCAGAAGAACTAGCAACCCTGGAAAGAAAACAGAATTTGAGTGAAGTAGGAATCAATGTTTCCAACAAAAGCAGAGTCAGAGGGGAAATCTTTGCAGCTTGTCCGCTCCAATCTGTGGTTCTGATTAGAAAGAAAAGCTGTTGATGACCAGCAGCGTCCTCTCTTGGAGCTGGAGCTGTGAGAACACAGAGGACAGGAGGTCAGGACTTCCTCAGAAGTTTGACAACATGTCTTTGTCTTCCAGGAAAACCAAGATAAACCTTTAAATTTCAAAACTGAAACCAAGTGCTCAGCGCAGTGCTTTAGGTGGATGTGGCGTGGCGGTACTCTCTTTTACGGAAGTGGAAACATAAATGCAGAGAATCTTGAATGTAAATATTGATCAATAATTACAGTTCTTTTTTATGCCTCATAATATGAAAGAAGAAAGAAAGAGCTCAGGTCAAGTCTATAATAAACATAGTCATACATTGTCTGTGTACATAACATTATTTGAAATGGGTGTACAAATACAACATTGATTTTCATTTGATTTAATAAGCAAACAAGTAACAACAACAGTGAACATTTTCTTGAAATGAAAAACCAAATGATGCTGTAAATAAATGAAATGAGCTGATCATTAGAATGTTAAAATACACATCAAATAATAAAACTAAAAAACACGAGTTTACTTTCACTTTTGTTTAACTTGTTGAAACATATATAGAACATTCAAGGCCAATTCTAAGTAAATTTCTTCTGTAAAAGATGCACAATGTATGAAAAATGAACCTGAAAAAGGCAAATAAAAACAGCAAATACAATAACAATCATTGTTCTAGGTTGTTCTCTTTAGAAAAGGCTCCAACACGTCTGAGGGTCCTCTTTTCTGCACATGGGGTTTCACAGGTTAACTTTTAAAGTCAACAACAAAACACAAACCCACAGATGATTTGTGCTGCCTGAACTTATGACGAGTTCCTTTTGTTGCATAAACGCAAATGTCTGTCTGATGTTTAGCATTAAAATCTTGATGATTATCAGAAGAAAAAATAAAAGAACTAAAGTAAAATCATTTCTAATGATAAAGTAATCTGAATGATGTTGATTTCAATGAACACAATCATTGATATAAATAGAAATCTTGTTTATTTTTCATCAGTGATTTACTCTTTGCAGAAAGAGTCTGCTGGAGTGTTTAAAATCAAGTTTTAAGCTTGAGGTTAAGCTTGTTTGAGCTTTTATGTGAACGTATAAAACTCAGGGGGAGAGTGGAAAATAGAACCTCACATCTCTAGTGCTAATACTGAGTACCGGCAGTACTTCTGGCATGGAAAAGTCCCGGTACTGAGTGCCAGAGAGTAACGGCCCTCTTAAAACACTGGATGAAACCTAAAACCAGCTGACCGCTGTCATGCTGGAAGAATCCGTGGAGCACACAGTTTACCTGGAGGGGTTGCCATGGTGATCGACTGGCTAGTGCTTTTCTCTCTCTGAATGATGTAATCATTCTGGCCACTGAATGTAGATTTCAGCGGTTCTGGACTTGCAGATGAATCTGTAAAAAAACAGACAGTTTTTGTGATATTTTTTCACAGTCAGATAAAAGAATGAAGGAAAGAAAATAGTCACAAGCAGATTCCATCAGACTGTTGCCACATCAACATAATGTGAGACACCCGCAGGTTGCATGTCTGTCTTTTAAGCCTCTGTTACCACACAAATCTGATGTTCTACATCAATATAACGGCAACAAAACTTATTTTCCTGTGATCACTGGTTTTGGTTAAAGTCCTCTGTCTGCTGTAGAGGGTTCTATCCACACACATCCCTCATGTACACTTCCACCACATTCCCTAAACATGCCCCTTATGAAGCGTCGGGGTGAATCATCGCTTGATGAAAGCTCGGACGATAGTTCCTCATATGGAATGCCACCAATCCTAACATGGACCGAAATACAGACCAAGCAAACCGTTTATTTGTACCAACAAAACCAAGAATCTAAAACTCACAGCAAGTAGGTCCCTGGTTCAAGTCCCGGCTGGGGGACTTGAAACAGTGTCACCAATGGGGAACCTTTCTGTGTGGAGTGTGCATGTTCTACCCGTGCATGCGTGGGTTTTCTCCAGGGACTCCAGCTTGATCCCACCGTCCAAAAACATGCTTCATAGGTTCATTGGTGACTCTAAAATTGTCTCTAGTTTTTGGATCTGAGTGTGTATGATTGTGTAGCTGTGGCCCCTGCGACAGACTGGTGACCAGTCCAGGGCGTCCCCTGCCTTCACCCATGAGTGGCCAGGTTAGGCTCCGGCAACCCCGTGACCCCGAAAGGGACAAAACGGTTCACAAAATGGATGGATGTTATAGCTGGTTGGTGGAGGAAAACCCAGGAGAAGGAAGGACTCAAGTAGATGAAAAAGTAGCATTTCTGTACGTATTTATGTGTAGTAAATGTGTGCATGTTCATACTTCTGTAAAAGTGGTTGCGGGCGAGGACAGTGGCTGGAGAGTTGACGCTGGTCATGGTGTTTCAGATCATCCCGAGGAGCTGAGGAGGAGACACAGAAAAGTGTGTGAAGTAGAAAAGACACAGGTACATCGCACAGACTTAACGTTTTTTCTACTCCCCCCAACAATCCTGTTTGTACATGCATAACAAGCTGGCTTCATTAGAATAATCTGGACTGCACTGGATTTTAAGAATAAACAAAGACTGATCTTGATTTTTTGTTATTTTGTGTAATTCTTTGAGGTTGTCACAGATTGTGTCCATGAAACATCACATCTTTCATAATGACAGCAAACAATTCTACAGACATGGTCTTGTTCTCTGTTATTGCTGCATTTTTTCCCATCTTTTGGCACATCTTGTCAGGGGTTGCCACTGGGAATCAGCTTTCTGTGCTGGGGACTGACATTTTCTACCCAGAAGAATGGGCTGCTTTAGAGAAAATAAAGAAACTCTTCCACAACGACCACAAGAGACTTCAAGCTGCTACTGATGCAAAATGGGGCAACACAAGGAATTTTGTGCCTTCTGCTCTACGTGAGTTTCGGCCAGAAGGTCTTTCTCCATCAGTATGGACCTCCATAACCTCGAGCCCTGACAATGTTTGTGAAGAATTGTGAAAACAGACGGAAAAAGCACAGCCGGGGTCGAAGATCCCGTTGTGTTTGTTTGTTTTGTTGATTGTTGGTCCATGTTCAGACAGCGTGTTCACAGTCAAATCCAGCAGGGATATCTGTACATAGCGGTTAGCTTAAGATAAGGGACTTTTTCTGGTAACAAGGACAAAAATATTTGTTTTAAGACTTGACTGCATGGAGTGCTGGCTGCTCTAACTTCATCTGAACTCCGCAGAGCGATAAGCGGCCTTATCAGAGATCATTCATACTTTTAAACGGGACAGCAGATGGCATTTTGTCTTTCTGTTGTAAATGTCTCATTAAATGCTGTTTTGTTTGGATGTTCCTTCACTCACTCATTTCTCATATTCACTTTATGGTGTTCAGGGTGAACTTCTGGCTGTATAGTTGCTGGTTTAAATGAGCACAACAGCAGCTGACTATTAAAGAGCTGAGCCTGACTCATTGACTGTATATGAAAACTGGACTAAGTGAGTGTGACATCACCTACTGAAAATGACTGAAAATGTGAACTGAAAGCTGTGGAAACAAACATTCCAACTTTTTCGGCTCCAACTGTGTCTTGTTTGTCTTTCTAGTTGCTCTGTGAGGTGAACAGAGTTTACAAAGAGTTATCAGAGGATCAACTATCCTGTAGCTATCGGGATTAAGCTTAACACTGTCCATGCAGAGAGCCACAGAGTACTCACAGTGTACTGAAGTGCAACCGTTGATGTTACCAGTGAGGAGCAGGCAGTGGACTGATGTCAGGTCACTGAAATATGGCGCACGCCACCTTTTTCAGGTTATTTTAGATCGTTGTGAATGAAACTTCAGATCAAAGACACTTGAGCAACGGCAGCAAATCCACCAGATGCATGATGGGAGTGTGAACCATGACGAGGTCAGGTTGTGTTCTGAAACGGCTTGGTGTCATTTTGGAAACCTTTTTTTAAGCCAAGTAATATTTATGTTCTGTTGGTGTGTTGTGCAACAGTGACCCAGAAAGCACGAACGCTGTGAACCCGCCCTCATCGGTTAATGTGGGGGAAAGGTTGTGGGCGTCCAGGGCTCTTCTTTCCTGCTTCTCTAATGCTCAGCACGTCTCCATGTGCATGTGCTCCACACAGCTGCTGGCATGACGGCATCACTGATGCATCACATGCACGGAGACAGAAACACAGTGACTTCTGTCACTGAGACAAGCTCTTCAGGACGAAGCGTTCTGCATTTATCTTCCTATCTGCCTCTTAGATTAACGTATCCACATAAAAACTGACAAACTAAAGGACAATGAAAAAAGTATTATCATGGAATGTTGCTTTCAATGATTGATGAAGAGAACTAGACTGAGTGAGTGTGACATCACCCAAACAATCTTTATGTTTTTGCGCTACGGATGTCGCCGTGTTGGAACGACAAATCCTCAGGAGGAGCCATGATTTGTCCAAGTCGGTCTGAGTCAACAATTCTATGACAACCACTTTGGCCAATCAGGAGTAAGCTTGTTGGAAGTCCACACCCCTTCCACTTGAAAGCAGGCTATCTGTCAGTCAAATGTTGCGAACGTTGGACGTGAAACCAAATACTTTTATTGAGGCATCTAATTGGTCAGTTTATACCTTAAATTTTCTTCTTTTCCTTCCAACTTTTCTCTTCAGAGGTCACCACAGCCAATCAGCTTCCTCCATCTAATCTTGTCTTCTGCTTCCTCTACTCTAACACCAGCTACCATGAAGTCTTTGTTCACTGCATCCATAAACCTCCTCTTTGGTCTTCCTCTATACCAGTGGCCCCCAAACTACAGCCCTCCACATTTGGCCCAGCCCCCTGACCAAGATCAGGGGCATGATTTTTTTTTCTTCAGTCTAATCAAGAACCACCTTGTCAATCAATCTCCTCTGTGCTGTGTCTCCTGTGCAGAAACGCACAGCTCTCCAGATCTCCATAAATCTGATCAGATCTTTGTCTTCATTCTATAACCCTGGACTTATTTTTCTACAAAGGTTTGAACTTTGAGAGTTAAACAAGAGAGAAAAGTGTGAAAATGTTCATGTCTGTCTGAGAAAAGTGTAAAGTGTGTAGTGAGGAGTTAAACATCTGTAATCCTAATCCACAGATTTCACCTTCATGAGTTCTTTTTAGAACGTAACTCCTACGATAAATGAGGGAACACTGCACTGGTTAAGAAGTCATGGATATATGTCCATCTGCAGCAGGAGACTGAAGAATTTGAGGATTTTTATTTCTTGCTTTTGTAACAGTGTTTCTGTTAGCCGACAAACTGACCCCAGCCCCTCATCAGAGAAGAAAACTGTTATGAAACTCTTCTGTCACACATCACACCTGACACTTTTCTCCACCCATTCCAACCTGCCTGCATTCACTTCTTCACTTCTTTTCCATACTCTCCATTACTCTGGACTGTTGACCCTATGGTTAAAATCTACAATATACTAGAATCTACAATTCTCTCTCTTTCTGCAACCAAAAGTAGTTCAATTTCCACTGACACCCTGCCGGTGAACAGTACTGATGGCGGTCGGTAACTCGAGCCTCGACCAATCTGGTATAGATAACATAGGTCTAATTCACGGATGCCCTTCCAGACACAACCCTCTGTATTTATTCGGGCTTGGGACCGGTACAATTAGACCCTGGCTTGGGCTCCCTCGTGGATACATTCAGGTTATAGCTTGAATAACTTGTGATAAAGAAAAAATATTGTGGAAAAAAATGAGGTTTAAAAAGAACATGTCAAAAAAAGGTATCAGAGCAGGAATGGTTATTTCTCTGTAGAAACCGATGGGATTTTGCCTTCTTGGAACCAGCAGGTACTTTCTGTTTGGAATACCAGGGGGAAGGGGTCACTCAGTCTAGTTCTCATTTATGGTCAATGGTTGCTTTATGTAAGCCTTTATGGTGGTTCAAAATGTGGTCAGTGACAGACCCTTACAGTATGCCACTTTAAAATGCAGCACATTTCAATTTTCTGGCATCGCTCAGAGTCACATTGTGAAAAGTTGTCCTCCATACCTTTTCTTGTATAACATCACAGTAGGGTTTCACAAAACTAAGGCTAAGATATCCAGGATACACTAAAAACCCGGCTTGATCTAGTCCAATGAGATCATCCCAGACTATTTGACTGCTGAACAAGGACAGGAAGGTGCAATGAGTTGATCCAGGCTGGCATAGACACACCTCCACTGTATAGACCTGAGGAGCTGGAATTCGCTGAGAAGACATTTGAAAAGCTTCAACATACTATAACAGATCAAATGAGTTACATGTCCAACAGATCCAAATCACTGTCAAGCAGACTTTGGTTCTTTTGTATTTTTTTTTATTTGCCATGTTAGTCACCTCTGTTGTAACAAGACTGATTTTTAAGAGTATTTATAAGCAGAAATGTGGAGACAGAGATTCTTCTGTATGTCAGTTTAGTGAGTCCACAGTTCAGCCATCTGAAAGTTGATTTATTTCCTATTTCGCTAATTCAAGTGGATTGCATCTCCCAGTTCTAGTAGTTCTAATTATGGCCCGCAGCAGTCACTGATTGCTGTTGTTCTCTATATTGTTGAATATTGTTTTCGCAGTTGGAAAAAATTCTGCGCTTTTGAGCAAAAATTTGACCTCCACCACATGAGCAAAACTCGCCAAAATGTACACACACCTAGAACCCGGCGAGAATTAATTTTGGGCATAGTGAATGTCCCTACCCCAAAAACAATGACATCCCGGCGAGCGAAACCTAAAAAAAATGAATGGGCCAAAAATTGCTATAGAGTCAAAATAAAAAAAACGTTTTCAAACTACACAAACGAAACCAAAACATGTGTTCGGGATATCTAGGAGAGCTTTTAAAATTATTATGGGATGGCCACATGACCTACGGTTTGGTGGCTATTTTTTAGCTGTGAGATTTGGCAGTCTTCACGCTTTCACATAAAATGGGAAAACAAAACTTTTGTTGGTGCAATTTTCACAAAACTTTACACACATGCCGCCAGTTTAAGCCTACAACCACCAAAGAAGTTTAATTGATCTTTGACTTTGGAAATTCTGGATTTTCAATAAAAAGAAGCACCTTTAATACCAGCTACAAACAAAAACTTGTCCTACGGATTTTCATCAATCATCTCCTAACTTCTCGAGCATCATCAGGAAGGTACTGTGCAAAAAATGTTGGAATTAAAAATTTGTAGATTTTGAACGGCGTGTGCATGGCGAGTTTGCAACCGTTGCGATTGTGGCTAGCTCAAACGGACTTTATTGGGGTGTCTGAAAAAGGAATACATGAAAAAAAAAGGTATTCATGAGTTCTGTAGCTCAAGCTGAACAGAACAATATACAATTTGATATAGCAATGTTAAAATTGTGAGCACGGTAAACGAAAGACCGGCGAAAAAAATCCACTAGCGAAACTACTATACATGTGTCGGGAATATCCAAATGATAGAACAGCTGATCGTTGTTACCATCCGCTTGGACAATCTGCTACAGACAGGAAGCCTTGAGACTCTAAAGCTGAGCCGTTGACCTTCACATTGGCACGGTCACGCCACAAACACGTCGTTTTTGAAAGAGTTCCACGCGCCTCACACTGGAAGAGAGAAGCAGACACATGCCCAAAAACCTGATTCTCTACTGTGGTCGTTCTAAGCTTTCTGCCCTGATCATTGCCCAGGTGATCGGGAGGGTCAGTGAGTGACACTTTCCTTACTTTTGAAGTACAGATCACTCTACGGAAAGCAAATAGGCTCATTATGACCAATGCTATGATAGAATCAGGAAATTTCATAGATTTGTACTTTACCCACGCTAATTCTATTCCCTGATTCCCTGCGAGTCGCGGATGGCAGTCTCTGCCCTAGATGGTCAACCATTGGGCTTCGGATGGATCAAACATCTGATTCTGGATCTACAGCTCAATGTCCAGAACAAAGTAAACAAGCAGTTCCCAAAGACAGACCACAATGGAGGAGACTTCCTTATTAATTATCAAGTTTGAGTCCAGTTTTCTGCATTCTGGTTTCATTGTTTTTTGGGTTTTTTTGTGTTTATTTGATAGAACTTTGAAGTTCTGTTATCTGCCTGTGCTTCTCCTGCATTTGGGCCCTCTATCAAGTTCCATCCCTGACACAAATTAGCTTGAATTGAAGCCAGGTTTCATAGGATGCCCTCTGGTGGATCACAACGGTGGAGTTTCTGGATTCATGTACAGAGAAGAATCTCTGATGAATTTTCCAGCTGGTCAGGTGGTATCCAGTGCAAATGTCAACCAAGGTTCTTATCTAACAGACAAATGGCCCCATTTTTCTTTTTAGAACTGGCAAGATCCACATCATTTGAACTGACAGCTGATAAACGATCCCTCCAGTAAAAATAGATGCAAACATTCCACCAGCATGACAGTGCAGATACTACTCAGTTTCAGTCCCAGTAAAAACAAAAAAATTGTTAATGACACCAGGCAGGGTCTCAAAAGAACAACTGATGTTGTTACTCTTTTGAAACCTAAGCGTAGAAGACAAAACCGAGTAGCACCATGGTTTAATACTGAAACACGCTCCCTAAAACAAGCAACCCGTAAGTTAGAAAAAAAAATATGGCGCCGCTCCGGCTCAGAGCAGTTTCTGAATAACTGGAAATCTCTGCGTAAAGCCAGAACCCAATACTATTCAACTTTAATAGCGCAGAATGGAAATAATCCGAGATTTCTTTTTAGTACTACAGCCAGACTGACCAGCAGTCACAGCTCAGTGGAACCACATATTCCTGCTACTCTCAGCTCTGATGATTTCCTTACATTTTTCAATAGTAAAAACTTAAATATTGGACAGAAGTTGAACAAAGTTATCCCTACTATCAGCCCAGAGCAGGCTAAAACAGTAGAAACAAAGGCATCTATGGAAACCTCTGTAACATTAGACTGCTTCACTGCTGTAGATCAAGCAGAATTAACATCAGTTATTACATCCTCCAAAAGCTCAACTTGTCTTTTAGACCCAACCCCCACTAAGCTTTTTTAAGAAACCTTCCCCTTAATTAATGAATCCATTTTAACTATTATAAATACTTCCATAGAAATAGGTTATGGGCCACAGTCTTTTACATATGCAGTTGTTAAACCTCTTCTGAAAAAGCCCAGTTTAGATCCTGGTATTCTGGCCAATTATAGACCAATATCAAATCTCCCCTTTATCTCATATTAGAAAGAGTTGTAGTTAAACAGCTATACTGTCACCTACAGGACAATAGCCTCTTTGAAGATTTCCAGTCAGGGTTCAGACCTCACCATAGCACTGAAACTGCACTAGTTAGAGTCACTAATGACTTGTTACTGGCCACAGAAAAGGGACTAATCTCTATTCTGGTCCTGTTAGATCTTAGTGCAGCCTTTGACACTATAGACCACGGCATCTTACTCCAGAGACTAGAGCATGACATAGGGATCAGAGGATCTGCCCTTCAATGGTTTAAATCCTATCTATCTGATAGGTATCAGTTTGTTCATGTAAATGGACATTCCTCCCATTAAAGTCGAGTTAGCCACGGAGTCCCACAGGGCTCAGTTCTAGGACCCATCCTGTTTATGCTTTACATGCTGCCTCTAGGAAATATAATTAATAAATTTTCACTGTTATGCGGATGATACACAGTTGTATTTATCCATTAAACCCAACCAGAATGACCGCTTAGAGAAACTTAATGCCTGCATTAGTGACATCAAGATTTGGATGGCAGTTAATTACCTCCTCCTAAACCCTGAAAAACTGAGGTCATTATACTAGGTCCAAAATACCTCAGAGATACCCTACCTGTTCAGATGGTCTCCCTGGATGGTGTAAATATAGCCTCCAATCCTACAGTTAGAAACCTGGGAGTTTTATTTGACCAGGATTTATCATTTAAGGCTCACATTTCACAAACTTGTAAAACTTTCACCTACGAAATATTTCTAGAATCAGCAATATATTATCTAGAAGTGATGCAGAAAATGTCATCCATGCATTTGTTATGTCTAGGCTGGATTACTGTAACTCAAAATGCAGCAGCTAGATTGTTAGCAGGAACCAGCAGAAGAGAACACATTACTCCTGTGTTAGCTTCACTTCACTGGCTCCCAGTTCAATCTAGAATCAAGTTCAAAATCCTCCTGTTAACCTATAAGGCCTTGAATGATATGGCCCCATATATTAAGAAAAACACGTCAAAAACGAGTGGGGAACACCCAAAGCATCAAAAGGTTACGCAGAGGGCTCCTTACCCGTGCGTCAATATGTGACGACTTAAGAGTGGGACTGTGTGGCTTGTTTAGACTGCAGTGGGTAGAAACCTCTTCAGCTCAGAATTACGGAATCAGCTGGAATTACGTTAATTGCGTAAACAGTTGAAGAGCTGCAGTATGTCAAATAGATTGTGTTATTTAGATGTTGCAGGTGACATCTCCAGCATTAAGGTTCACACTGGAAAGATTGCCAACTTGTCAGGAGTTAAGAAACCACTTCTTCCTTTCTGGAATCTCTGTGCTACCATAATGTGCCCAGTTCTAACCATAAAGCTTAAGGAACATTTGCCCGGGTGAATACTCTATTCTGATTGGCTGCTGGGTGTTCCGGAAGAAGTTCCAGTCACAATGTTCTTTATGTGCAGAGTTCTTCAAAATAAACTTTTCCTTCATTGTCTGGACAAAAACAAGCGGTAAGAGAAGAATTTTCTCTCTGAACTGATGCTTTATTGAACTGATTGTGATGATAAGCTGCTGCAGTCGAGGTCTGCTGGTTCAGCGTTGCATTGTGTTACCAGGACAACGGGCCACATTACGTATCAAATAGTCCTCCTTTTGTGAAAAAGTGATCTAAACCTAAAAAACAACAAGAATGAAGTACTAAAATCGATTGAATATTTATTTATTTTGTAAGTGACCGTGTTACAAGCGGGATTGTGCCCAATGAAGTGTGGGTGTCAGGACTCACCCAGGATCACCCTCCGACTGCCAGAGGGGGCCCTCGCCTGAGTACTAACAGCCTCTGTCATCCTGTGGAACTCCATCTCCCACCATGCATCCTGTCCTCAGCAGCTGTTCCACTTCATCAGCACACTGCTCTTAAGCCTGCTCCACTCTATGCTCCATGCGTAGTATTGAACTGTTTCCCCCACATTCAGTCTAAGCAATCCTCTTTGTTTTCCTGCCAATGTTTTTGACCTTTGCTTGTTTTGCTCGACTCCCGCCTTGTTTTGACCCTCGCCTGCTCTTGACCACGCCTTGCCTTTTCCTCCTGTGCCTTTTCATTAAACTCTGGCTGGATATGGATCCACAAGACTCAGCATCCTCCTTACAGTGCATTCAGAATCTGATGCACGCTGTGAAAGCGTGAACCAGCGGAAAACGGTTGCTTCACAGAGTGTAAATAATCCGCGTTAATATATATTAACATGTTATTTTTTTTAATGTCAACAACAACAGTTCTGATGGAGTCCTCGGCTCTTTCTTACAAAGTCAACTGTTACAGAAAGGTTTTTAACGTCACACATCATGCATATTCATGTACTTCCCATATAAAAAACAACAACACTATACTGTGGTATGCTCACGCTGTTTTCTTCTGTTGGATAAACAGCACCGACTGAAGCTTGCTGTTTTTGTTTTAGTGCAAGTGTTTGTGTTTATCTTGCTTTGTCACAAACAGCTTCGCGGCACCTGATGACCAGCAGGCCCAACTTCAAGACTTATTCATCCTGATGAATGTTGAGTTTTGTCCTAAAAATGTTGTCTTTCTACCTCACGGACATAAATCTAGAGGGGGGTGAAGGTCCTGAGAGATGGATCCAAACTCGGGAACACCCTGCCTCTGTCACCTGAGGCTTTGAAACACACCTGAAGATTTTTAGCTGAAAGCAAGTTAGAATGTCAACAAGTTTTTATAGTTTCCTGTTTATTTTATCTTTCTGTTTCTTATTTTATCTTGGTTTTATGTAGTTTTGACTTGTTTTTAGCCGTTTGTGTGTTTCTTTTCTGAGGAAAGTGCTCTACTCTGAAAACGTGTTGTCTGTTTGCCAGTTTTCATTTCTCACATGCTTGTGAAAGCCACTCAAATGAACAATCCATGTTTAACATCTAAAGCAGGAGAGGTTACAGTCTGTGAGAGTTTATCAACATTTATGGGAATTTTAGTTTGGAAAAATGAGTCACAAAAACGGATTTCATTTCTTACATAAATCAATCAATAGCACAACCATTGGTTTACAGTGTTCATGCTGTTGGCTACAGAATGCGTTGTTTTTAAACACCACTCACAGGACTTCCACTCCAGCAGCTGCTCTCCGGGTTCAAACCCGCAGTGCTGCCCGTGCACAACAGGAGCTGCTCATGCTACAAGCTTCAGATCATGTTCGACCCTTGTGGTCAATTTCAGTGGTAGCGTCTGACGGCTTTTCACTCCAAAATGGGTTCATACCCTCATGCTCTAGCTCTGCTTTAGACGATGCTGCTCCATCACCAACCATGTCTGCAATGTTTAAGCGCTCTGTTTACTGCTTTCAGAGACTTCTGTCAAAAAAGCATCACTTACTTCTTTGTAAGTTGATACCCACCTGAAAGTGGGAAATTTGACTCATAAGAGCTGTGTGATCAGGATCACTGCTCTGCCACAAGTTATGATCAATCATTTAATAGGAATTTTTAATGAACATGACAAGCAACACGTTTTTTTTCTGTATGCAGTGTAGAAACTGAACCAGCAGCTATTGAACCATCTTACCTTCTTAGTCCTAAGATGCAGTTACGTTTTCTTAGATCCTAAAGAACAAAACACGTCCAGAAAATGATTCTCAGCGTTAAAAAACAGACTTAGGAGGCAGTGAGAGAAATGGGTGCAGAATGGAAAGGTGGAAGAGCTGATGCCGAGTGTGATGTCTGTTTTGTGTTGTTTGGCTCCATGCAGTGATGTGTCCTCCCCTTCACACAGCTCTGGCACACAGACACACATTTTATACTGACTGAGGAGGCTGGCTTTTCCACTTTTCCATCCCTTAAACAAACCATTCTGTGCCACTCTGAGCTTCCCTGAATTACACCGAGTGACAAAGACTGTTATCAACGTTAAAGCTCCTTTTACCAGCCGAAACATGCTGCCTCTTTTTGCCTCCTCTGTTCACGGGCACATAACAAGTCCCAGTCTCTGTGAGTGGTAGGCACAGCTCTGGCATGCCTGACCTAAATATCACATACCAAAGAGAAAGGAGACATCCGAGGGGGAGTTTTGCCACATGAGAGTCAAGCAATGGAAGCAGGCATTGAGCCCTATTCACTACTGACTATCATCAAACGTTTTATTAAACTTAAGGAATTGCAGGAAAATTGTTGTGAGGAATGTGTTTGTCAAGAACTGGTGGCGTAGGACCCAGAATGCAGAACACCAGGCTTGGTGACAGAAACCTAAACATATAAGAAATAAACTTAAACTTGACAAAAATCATGGAGAAACAAAAATGTGACAAAGCAAAGAAGATGACGTGACAAGGAAGCACTTCTTCTCCTTCTGCTTCTTCTAGTGTAGTTATATGGCGGTTGGTAAAGAACAGAATGGTGCATTACCGCCCACTTCTCCTTTATTTCCAGCAGACGGACCAATGGGAGTGAAATGCTGCCCTCTCTCCCTTAAACAGCAACTACATCTTTAAAGCTTTAGCGTGATAAAAGCCTATATAAACCAATGGACTTAAAAAGTGAATAACCATCTCAAACCTGGCACCTGTATGTTCACCATAACCCAACAGCGTAGACATAGAAAATTCCCTCAACCCCGAATCAGATAGTGAACAGAACAATATCTGTCTTTCCACTGCAGATAGTAGTCAGTGCAAAATAAGCTGCAACACAGTCTCCAAAACACCACACAAACTGTGTGTTTCCCAATAAGAAACAACCCTCCGGCCAGAACACATTGGCCCAACCAAAGTCTAGCCACAGAGGACGATCAGAAGAGCTGCAGATTCAGTTCCCGCCTTGCCTGCCCATGTATTAAAGTGTCCTTGGGCAAGACACTGAACCCCACATTGCTCCTGGTCGTTATGGGTTGGGACCAGTGTTCAGCAGCAGTGTGTGAATGAGACTGTGACTGTAAGGCACTTAAGACCTTATAAGAAGGTATTAAAACGCTTTATGAGTTTACTCATTTACCATTTATTTCTCTGGAGTCAAACATGACCTATTTAGTTTAAAGTCCCACTCCGATCACCTTTATTTCTATTGCAAAGTGGTCTTTTAATCATGATTAGGCAGCTTTCAGAGAAATAATGATAATTTCTGCAAAGCAGCAGTAGTTCATCAGAGATTCGCTTCTGAGTTGTAGGTGGGACTGTTGGTATGGAAGTAAGCTTCTGCTGATGTCGCATGATCTCTCCCTCTAGCTTACAGCCCCAAGCTAACATTAGCGCTGCTGCAAAAATGGTGAGCAGTATTGGAGCTATCCAGCTGTACAGTTTTTAACAAGATTTCAGCTCAGACGAGGACAATTAAGACTTACACGGATTTATTTGTCTACTAGTGAATGCATCAGAATTGAGCGGAACAGGGAGCTAGTGGCCCGCCGACAGTAGCATCTAAATCACAGCTTCAGGCGTTTTCAAACTGCAATTCTTCATCTGCTCCTGATTCATCACTATTTGAATAAAGAAATACTCAAAAATGCATTTAATCCTAATTTTCTTCATGTCTTCCATCATGAGAAAAGGCTACAGGAACATGTTAAAAACACAGTTTTCATTGGAGTGGGTCCATAAGAGTGATATGCTGTTCACACACAGCTTGTGTGAACAAACCTGGACCCAACCTGAGACAGCACATAAAAGTTGTTTCATTCTGGGTTTCTTATAAACCATTGTTTCATTGGTTATCGATGCTGTTCCACTTTGTCACTTGAGTGACAGGATAGCACTGAAGTGTCCCATGATAGGGATGCAGGCAATCTAAAGGAAGTTGAGCAGGTCTATGGACCTACTTAGTTTCAGGTCAAGTTGCCATGTCCTGCTGCAGAGTGCTGTAAATGGATACAGAAAATTTGCTGTGAGTCCTTTGTGTGTTTGATTCACAATTTACACCACAGTTTGCTTGCTGATGATGGAAAGCATTTTGGTTTTGTTTAATCTCCTGGTAGGTGGTTGTTTGCAGTGCTGGTGACAGGAACAGACACAGCTGGCAGCAACGCAGGCCATTTCACGTGAAGGCCATAAGCCACCAAGAGGAAGTGCTGGATGTGGGTCCATGTGACACGCGGCCATGACAGGGGTGCAGCAGTAGACTCACCGCTGGAGAGACAACATGAAGACAGACCAGCTGTGGTTCCACATGGTCTTAAACAGCGTCAGGGAGCTGAGAGCGGTTTGTGTGAACAAATCTGCCCCAACATTCCTCTCATCAGGTGTCCACTCAGTCCATCTGTTGAAATCTAACGGTACATTTCCTGTCCCACATGCTGCTCCAGGGGCTGGGATCAATTCCAAAGGTTAAGTGGTGGCCATGTGGGTACATATGTGACCTTTCTAAATGCCCCGACACAAATGCTTTTTGTCTCCCTAACTTAGTCCTTCTGCTTCATTCTGACAAGTTTATAAATGAGATATATAAGAAATTGTTGAAGAACTTGTTTAAGTGAATGTGAAGCAGTTGCTTGTATTTAACATTTAAAGACCCACTCCAATTAAATTGTGTTTTTGTGTGTGTAGAATTTTTCTTATGATGGAGGACAAATAAAATAATTCAAATTCAAACTTTGTTTTAATTTATTTAGATCATGTTGAATCAGGAGTAGATGAAAACCAGACAAAGGTCAGGTTTGTACACAGTAGCTGCCATGGGCGGGACAAAGTCTCTCATCTCCGCTGCAATTGTAATGCATCACATCCAGACAAATAGATCCATTAACGTCCTAATTTTCCTCCTCGGAGCTGATATCTGTACGGATGGATAGCTCTAATATTGCTCACTGCTTTTTTTTTTTTTTCCACGCTAATGCTAGCTTGTTGTTGTGAGGTGCTATAAGCTAGTGGGAGAGAATGTAAAGGAAGGGCTGATGAGAAATTAGCAGAGGCTAACTTCTGTGCTAACAGTCCCAACACAACTCAGACAAAGATGGCTGAAACGGGTGATGGTAAGGCTTGGGGGAAGTTACCAGAGGAATGATTGCTTTCTTTAAAAACTCCAAGAGAATACCTTTTTTTATCGCAAATGTTGGAAAGACTAAAACACACTGTATTAGTAGTACAGGCTAAAAGAAAGTGTAAGCTTAAGATCAGACTTTGACTGAAAGTGCTGCTGATCCAATGAAGGAAAGCCAGCAGGCCATGTTTCCCACACAATTCAGCCGGATATTCTCGGCCTGGGGTTGAAGTCCACAAAGCCCACACACACCAGATGCACTGCAAAAACAGGTCCCTTAGAAATAAGTACCAAGTTGTTACCCCATTGGCAGATTTTATTTAAACAAGCAAAAAAAGAAATCTGCCAAATCTGCCAAAAACAGGTCACTCAAAACAATCTTTTAACTACCGATATATTAATCAGCAAAATAACAAATAATTGGCCACTTTGCAGCAACTACGCCCAAAAAACACACATTTTTTTTTAGATTTTGTTTAAAAAGGCATAACCATAATTAAGAGACCGCTGGGGATGATATTACAGTAAATGAAAACATGATCGGAGTGGGACTTTAACAGGCAGCCGAGGACACAAACACTTATCCAGGAGGATAGCGGCCAGGTTAGCTGCTCATGATAGAGAAACTGGCTATGATATCTGCTGCTAGTAGTTTTTTCTTTACAGTCCCAAATGTCTTCCTTTTTTTGAAGAATCCACACACAATACAATCATTAAGCTACTCATAATTCTTCACTTCCTGGAAGGAGAAATATAAAGTCATCAATGCAAATTATGACCTTTTTCACGTGTCGTGAGCAAAACAAATCATAATACTGCTGCTGCTTTGGAAAAGACTGTCTTCTTCCATCCATTGTGTGACTGATGGATTCATGGAATGATTGCCAGAGGAGGCAACTGTGTGCTGCTCCTTTAACATGGTTCCAAACTTTGTTTTAGGGTCTGAGCCTGCAGTTCAATGCTCCATGACCTCCGCTGTGTGGAGGTCACTGGGTCTACTTAAAGGTGGGGCTGATGTGACAGGGGATTTTTTCCAACTTTCCCTCCGTTCATGTGGCTGAACTGGATTAGCTGGTTGACATGACTCTGCAGTACAGCAATGCACATCCACTCGCAGTTTCAAATTGCAGCTCACTCACGCTTTGCTAAAGAGACACTTTTTAAGGAGGAGCACGAGGCTCCTGTATGACAGCATGCATGTACCTCATTTTGTTTGTGCGTCATTTCTAAAACCTGCAGGTACAGCCCACTGATCATTAGGAAAGACAGTGATTTGCTTTCTCTTTCTTCAGCCAAGTAATGTTTACTGAACAATCCCTAACCATTTTGGTTAAAGGAATGTCTACTAGTCCCAGTAAACTGGATTTATTTTCTTCCATTTAAAGTGAAGTAATGTGGATCATGTTAGAAGTTGTTTTAATAAGCCTGCATACATCCCAACACATTTCACTGAGTTGTTGGGTCTCATTGTTGTGGTGTTATAGCAATGTTTTTATTCATTCATGACGTTTGCTACATAAAAACAATTTTGAATGTCCTGGGACAATCGTGGAAGCCGCCATGTTTGCGTTCAGTGCACCTAACGGTCAGATTGCGCAAATTTGTGTCACTGATGTGTGACGTCACTCTGGGACAAAGCATCAGCAACAACAGCTGCCGCAGAAGGAGACAGGAGTCCATTTTTCAAAGAAGAAGAGGAGGATTGCGATAATATTGAAGCGTTTGGGGTTCAACCATATATGTATGAACCGGAATATTCAGAGGGAGAAGAAAGTGAAAGTGACGATCAAAGTGATGATGATGCCTGGAGGATGGGACAGACTGAATGGTGCTCAGGGGGCATGTGTCTTGGACTTTCTTTGGACCGTCATAAACAAGCTCAAAACATAATATTGTTCTTACCACAGCAGCTTGGTATACTTCCTGGTAACACTCTTAAATCGTATTTGATGTCAAATAAGGCTGACAATACTCTAAAATAAACAAATACCTTTCTAGTCCAACACAACTGGAAGCAATCTTTGTTGATCGTACACAGTAAAGCGTGAACAGTCACGGCTGCTGTCCCCGAATGACGTGTAATGCCTTTGAACTTTTCAACCTTTTGCCACATTTCAGGCTTCAACCATAAAGATATAAAACTGTAATTTTTTTGTGAAGAATCAACAACAAGTGGGACACAGTCATGAAGTGGAACGAAATTTATCGGATATTTCAAACTTTATTCACAAATAAAAAACTGAAAAATTGGGCGTGCAAAATTATTCAGCCCCCCCAAGTTAATCTTTTGTTTTTGATTGTCGCGGGAAATTCAAAATTATTTTTATATAGCAAATGTCATGAATGAATCGACAAAATAATGGCATGATCTTAGCTAGTACGAGTCAATGTTTATGGGATTTTTTTTGTTGGGTGGTGATAGTCCTTTTTTAAGGAACTACAAGGTAGCTTTTAGGATGACATCACAGCAGCGCCGGGCGTGTGCCGCATAACAAGACACAGAAAACCATGTAAGAGTTTAGCAGTGTTAAAATAAATGTTCAAGAAAATTAACAGTTGGATCACTTTTTCCTGTTTGGTAACACGACAATCGTTGCTTTCATTTGTCCACAGCTCATCTGTCACGTTATTCCCACCCTGTTTACATCACTTGACCACCGGCTATGGTAGCCATTTTGGTCCAGTTATTTCGCTCCAAGCACAGAGCCTATTCAGACTGAGAAATCTCAGACCAAACCGGAGCTCAGTCCGGTTGGCGACAAACTAAGACCACCTTGAAAGAGCAGGTCCTGGTCCTGGACCAGAGTCCACTTGGGTGTGTTCAGACTGAACATTTGTTCTGGATTATCGGGGGAAATGAATTCTAGTTCACTTAAGGCAAACCAAATGTGTCCAGTCTGAATCCAGCATATATGGCATAAACACTTATCGGCGTACCTTCTTGGCCATCGTCTCCTCAGTAATAGCCTTGCAGCATGCCTCCGCCTTACCAAAGCAGCAGTAAAGTGTTGTACCTCAAGTTGATTCAGATGTTCAAAATCGGTCAACGAAATATAAGGTTTGAACCAGTGAAATATCCCAACAATGATTGCAAAAGCTTTTCCTCTATTCTTTCTCTCATTGCTTTACTCCGTCCTCATACTTCCTGGCGGAATTCTGATGAGTATTCTGCCCTGCAGACAACTTGAGCTCAACTTCCTCAGTGCAAAGTTTTGTTTGTGCCATTCAGCCTGGATACCAAGCGTTATTATCCGACCTGATCTTCTATGTACCTGACCCCGCTTTGTCTCTCACTCTGCTTCTTTGCCACCTGCCCTGACCCTTGCCTGGACTCTGACCCTGATTTAGTTTTGTGGACTTTTAGTCTGAGCATTTGCTCCTGTCTGAACCAAGAAAACTGTTGCATTTGGAACCAGCCTCATGCCCATTTTGTGACAAAATGCCACAAAATACAACATTATGCAAAGAGATAAATCAGGCTTTGCAACAATCTCAGGTTTATTTCCTAAAAGTATTTTTACAAGAGAGAAAATTAATTCACCAAACCCACATTTTCTCCGTTTTCAGTTACAAAAGAACAGCAGATAACTTTGTGAGTGAGAGGCCAGCTCACATGCAATCTACACAAGAAAAACTCTCAATTTCAAGAGATTTGATTTCAATCTGTTTTTAACAGATATTCATCCATGTCTTAAGTCCCTATATCCCTTTCAAGGTCATGGGGTGGCCAGAGTCTATCCCGGCTACTGCAGGGCAAAGTCGCAGTGCACCCTGTACGGGTCGCCAGCCTGTTGCAGGCCGCACAAACACTCCCGCATGAAAACCGATAGTGACACTTAGAGTAACCAATGAACCTATAAAGCATGTTTTTGGGCTGCGGAAGGAAGCCATAATTCCTGGAAAAAAAACCCACACATGCATGTGGAGAACATGCAAACTCCACACAGAAAGAACCCAGCAGAACCCTGAGGCAAGAGCGCTAACCTCTGAGCCCTCATGCAGCCAATAAACATGTGCAACCAACAGGAGTTAGTACAGTTTAACACTGCTAAAAACAAAAAATAAGATTCCAAGTCAGGGATGGTTTACTTTACACTTCTTAGCAGCACTTAGATTGTTATCACGAAATGATTTTTTGGAAACTTTTCTGAGCAGCTTTTAGAAGGTTTTCAGGAGTAAAATATTTTCAGCTGCTTCCAGAAATACTGACGTACATTTACCAACAGAAAGATGACATAACTGGCCAATAAATAGAATTTCAAAACTTCTTGCTTTTCTTTGAGGTCTTTTATATTTTATCTTTACAGGTAATGAATGAAGGGACTCATGGTTTGGTTTGGGGAGAAAACATATTAGCATATTTTTGTTCGACTAGTTGAGGGGACAGGGACAGACGTGTCTTAGCTTCATGGAGAGATTAAATCTTTCCATCTGGGAACATTCCAGCATCCCATCAAATGAACTGGAAAAAGTAGCTAAAAAGAGGGAGGTGTGAGGATCCCATTGCGCATGGAAGCTGCCAAGCAGTAAGCTGTGGAGCCAAGTGTCTAAATGCTTACACCTTAAGTAAAAATGGCTGCCAAAAATGCCCGTCTGAGGACGTTCTATAACAAGTTAGTCTCTGATGGAACAGTGCATGTTAAGATTTTGCTCTGACAGGAGCCTTCTGACACAGATATGCTGTTGAATCCATGATGAAACCTGGTTTGGCATTCAACAATGCTCTCAAACAGCACACAGGAGTTGGCTGTGGAAGCATCTGGCATTGTTTCAAAGGCCAAGTGTAAAGTTGAGCCCAAGAGTTGAACGCCAGAGTGCAACATGAGGCCAATTTGACCCAGTTATGTCAGCAAGCAGCCAAAAAGCAGCAGCACAAGGAACAGCTGCAGACTGATGGAAGAACATCCACTTACTTTTTTATTCCTATATCACATAACTTAAGTCAGACAACAAAACACAAAAACACTGCAGATCCAAATTATTTATCATGCTCTCTTCTGCCTCAAAATAAGACAAAATCTGTTTTCTTCACTGAAAAGTGAGTGAATGCACATACAGCTGCACAGAGACTGCACAAAGGTAAGTAACAGCTTTTATTGCTGCAAGAGAAAATACATTTAAAGTGTTTGCTGAATGTGTTTAGTTTTGCAGGATCACGGCCAAAAGTACCACTAAAGTGCTGCTAAGAAACTGAACATGAAAGACAACTATGTCATGACTGGACAAATCTTTAATAATCTTAATCTAGCATATATAGGGACGGTGAGGTGATTCCAGTTTTTTGTAATTAGAGAAATGCACATTTTAGGAGAAGCTTCTGAAATTAAAATGCCTAACCTCAAATCCAGTTGATCGAAGTGGGCAAATCTTGAAAAGTGTTCCCAGTGTTCTTTTAATTGTGAATATATATAGGTTTTTAACAACTATCAAAAAACCTGTGTTGTTTTCTAGGACATAGTTTCTGCAGAGCGGCAGGAGTTCATTAGAAGTTCACCTCTGAGTTGTGGGTGGGGCTGTTGGCGTGGACTAAGCCTGCCCCCCCTTCCCATCATCCATCTGTTTACACTCTCTTCCACTAGCTTACAGCCCATCACAGCCCCAAGCTAACACTGGCTGCACAACAAAAATAGTGACCATTTCAGAGCTTTCCAGCCGTGTCAGATGCCAGCTCAGACGAGGAACACATAGATGTACAAAGGGATGCATCAGGATTGAGTGAAGCAGAGAGCTTGTGGCCTCCCCAGTGTCATTTTAACTTCACAACTACAAGTTTATGCCTATGGAATTTTTTTCTTTGTCTGCTCCAAATTCACAGCAATTTTTGAATAAAGAAATACTCAGAAATAGAGTTTTAATCTTAAATCTCTTTATATATGTCTTCCATCATCGTACAAAATTCTACAAGAACTCGTCTGCTACAGGAACATGTTAAAAACACCAACACTTTTTAAAATCAGAAGAGTCTAGTGCCCCCTGCTGGCCTAGCATAAACACTGCAGACATTTACAGTTTGTGACATAAATTGAACATTCAACTGAATATTTGAACCTGCAGGGTGCTTTTTTTCTTATTATACCACCAAGCTGTTCCTTGTGCTGCTTCTTTTTGGCTGCCTGCTGCCAAAGTGTTTGTTTTATATTGCAAAATAAATGTAATAAAGGGCTGCACGGTGGCGCAGTGGTTAGCGCTCCTGCCTCACAGCAAGAAGGTTCCCGGTTCAAGTCCTGGCTGGGGGACCTTTCTGTGTGGAGTTTGCATGTTCTCCCCGTGCATGCGTGGGTTTTCTCTGGGTGCTCCGGCTTCCTCCCACTGTCCAAAAACATGCTTCATAGGTTAATTGGTTACTCTAAATTGTCCCTAGGTGTGAATGTGAGTGTGTGTGATTGTGGCCCCTGCGACAGACTGGCGACCAGTCCAGGGGTGTACCCTGCCTTCGCCCATGAGTAGCCGGGTTAGGCTCCGGCAACCCCGTGACCCCAAAAGGAATAAAGCGGATTGGAAAATGAATGAACTTTTTTTTTGGTTTCAAAAATATTTTTACATTTGAACACAAATGTTTTCAGATGCATAGTGCTTCATCTCACTTTCGTTCTATCTTCGATTTTGCGTTCTTAAGTTTCAGTTTTGTTTGATATTTGTGCCATCATACAGCCAATCACAAACAAGAGGGTTCATGCAGATTGGTCCAGATCAGGGGTGTCAAACATACGGCCCGCGGGCCGTATCCAGCCCGTCAGATGCCCTATTCTGGCCCAGGTATGAAGAGAAAAAAACATAAGGATGTTGAAAAAAAAGCAAATTTCTAGCCCATTCCTGTGGCAAGTTATGGTTCTTTAAAGAAATTTGCAATTCTGCTACTAGGGGGAGCCAAAGAAAAGCAAGACTATCAGGACAAGAGATCCAAAAATAAACAGCAAATCTTTGCAAGCGCGTGCCACGTCTGGGTAAGCTGAGGTTTGGCTTCCCGAGCCTCATGCTTTTAAGTTGCTATAAAAATGATCCGGTGTGACACCACAGTTACCAAAATGTAGTTGTCAAAAAGAAGAAAGGCGAAGGGCTGAGCTTTCCAGGAAAAATTGACAGTTTTATTTCTTCATGGAGCTGAATGCAAAACCTGCGTGCTTGGTATGTAATGAACTGGTCGCAGAGCTCAAAGAAATATTATACACCACCACTATGAGACTCACCATAAAGAAAAGTTTTACCATTTGTAGGGCAGTTATGAAAAGAGAAGATTAACCAACTATTAGCTGGACTGAAAGAAAAAAAACACAAAAAAAGCAGCAGTCGGGATTCACAGCATCCGTGACGTCAGTGATGGAGCAGTGAAATCTTGCTACCTTATTGCAAAAACTTTGGTACAAACATTCAAACCATTTGCAGGTAGTGAACTTGTGGGAAAAAACTGCATGCTGACGGCTGCAGAAGTCATGTGCTCCAAAAAGCAGTTGACCTTTGCCAACAGAAGTTTGTCAAGGATTAAGATTGCAGGTACATGATCTCTCAGGAGATTTAATAGAGGTGTTGATGAGACCATCAAAGCAGAGTTTAAATCAGGTTATTTAATGGTCAGATCAGATGGGTTGAATGTGGCCCCTGAACTAAAATGAGTTTGACACCCCTGGGCTAGATTCTATCCAATCAAGTGTCTCTGACTTGCGTGGACGGTGCTTGGAGGCAAAAATGCGCTTTGTATCGGTTCTGTCTGACCGGGATTCTGCAATCTTCAGCCATTCTGGCCCGTTTCTCTTTGAGCAGGACTCAGAAGGAGCAGTTAGCCAAAATTTACAACAGGGTTCTGTATTTATTGATGTTAGTGTAGAGACCAGTGTGTTTAAAATGTCCGCAGCAGAAAAACCTTCTCAGCGCCGCCTCCGTCCAGCCAGTCATGACATTATGTTACGATAATGATTTGTATAAATGAAATATTGTTTTTTTTTTCATGAATAAAACACACATTAAGAGAAAATTGCATTTTTTTAAATGAATATTTTTGTTTATTTTTGTTTATTTACTTTGGACAAAATCATGAGTTTTGTATTTTTTCAAGACACTCTATGAAAATTAACAATAAAAGTTGAAAATGCCATTTCTTCTGTTTACACATGAAGTCTACTTTGGTGAGCCATTATTTTCATTACTGACTACTGCTGTTAATCTACTGGTGCCAACACACCTAACGCGATTCGTACGGCAGAGGCGGCCAGTTTCAATGTAAAGTCAATGGTTTAGATGCAAATTGAGGTTCTGCGATGGGAATTGAGCGGCTGATGCGTCGCGAAAGTCTGGAAACAGTGCAAATTGAGCAGCCGCTGCGGCTGGCCAGGGTTTTAAAAAAATCTGAACTCTGGGGAGGTGGCTGTCTCCTCAACCAATCAGGGATTCAACTTCTAGCACGTGACGTTTTCAGTGACAGCGGGGAGAAAACATCCATATGGTGGATCGATCATAGTTCTCCTGAACTTCCATTCATTTTCTTAACCCGCTGTATCCCTTTCTGGAGTTTCCAGATCCCGTCCCGGTTACTGTTGGGTGAAGGCAGGTTCACTCTAGAGAATCTGTCGCAGGACCTATGGAGCTGAATATGATAAAGCTTTTAATGATCCCACAATAGGCAAATTACCTTGTTATCATAGCTAATCCATTCATCCAAATCTCCATTACAGTAAAACAGCAGATAAATAACATATAACACTAAAAGAAACACGCTTAAATAATAATACTGTTATAATACTTATTTTATTATTATTTTTTTTTAACTTGTCCTGTCCAACAGCTGAGCAAACAGATATGAGCTGAGAGCCTCTTGTATTAGACAGATTTTACTCTTACAATCGGGGGTTATAAATCATAGCGAACACAAAATGTATGTTACCTTTTGTAATTGAAACCAAACTTTATTAATATTGATTTTTTTTTTTTTTTTGTCTTTTTTGTTGGACCGGACGGAAAAGGAAAGGGGGAAAAGGAGAGAGTTGGGGGGTGGAGGGGGTGGGGGGTGGAAAGAGAGATGGTGGATTATAGAAGTTAGAGAAGGACTACTGGGAAGGGAAGGTAGAGTTGTAAATCTACAGGCAACAAAATACTGGAGCTTATACCCATTGCAATAGTGAGTGTTGGTCTAAAATGGGCGGGGCCTGTCCACACACTCAGCTGTTACATACTTGCCAGCTCCAAGAGTGTTCACAAACTTGTCCACATCCAGTTCACACGCACACTTGTGCATACCAACCAACACATGTAAAGCATTACATTCTGTCATGCACACTATTCGAAGGTGTAAAGGTGAGCTGACGCCTGTGCTCAGGTGAATGTTATGTTAAGCTGAAGTGGATGAAGAAATGAAAAGAAAAAAAAAAGGAGGGCGAGCTCCCAGACATCCCCACACCAAGACCCCCGCCGAGGCAGCAGCGCCGACCAGGGCCCGCCCCCGCACCCATACTGTGGGGTCAATGGAGGAGATCCACCCGCCAGGCAGCCCAGCCAAGCACCCAGACCAGGGCCCGCAGGACAGCCACACGGGCCCCCAACACCCGAGCGCAGTGAGATACGGAAGCGCAGAGCGCAAGGCCCAGCCCAGTCAGGAGAGCAGCCCTCCCACCGCGCCAGGACGCCCAGCGCGGGGCCCCACCCCCGAGAGCCCCACCACCCCCAGACAAGCCGCCCACCACCACCCAGGAGTTCTGGGCATCCCCCCACCCCAGCCCCGGGTACGAGCCCGGGCCCCCCACGGGAGACCCGCTCCAAAGCTCCAGGCACCTGCGGAGATCCAGAAGAGAGCACGATGGGGGTCAGCTACCCCCATCTAGAAAAGGGATGACCAAGAGAAGTGGGGGTCCCCGAAGGTGTACATTGCCTGACCAGGCTCTCCTAATGTTGTGACTGTTATAATACTTATGAGTGTCCAGTCTCCTGTGAAAGCGCTCCTTCATGCAGAGGTGTTGCAGATTCCACAGAAATGGATTCAGTGGCAGAGCTGCATCCTCCTCCAAAGCAATGATATTACTGTCAATCTGCACAAAAGAACAAAAACGAGTTAAAAGAGTTTTATTCAATGTCACTGTAAAATTATGTATAGAAAACAGTGATAACTGGAGCTTCTTTGTTGCTGTGTGCAAACATTTGATATGGAAAACTGTGGTTAATCAGGTGAATCAATCCAAACTGACTATAATAAACGCAACTGATCTAAAATTCTCAGAAACAAATTGATTGATTCATCTGATTTTGTTTTCTGCAAAACAAAAATTCATTCATTCTCCAATCCGTTTTATCCCTTTCGGGGTCACGGGGTTGCCGGAGCCTAACCCGGCTACTCATGGGCGAAGGCAGGGTACACCCCTGGACTGGTCGCCAGTCTGTCGCAGGGGCCACAATCACACACCCATGCACACTCACATTCACACCTAGGGACAATTTAGAGTAATTAACCAATTAAGCATGTTTTTGGACGGTGGGAGGAAGCTGGAGTACCCGGAGAAAACCCACGCATGCACGGGGAGAACATGCAAACTCCACACAAAAAGGTCCCCCAGCCAGGACTTGAACCAGGAACCTTCTTGCTGTGAGGCAGGAGCGCTAACCACTGCGCCACCGTGCAGCCCCAAAACAAAAATGAAAAACAAAAAAACTAAATGATGTAGCAACTCTCCGTTACTTTCAAAGCCCACGAACTGTCAAAAAAAAGTTCTCTGTAAACTTTGTAGTGGTGCTGAGAAACGTGGTGTTAGCTTTGATGATGTGGATGCTAATATGTTTTCAAAATAATCAATACGCTGCTGCTGTTCTCTGTTCCATGAAGAGGAAACAGTGGTTGCTTTAGATACACAACGTTACAAAGTGTCACGTGACTTCCACTTCTAAGCTTTATTTAACCTCGGGCAGATACAAAATAACAAAACCTGCTTGGTGTTGTATTAAAGGTCATGAGAGTGGATGATTGTGTGATGGATCACCGTCGTTTTTCAGAGTGTTTGTTGGCAATAAGACAATAAAAGGATAGGTTATGTCACGTGACGAAAACTGTTTATGGTAACTGAATGTTACTGTCATGGGGTCTGAATAAAGAATGCTGGATATCATGCAAAGTTACAAAACACAACAATTTGTCGGATAAAAAGTGGACACGTCGGGAAGTATTTTCTAAAGGATGTCAAAGAGACGGTCAGGTATAGTTGTTCATATAAACCGGCACAATGAACATAGCAAAACAAATACACAGCTTTAGATTGTGACGGTAAAACACACAGAACCGCATTAATTATGTACGGCCATTTGAAAGTCAGTAAAACTAGCTTGTCAAGCACAAATATCTAACTTGATAACTCAACGACATGCTGCACATTTTTAAAAATGACTCTACATCCGTATATAACACCTTAAAGAAGTAACAAAATACTAGCATAGCCAGCAGCCTTTTTATTTACAAGCTCCGATTAAAAACAAAAAAAAAAAACTTTTGTTTTACTCAACTTCTGTTCTTTCGTGAGCAAAATAACTTCCTCTGGTAACCTCAAGCAGCAAAAAGAGAGAGACACTTAAAGAGGACATTTTTGTTAGCTTCACTCCGGCATGTTCAACAGCGCTTACTGAAGAGAAGTGGCTCGCATACGCTCGTAGTTCAGAATTCTGAGATTAAAGTCAGAATATTTCCTTGCTCTTTTTTTCTCCATGGCCCTAATCCTCTTCCACATGTAGGGACAGACGAGGACGTACAGAATTTGATCTGCCTGCAGATGGTGAAAGACAGCCTGTTTTCAGGCAAACGCTGTCCCTCAGCCGCCGGGTGGGAGTACGTTCACAGCTGAGATGTTTATTCATTCATCATGAAACTGTTAATCATTGTCATTGGGGTAAAGGTTTTTGTTTTTACTTTCTATTTAGAGCTGTGATACAGGTGACCCACCTCATTAGTCCAGCCAGAGCAGCCAAGAACCAAGTGGTGGAATTTAAAGAAAACATATAAAGTTTGTGAAATGAAGGTTTAGACAGTTCCTTGTAGTTTTAATTATTTCTTTGTTCACAAGTGTCCGTTTTGACATTTGAAGGAACTTATAAGGCTTCCCACCGGCAGTGGCACTGAAGCAGGGGAACCATCAGCAGCTTCGTGGATGGTGAATGAGGCCATTGGCAGCAGGTCATCAGTGAGGCCTCATTGCCTCATCCTGGGAAGAGAGCCCTTCCACATCTTCTGCCTCAGTGCCACAAGAACAGGGGCAGACAGGGAAGAGGAAGAGGAGACAGAAGAGGCTTCTTCAGCCAAGGGGCCACGGCGTGGCGGCCTAATGAGTCTGAGGCAGAGAGGAGGAAAGGGCAAGAAGGGAGGAGGAGTGAGAGGAGAGGCTCTTAACTCTCTTAGAAAAAATGTAATTTGAATTGTTCTAATTAATCAATTTGCTAAAAAGAATTATTCACATGTATTTTAAAAAATATGAGCAATTTTTAACAATCTCAAGAATATTTTCATATAAACATCAAAGGTAAATATTTACAATATCCTTTTATATTTAACATTTACTTTTTATGCATTTTAGCAATAATCATAGCCCTGAAGAGCCATTCATCTGACAGTTGGAGCTGACAGGAAACCAGAGATTTGTCCTCGCAGACGGACGCCACTTTGCTCATCCTGCTGGTTCCTGGTGTCGTCGTCCTGCGGTGGCTCAACATCTGTGGCTCCAAGCAGCTTCACTGGTGCACTGACCATCACTGATGGTGCAGGATGGCGCTGAATTATTCTAACTGCAAAGGTTGGTTTTACTTCCAATGCCTTTAGAAATATTGCTCTCCATCTTGTCTTCATCATCTCAAATGCTCTCTCCACCACAGAGCGTGCCCTGGCGTGGTGTCGGTTGTAACGGACCTCAAACGCATTCCTCACGGGTTCCCTGTAGGGTGTCAGCTGTGCCCACCCCAGAGCGTGAGGAACCCGAAGCTGCTCCACCAGATGCCCTATGGTCCAGTGGGTCAACCCAAAATCCGGTCTGGTGTCAGACTGACCATAAGCATAGAGGGCCAGGACAGATAACTTTATGTTGGCAAAGCAGGAGAAACGTGGAAGACCCTGTAAAATGTAACATTAATAATTTTATTTGTTAAATTAGGTTTTATTTTTGGAATGTTTCTGCTTATTATGATGACTTACAAATAATTATTTTAGAAAGTATTTCTGAACGCTGGAAAATCTCATGCTATTTATTTGTTTGGGTTTTTGTTTTCATGTTAATTTGTAAATATGAAAGTAAGTATTTTTGTTTAAAACGAGTGTGCTGTAAATCTTTTTGTAAATAAAATGATTTAAAACACTTTGTGTTGACGGCTGATATGGTTTGACTATAAAGAAAACACAACTCTTTCTCTGAACTCACTAGAGTGTTACAGGTAATTCTAAAATATAATAATCAGAATCAAATCATAATCATAATACTGTTGGAAAAGATTGTTAAAATCTTGCCCAGCAGATGGTGTAACTCTGAGTAATCTGAGACGTCTGCTCCAACTTGCCTCTGTGCTTCATTTCAGATCGTTTTCAGTTTGATCGAACTAAAAACAGTTGAATTATTGCCAACAGGAACATGGAAAGATTCATACTGGAAGGTATTTTCAGTGAAGTACAAGAAAGAAGTACAGAAAAGTGCTGCCTCGCACGAGCCAGTAAATGGCTCAGCTGTGCGAAAATAAAAATAAACATTGCAATGGACTAGTTATTTATCAGTTAAAGAAGTTTCTTCACAAAAATGTATGCAATTTTATTTTTTTTATAAACCAGCCAGATTGTTTTTATCATCAGAACACAGTACATGAATTCATTCCAAAATATGAATTAATGAGAACACAGTACATTCATAAACAGTCTCTGTACTATGTTCACTTTTACTTTGGCAAACCGGCTACGTGATACATAGTCCTACATAGTGGCTACATAGTCCAGCACTATATAATTTTCTAGTAGTTAGGGATTAGGGCATGAATTCAGACACAGCCCATGTTAGATAAATATCGCGATTTGATTGGATAGAATCTAGACCAATCAGGAGGCTGTTTGGTGGCAAAAAATCACACAAAAAAGAAACTTGAATGCAAAATCAAAGACAGGACGAAAGCGAGATGAGACACTACACATCTGAAAATATTTGTGTTGCAAACGCAAACATATTTTTTTTAAAACCCCCAAAAAATTTTGAAAGCAAATATTAAATGTTTTTATTTGCAAATTTTGAAGTTTTAGCCTTAAAACTTTACATTTTGTTTGCAATTTAGATTTTTTTTAAATCTCAAAACTGTGAACTTTGCTTGCAATATGGCGGCACAAATATCACTCCAAATTGTTTAAACATTTTAACTTGAAATGCTGATGCATGACTGAGCTGCTGGACTGTATTTTATTGTGTGTTGTTTTCATACCATTATTGACAAAAATGTCAATTCAAACAAATGTTTGTTTCACCTTAATGTCCACTGGTGTGCCGAAGTCTATGGCTTCAGCCAGTTATTGTCAGATCCTCTGTCTGTCTGTGTTTTGTCATGCTTAAGTTCTGTGGTATTAGGTTGTTTTTAAGTTTATCTTTTAGATCAATGAAGTTTTCACAAACATCTCCATGTTCTCTTGCAAACCCGCAGTGGGCTCTCCATCGGTTTGCTTGATCTCTGTCAGCAGAGCATCGTGGGCACACAAAACTTTCCGTCAAAGAACATGCAGGAGCGATAAGAAACATCCTATGGTTTAGGTTTTCTGAAATTCTGCTCCAGTAAATCCAGTACAAAACTGCAACAACAACTGTTTCATGTTTTGTTCTTTTTAACATAGATTTGTCTCCATTTGACACATTACAGCACATCCGGAGGTTTTTTCTTCAGGGACCTGACCAGGCTGGGCTTTGGGCTTAGGCTTCACTGTATGGACTCAACTTTTCTCCATGGTAATGTGTGTGTAATCTACTTGTACCCTGAATGAGCAGTTCTGGTTTTACAATGACTGGAAAATAGATAATCAACTTTAAAACATACATTTAGAATACATTTGTAATTTAATTGCAAAAAAAAGATTAAATATGAATGCAATATCAATACAAACTACCTTTATGTGTCATTTACAGAAGGTTGTTTTCTGTGGTATGATGAACCATGCCATACAGTAAGCAGGCATGTTCAAAGGGCAACTTGTGGGCCAAATGCAGCCCATGTTAAAATTTCTACCAACCCGTAGGCTCTTGCAGCCATAACAAAAAAAGTATGCTGGCAAGGCTTTTTTTTAAATGTGTTTCTCATTTCTTGATTGTGATTGGTTACATTTGGTCCTAAGCCATTTTAAACCTGTGGCAACACTATTGTGTGATTTTATTTTGTGACATTTTTTGGCTCATTTCTAAAATGTTGACTGTAAATTACAAAAAAAAAAAAAAAAGAAAGTTGACAATGAGGGCTGCGCCTTTCAGGAGAAGAAGAAAGTGGGGCATTTTTTTCAGTCCCTAAGAAATATGCAAAAAGAGACTATGGCTGTTTACAAAGAAATTAGTATCAAAAGGGTCTACAAGACGAGACATGCTAACAACGACAAGCTAACTGGGAAAGAATGGTGCGTGGTCTCTAAAGTCCCACTCCAATCATCTTTTGATCTATTTTCAAAGCGTTCCCAGTGGTCTTTTAATTTTGATTATGTTGGTATTAGCAAAAAAAAAAAAAAATCCGTGTTATTTTCTAGTACATATTTTCTGCAAAGCAGCAAGAGTTCATTAGACGTTCACCTCTAAGTTGTGGGCAGGACTGTTGGCGAAAAGTAAGCCTCCTCTCATTTCTCATCATCCCTTCGTTTATACGCTCTCGCAGTAGCTTGCAGCCCCTCATAACCCCAAGCTAACATTAGCAGTGCAACACAAATTGCAAGCAACACGGGAGCTATCCAGCTGTACAGTTTCGAGCCAGATTCCAGCTAAGACAAGGAAAACAAAGATATACATAAATCTATTTGTCTGCAAGTGGATGCATCAGAGTGGAGTGGAGCAGGGAGCTTGTGCACTGCTGATTGTAGATTTTTTTGTATCGATCACAGGCTTTTTCCAATCGCATTTTTTCGTCTCCTTCTAATTTACAATGATTTGAACAAGGAAATACTCAGAAATGCAGTTTCAATCTTATTTTTCTTTAAAAATGTCCTCCATCATGAAAACAATGCTATAAGAGCATGTTAAAAACACACAAAACGCAATTTTCATTGAAGTGAGTCTTTAAATATGAAATTCACAGAAATTTTGTTTTTTTTCTTTTCTACGTGAAGAAATTAAAATGATGCCACTGCAGCAAATATTAAATAGTTTGTTCGTATTGAAAGGCCCACGCAGATGAAAATTGTGTTTTGAGTGTTTTAAACACTTTAAATGGGGCGGCTGTGGAGCAACGGAAAGGGCAGTCGGGCCCTGATTGGAAGATCACAGGTTCAATTCCTGCCTTACCCGACCATGTGTCAAAGTGTCCTTGAATGAGTGTGTGAATGAGACCATGACTGTAAAGCACTTTGGGCCTTCAATGAAGGTAGAAAAGAGCTCTATAAGAACATGTCATTTAACATGTTCTTGTAGCATTTTTCTCATTATGGAGGACATATGTAAAAGAATTTAAAATTCAAACTGTGTTTTTGAGTATTTCTTTATTCAAATCATGTTGGATCAGATAAAAACCTGCAATTTGAAAAAGCTTAGGTTTGTGATACAGGAACTGCCATAGGCCAACATTTCCCTGCATTGGTCCAATTCTGATGCATCCACTGGCAGACAAACAGGTCCATGAACGCCTTCATTTTCCTTGTCTGAGCAGCCATCTGGCTCAAAACTGTACAACTGGATCGCTCTGATATTGCTCTTTTTTTTTCATATTAATGTTAGCTTGGGGTAGTGAAAAGCTGTAAGTTAGCGGGACGAAGTGTGAACAAAGGAATGCTGGGATATCAACACAGGGTTACTTCTGCTCCCAGAGCCAGAACATTATGCAATCCCATGAGAAGTGGGTTTGATTGTCCGTTTAGTTTACTCAGCGTTAATATAGGCTTTATTATCATCAATATTATTATTTTTTACTTTCTCTACATTTTTATTTGATGTATTTTGTGTTTGCAGCTCTTTCCACCCGCCTCTACACCCTCACCACCCTACTTTGCTAAGCAGTCACAATGCCCCCTTGACTGCCCCTTCTCTTTCTTTAAGGCTGGTCTGAGCCGTATGTGAGAAATTAATGTAAAAAGCACTTTTATCAAATGGCAGCTTTTTTTTGGTTTTATATCCATAGCAACCATTTTATGTTTTGGTCACCTGGTGAGACCGAACATATTGAAGTCACTTTCAGAAGAATCTGTAAAAGTAAACTTTTGAATTTCCTTAGTAACCAAGGTTATTTGTTATCCACGCCCACAGTCCTAATATGTTCATATCCAGTCTTATAATATTATATCCAGCTCTAGCCAAAGCTCAACATATTAAATTTTCACAATATTATGTAAAAAAAAAAAGTGCGAGTAACTACTCATACTATTTGAGAGCTTGCTGTTTAAAATCTGCAACTTCTAATTCCAAATTTTTTTTCGCAACTGCTTTCCAAGAAGGCCCAAGAAGTTACAAGACGATCAATAAAAGTCCCTAGAATGATTTTTTTTTTTGTAGCTGGTACTAACAGTGTCTTTTTTTGAAAATTCAAGATGGCTGCCTCTTCCCAAGGTAAAAGGTCAATAAAACTCCAGGGGTTATTGTAGGCTTAAACTAAAGCATGTCTGTGTGAAATTTTGTTGAAACTGCCAAAAGAAAAGGTCAGTTTTAACGTCCCCAAATCTCAGATTTTTACACAAAATGGCCACCAAGCCGTAGGTCGTGTGGCCATGCCGTAATAATTTTAAAACTTTGTTTGGATATCCCCGACAAATAGATCGGGGTTTTGTTTGTGGATTCTATTTTCTTTCTGAGTCAGTCACCTCTCTCTTTGTGTGGGGTGGGGTACGGGTGCGGGTCGGGCCCTGGTCGCCGCTGCTTCCTCAGCGGGGGTCTTGGTGTGGGCAGGGCTGGGAGTTCTCCCTCCTTTTTTTTTTTACAATCCATTATCCACTTCAGCTTAACATAAACATTCACCTGAGCACAGGTGTCGGCTCACCTTTGAACCTTCAAACAGTTTACGTGACAGAATGAAACGCTTTTCACGTGTTGGTTTGTATTCATAGGTATGCGTGTGAACTGTTTGTTGAAGTTTGTGAAGACTCTTGAGCCAGCAGGTATGTTTGTAAGAACTGAGTGTGTGGCCAGGCCCGCCCATTTTAGACTAATACTCACACATGATTGTAATGATTATAAGCTTCCAGCATCTTGTTGCCTGTTGTGTTACATTTCTACCCTCCTTCCCCTGTAATCATCGTCTAACTTCTATAATCCACCCTTTTTCCCTTTTCCAACTCTCTCTGTTTTTCCCCCTTTCTTTTTCCGTCCGGTCCAATAAAAAGAACACAAACAAAATTCAAATAAATAATTAATAATTAGTTTAAATTACAAAAGGGGTTTATATGAATATACACCTCGTGTGTCTGAAGATTTATAACCCCCGATTGTAACAGTAAAATCTGTCTAACACAAGAGGCTCTCAGCTCATATCTGTTTGCTCAGATGTTGGACAGGACAACAACAAAAAAAAAGGGGCGCTAAGCCATGGGTCATGTGGCCATCCCATAATAATTTCAAAAGTTCTCAGAGATATTCCCAACACGTGTGTTTTGGTTTTGTTTGTATATTTTGAAATATTTTCTTTGTCTCCATAACCAATTTTCATACCATTTCTCAATTTTCCCTTGGTGTGTGCACATTTTGGTGACTTTTTGTGCATTTGGCGGAGGTCAAATTTTGACTCAAAGGCGCAGAATTTTTTACAGCTGTGAAAACAGTATTTTCCTTGCAGTCAGGGACTGCTGCTGCGGCCATTTTTAGATTAGATTAGAATTGTTTTTTTTTTTCAAACAAGCAAGAAAAATGCATGTGCGATACAATCACTCAGCAAAGGTTTACATTCATTCAGTCATTCATTTTCCAATCCGCTTTATCCCTTTCGGGGTGACGGGGTTGCCGGAGCCTAACCCGGCTACTCATGGGTGAAGGCAGGGTACACCCCTGGACTGGTCGCCAGTCTGTCACAGGGGCAAAGGTTTACATCCATACAAAAAAAAAAATGTTTATAAAGTTTAAAAGACCCGGAGGGCTAAGAAGAGCCAGAATTCCCATCATTATTGTGAAGTTTATACAAACTGTTAAATGTGTGAGCAGCCTCCAAAGTCTCAAAGGGACGATGACAGGAGAGGACAGCCTTTTTATTGGTTTCATTTTTGAAATGTTTTAGTTTGATTTTTTTCTGTGAAGATAACATAAAAGGATTGTTAAATGGTGGTTATGAGTGGCTTTCTGGAAAAACACAATGTTTACATTTAGGCATACCCTCTGACTGTTACACTGTTTCTGTTAACTGACAAACTGACCTGGGCCCCTCATCCGAGAAAAAAACATTTCTGTGGTCCTCACAAGAAAAAGTTTGGGGACCCCTGCAATAACGGACCCCCGGCCGGCCTCTCAGGAGTTGTTTCACCTCGTTGAATGCAGATCTCACTTGTGCCTCGCTGAGGGTGTAATCTGGAATGATGGAGATGGACTTTGAGCCAAGTTTTCGTTTGCCCCCTGCTTCTCTGGCGCAGCGTAGTATGTCCACACAGTCTTGGTGATAATGCAGCTTTGCAGTGATAGGATGTGGTTTCCCTCTGATCTGTTGGAGCTGTGGGCCCCGGAGCGATCTGTCCATCATGATATCCTTATTCATGTGGAGAACCTCCTTCAGCATCTTTGCGACTGAAGCCAGGGAGCTCAGGTTGGCGTCCTCCGCAACATTCAGGATTTGAACATTGGATTGCCGAGCTCAGGTTGGCGTCCTCCGCAACATTCAGGATTTGAATATCGGATTGCCGAGCTCAGGTTGGCGTCCTCCGCAACATTCAGGATTTGAATATCGGATTGCCTCTGTCTTCCTTTCATGTCATCACACATCTCTTGTAGATCACCTTTGCTTGAAGTTTACCGACTGTGGTTTGGAGGCTCGTTACGTCAGCAGAGCATGTGGTCAAACTGTGCTCCATGTCCGTGACTTTATTTTTCATAGAGTCCAGGTCAGAGCAGAGCAGTGAAATGTGACTAACCACTTCACTTTTGATGGCTCGTATCTCCCTTTTCCCTCCACTGAATTCCTCAGCGAGTACATCTTTCATCTCTGACCTTAGTAGCGCAGAGATGTCCTTTTTTTTATCGAAGAGAGGATTTTCTTTGGTGTCGGTCATGGCCTCAATTAGCTTGTTTGTTTGTGACATTTTGGGATCTAGCCTTGCTAGCAACTAGTCTGGTTTTTCCCACATAGGCGAAATTCTGAAAGTTGGTCGCCATAAAAATTAAGAGCTGGGTGAAAAATAGGTCGAGGCTGATATTTTGTATCAGTTTGGGGTATATCAAGCGCCAAATATTTATATTTTATTCTAACATTTAACGGATATTCCCTAAGCGCGTCCTACTCCATTTTGTTATGGTTTGGTTTCTTATTTCTTTCCTTGTTGTTGTTTTTGTGCTGATTTTGTCCTTTTTTTGCTTCTACAGAGCAGTGTGTGGTAGGGGGCGTGGCTGTCTTTCATCCTGGGGCTGCCTCCTTTCACACCTGCTCCTCATCATCATTTCCCGCTCTATATAAGCATGTTCCTGGCTGCTTCTCCCTGCCGGATTATTCCCTTTTGCTTTCTTCTGAATAAACTGTGTCAACTAACCCCTCTGACTCTGCTCTGGGATCTGCTTGCTTGACTTGACACCATTGCTCGCTCGTCGCCACCCCATCATCAAGTATTTTTTTTTTTTTTTTGCCTTCTTTAGTAAAATCTGATATTTTAAAGAAAAGACAGAAGATCGTCATTTGTTCTTGAAAGTGAGTGATTAACAAATCAGTGCATTCAATACATTTCATTTTTTTATTTCCACATTTAAAAGCAATTTCAGTTTTTAAATGCTTATCAAAACATTTGAATTCTTGACATTAATGTTCTCTACAATTGGAACAGTTAGGAAATTTTTGAACAATTTACCCTTGGAAAGGATTAAAAAGAAAATAAATTAATACAACCTCTGCTGAAGGCCCCATTTTATGTTAGTGCTTGCTGGGCCCCCCAAACTTCTAAGTTTGCCACTGACACTAGCAGTGGAAATTACTGTATAGTAAAGGAATTATATAAAATATTGTTCAATAATTGGGGTGCCACCGAAAATCTTGCTTAGTTAGGGACGGACCTCTCTGTGCCAACAGTCCCACCCACCACTCATGTTTGTGCAGCCTCTATGCCAGATCATCACCTACTGTACCTGTTGTGACTTTTTAATGTACTTTTCTTTGTCATGTACAGTTTTCTATAGGCTTCAGAGGTTGCTGAGATTAAACGTTTAGAGTAAAGAGTTGAGCTGCCCTCTAGAAACCCAAGGCAGATAGATGTTGCAGGTCCTGGAATATATAGAGAGAACTGGACTGATTATCCCCTACTCCTTCGCATTAGTATACTCTGGTCCCAGAAAGCCAAAATCCCATAGACTTCTGTTGAGACTGAAACAATTACTTAGTCTTCAGTGTTTGTCAGAATAACCATTCTTGCTCTAATACCTCTTTTTAACATTTTTTTTGCTGAAACAGTTTTTTTCATTATATATTTTCTGTAGTTACAGTTATTTAAATTAAAAACTGACCAATCAGATGCTTCAATAAAAGCATGTGACACCCAATGGCCCCCTCCTCCAGTGTTTGAAACGCTTGATTCCCAAGCCCACTTTAAGTGGAAAAGGTGTGGCTGTCCAACAAGCTAACTCCTGATTAGTGAGAGTGGTTCCCATAGAAATTAGGACTCAGACCAACTTGGACTAATCACTGAACCTTGTCTGGTTCCAAAATGGCAAAGTCTGTATTGTGGAAAAATGACAACTGAATTGACTTCATTTAATTGGAACTGGAGATAAGGCATCTTCTTTGGTTGGTGTTATCTGGACGTTTTGTCCATCTCTATTTCCGTCAATGGTTTACATGGACACTTCCTAGAGAGGAGCGTCTGCATCTTAAGTGGAGTGCCGGTGTGTCTTGCTTGCCCTTAAGGCTCAAGCGGGTACCTTAAGGGGCATCATAAAAATGCCCTGTGTGGAGTGTACTCTCCGTGCATGCATGGATTTTCTCCAGGGACTTTGGCTTTGGCCCATAATCCAAAAATATGCTTCCTGACACATTTGAGATGTGCACTCACTGCCTCCTTATGACAGTGCACGAATGCTGCAAGAACATGGTGTGCTAGCTAAGTGCCAGTAGGATGCTCACAAAATTACACTCTGATTGTCTAATTTCCATATTTTAACAGCTAGGTTGTGTGCAACCACTGCATAGGATTTGGGGGTGAAAAAAAAATACATCTTGCATGCTTGCATCTCACCTACTTCACCCGTACTTACCCTTAAGCGCTGTTTATTTTTTTGCAACAACCTGCCGCCTGCAGCATGCTGGTCAAAAAAAAATGAACGAACACTTTCACTCTACGGGCTCACCTATTGGTCTACAACCTTTATATTTCACGCGTTCCCGCATAAGTATTCTTCTATCCTTCAACGTTGCTTGCTTCTTGTATAAAAATGTATTTGTGCCACAGCTCACCAACTGTGATGTAGCTTTCTGTTAGCCGCTTAGCCCGACGGAAATTTCAGAATAAAAGCAATGCAACTTACTTTGGAGGCTCAACTTTCGTTGCAGATTTACTTCCGTTTTGACAAAATGGGTTTTGTTGTGAGTTGATTTTTTCGTGTTGTGAGTTAATGCGTTGTGAGTTAATGTGTTGTGACTTAATTTTTTCGTGTTGTGACTAATTGTAGTGTGTTGTGAG
>BSAI01000015.1:23950728-23972730 GCA_036245035.1 Adrianichthys oophorus
TTAGTGGTTCAGGTGGTTGTGGTAAAGGTTAGATGGTAGTTCAGGTGGTTGTGGTAAAGGTTAGATGGTAGTTCAGGTGGTTGTGGTAAAGGTTAGATGGTAGTTCAGGTGGTTGTGTTAAAGGTTAGTCTGTGGTTTTGGTGGTTATTTAGTGGTTCAGGTGGTTGCATCAGAGGTTCAGATCAGAACAGTGAACAAACCTGAAAACAGAGCACTGGCAGTGAGTGTAGCTTCCCTTGTTGTTGAAGCCCTCTTCTGTTATCGTCGCTCTAGAACTTACTTCCTGGTTTTATAAGTCGCTCTTGAGAGTGAGAGTGCGCGCGCGCGCAAACACACGACGTTTGCGCGGAGAAAGGACACGGGGTGGGAGCGCGTGCGTGTCTTACTGTGTGAACACACTCACCTGCAGTAACCGCAGCCCCGCGAGGTCCCTCCTACAGCCGCTCCCTCCACCACTTTCCAAGAACTTCCGAGGAAAGTTCGGTCGTCAAAACCCGGCAGTGAAGTTGGAGGAGACGGCAGGAGTCCGGCAGGGTGAATGTAACGAGTTCTCCTCTCCTTTCTGGACTCCTGCTCCTGCAGGAGAAAACTTCTTCTCCTTCTGTAGGAGACCGTGGGACTCTGTGGAACTCCGGGAGCCGACAGCGTTTGCGCGGCTCTGTCCGTGGACCGTCCCCGGCGCCGGAGCGCTCCGTGAGGCGGCTGCAGGATGTCGGACTCCGGCTCCAGCTTCCTCCACATCGGGGACATCGTCTCCCTGTATGCGGAGGGCTCTGTGAACGGCTTCATCAGCACGCTGGGGTGAGTTCACCTCCTCTGATTGAGTCTGACTTGCTGACAGCTTTAATAACTTAGGACCTAAAAGAAAACTTTTTTTAAAAGTGGAATCTCTAAACAAAGTAGGTTTTTGACTTAACATGTGCTTCTCCACCAGTAAAAACTGTGCAAAGTTTTCACTTTAAATAGATTAAAACATATTAATAATGTAAGAGTATGCAGATCATGCATTTTAGTCTATATATCTTTCTTAAAACCATCCAAAGGTTTCTTTCACAGTGATGTTGGATTACTGGAAAGTTCAAACATGTCTCAGTACAAAGATTCATGAATGACTGTATCAAAGGGATTTTTTCAAACATGTTAGTTTTACATACAATTATATATTACAATCTTATCTGTAGTTACACATTTAATTATGAGGTCAATATACATTACAACCATGTTGTGGTTTATCTTATCTTGCCCTGTCTTGCCTCCTCTGGCTTGTTGAATCCTTCACTCATTCTCTATGGTATGGGCAGGGGCAGTTTACTGGCCTGGCAGGAGTTCTTTTGTGTGGACCACAGCAAAGTCCTGTTAGAAAATAAAGCCAGCTTCTCTGAAAGCTGTCCAGCAGAGGGATGAATGAAGTGCTCCAAGGCTCTGTGGAAATAGGCCGGACTGTCCTTAAACTTGAAAAAAGCACAGTGGACCAACACCAAGGGCTCCTCAGTCCACAAACCACCAAATGGCATCTACATGGAACTTTAGACTTCGGAAGCAAAATTTATTAAAAGCAAAAGCTTTCTTCTGAAAAGAGAACTTTAGACCAACAGTCCAGTTCTTTTAGTCAACAGTTTTGTTTCTGAAGAAACAGCTTGGCTAACTGATTGGGGCATTTGGACACCGTGCCCAGAATCTGTCTGTGGGTCGTGGTTTTTAACACTTTAATACGGGAGTTATCGCCGGCAACCTGGCGACATCTCCGACATCAATAAACACATGCTCATTGACTATCTTAACTCTTCAACCATCTAAGTGATCAACGTGAATCTGCTGATTCTGATGTGGAGGAAAGGGGCTTTTTATCTCAGCTTTGCTCTAAAAATCAACACATTAATAATGTAATATGTTGTATAAATGCGCAAAGCTGCTTTCATCCCATCAGAATCAGCTGATTTACATTAACTTTTTTTTAAACACTTGATTACTGTAAAGTGCTGCATATCAGCGCATAGCTACTTTTCTCTGCTTCAGAATTACATTAATTACGTAAATGGTTGCAGAGTTTCAGTAGTTGAAAGAATGTCAACATTGAAGCTGAAGATTTTGTTTTTTAAAGTGTTCACTCCAACTCCAAGTCTACTCTCAGTGAATGTTTTCCGAACTTCTTAAGGCAGCTCTTGTCTCAGTTTCACTTCTGTTCATTTTTGTATACATGTGCTTGAATACAGCACTCTTTGAATATCCTGCTTCTTGAAGCCTTATGTGTCTCTTTATTGGGAAGGGAGTATCCGCTCTTATGCTCACTTGTCCTGGGATCTCATTTATAAATACCTCTACGCAGGAAAAAGTGATGTAATCACCAGGCTGAAATGTGCTTATGCAAAATGTAATGCAAATGCTAGACAATATTTTACATGGGAGACATTTGCAGAAAAGGTTGCGTCTGCACACGTGTTCATTCTGCTGCAGGACATTGGAGGATGCTACTGAAAGATTTACACGACTTCACAGGAAATTTCTCTCAAACAACACATTTTTACACCAAAGTTTAGATTTTCATTCCCACTTAGTGGGTGTGTTTTATTTGATAGAATAAAAGGACCACAGAGATTGTTTTTTAGTAAATAGTATTTGAACTGTTACAGGTTAGATTGGAATCAGTTGACTTGAGTGACTTAGACCCTATAGAGTAGTGGAGTGACTTGTTTCGTGTGCAGTAAAGAGCAGCTGTGGAATGTGAATGAAGCCGTTTCAAGGTTTCAACACAGTTTTGTTATTGTGTTACATGTGCTGCGACACAGTGCAAACAGTACTAATTTATTTTTTAATTCATTTCATAACTAATATAAATTCATCAGTGGCTGAACGTTAAATAATTTTTAAAAAAAAGTTTCATTTTTTTGCTTGGAAACAAAACATGGAAATATATAAAAATGTACATAAATTTGATGAATTGATTCAGTCATTTCTAATAAAGATTGATTGAATTTTCATTAATTATTAATGTTAGAAATTGTTTTTCGTTCGTATTACGAACATATCTGCTCATTTCAGGACGGAAATCTGTCTCATCCCTAACAATGCACTATCTATCAATACAAGAAATAATTTAGGATTTGCCCGAGGATTGACTTCAGAAAAATCAGACTAGAGATGTCCAACCTTTGTCTGTAAAAGAGCAATTTGGGCCACTTTCTTACGGTGCATTCACACCTCTCTTTTGATGCCCGTCAAATGTACTACTTAATGCCTTGACGCCTCGGCCGCGGAGCAATCAGTCATGTGCATGATTAACCACCTGCTGATGATTACACATTTCTCTAATGAGCCACAGAGCGTTCACATTTGACAGATAAAGTTATTTGGTTTATATCGTGATGTAAATGATCACCTGATGTGAAAAAAAAAACAATATTGTGATATAAAAATTGACTATTGCCCAGCCCTGACATGCAGACACACTTCTTGACTGTGTGTATGGCAGGAAAAGGGAGTTCTATTGTTGAAGTCTGAGAGAGATTTTTACCCCCAGATTGTGTGTCTGAGTCTGTTTTTGTTAGAACAGAATGAAACTGTGTTTCGATGCAATGTTTGGTTTCTTCTTTGAAACAATGTGTTTTTATTACCAGTTGGCTTTAAGGTTCAGATTAGAACCTGAGGTCCCCAAAGGTTTTTTTTTCTGGGCCCATTCTGTGTGTGTTTCCTGTAATGAACTTGACTTCATCTGACCTTTGCACCTGTTGACTTTGACTCCCTTCTATGCATTTAACTACTATCACCAGTTTTGTCAACACGAGTTGGAAGGTCCCAATGCTTTTTTACCAGTTTTTGATGCACTTAGGCGGCAGCTGTTTCTTCATGCGTTTCTAAAGATAGGTCCATTCTAACTGTTTGTTGGTTTTAATTGACAATACAGCTTTATTTGTACTTTTCTTTTAACTTTTTAATGCATTTATTGTAAAACCCAATTCAGGGAACCCAGATCAAGGCCTTGAAAAATAGGACAGGATTAAAACACATTCTTTAAACAATGAGTTAAAAAAAGAGTCAACTTGAAACAGGTTGGCTTTAATAGACAATACTAACTATGATCAACAGCTTATTTCTGCATATCATATATTGCTTAAAGAACTATGCATGTAATTTACTGTATAAACTATATTTATGAAAGTGGAAATGACATTAAATGTTTCCTTTTTCCTAGATAAAGTTTGGATTGAAAGCATAAGGCAGTGGAAATACTTAATGTGCGCATATACTTACAGTAATATTCAGCTGTAAGGATAGTTCATTCAAAAGTGAAAGAATAAATAAATATTTTTAAGTTTAAAAAAGATTTATTAAAAAAAGAAAGAAAGAAATTAGTTTTAAGCTTTGCAGCAACCTTGCCGATCAGCACTCATATCTCTTCATCCTGATTTTCTTCCTGCTTCTCTGATTTTATCTGAAACTCATGTTTGGTGGTTTCCCACATTACCTTTGAAAAGCCTGAAAAAAAGAGTCAACATGGTACAGACTAAACATAGAAAAACCAAGACTCAAGGAAAAAGCATGTCATGTGACATTTGTTTGCATTTGCTAGTGACTATCAGTGGTTTGGCATGGTTAACAGAGGAGATCATTGTAGAATGATCCACTCTTCTCAGTGTGTTGAATGTTCTCCTGATGCTCGGTTGTTCCTGCTATAATTAAAAGATTTTGTGGCACTCCTGGCTTGTGCAACATCAGTAGAAACCCAGCTATGATGTCGTTCAGGGGCCCGGTCGCCCAGTTACCTGAAAGAACAGAATTTTATTTATTAAACTGAGGATTTTCTTGGGACTCTTAGAAGCCACTGCATCATAACTTCTTTTAGTGCTCCCTGAAATCTTTTTTTTCTCAGTTTTTTTTCAGCTGATTGAGGGTTCTTTGTTACCAAATACAGGGAGTAAAGTACACTTACCATTTTTGACACTGCAAGGTTATCCTTGTTTTTCCAGGAAACATTGTGTCTCTTCTTATGAGCAGCTTTGGTTGATACAGTGGTGGTCTGTATTTCCACTGTCTTCCTTTGGTCATGCAACCACACCCCCAACGTCAACAAGGTTTTTCACTCTGACCTTGCAAAAAGCCGTAGTAACCAGTTTTGGACATCTAGAAGATGTTGGTCTGGCAGTAAAAAGTTAAAGAACTGGTACTAAGTCAGATTCTAGTTCAAAATCATCGCTGGAATCAGGCTATCCTGAAAGTTATCAGAGATGTGGGATGGGAAAGCTCAAGATCAATGCCAGAAAACACTTGGGATGCCTCAGAATTCCCTTTCTACTCCTGGTTTTTATGTACTACATAGGGCTTTGCCATTTTGTCTGGGTGCCTAAATCTAAAATTTCAAAATCCAGTGCCCTAGAAATTTCCTAGAAGTTTTTGTGAAAAACCATTGTGGATCGATGCTCACTAGATTGGCGAATATAGACCATAATGCATTGTGCTTGCGTTTATTTGAAAATAATAAATGTACATTTATTTTTTTTAGAAATACTCCAAGTTTTTATCGTCACAACAAAGTGAAAGCAGTGAGCATGTGTCAAAATTGCATTAAAATCACGGCACTGGATAGTCTTTTGAGCTTAGGGAATAGTGAGTGACTTTGGACCAAGTGGTATTTCTAGCGGGCGGGGGGTGAACCCAACCAGGATGTAACAAAACGTTGCAGTACCGGAACTGACCAGAAAGGCTAGTGCTTAGAGTAAGCATTTTCCCATTGACTCCCATGTTAAAGTTGTCATTTTCACCCCTCAAAAAAACACCATTAAACTTTTCATTTCATCAATGGTTGCTTATTTGATTCATGTCATCTCTGGGGGGAGTGAATTTTTCACCTAAATTTGTAGATTTTTTTATAAACCGCTTTTATTTTTGCCTAATGAGGAGGTGCGGCTTTATGATTGGCAGATGATGATACTGTGGATTCTGGAAACAGCGCTCCGATGTTTGGCTCGTTTCCATCGTTTTAGCTTTAGCATCAACTATATTTTGTTGTTTGTGTTATGCTGCAGTGTTGAAACTGTTAAACACGCTATTTGGGAGTCCAATGTTTTTTCACATTTCTGTTAATTCTAGTAATTCAATTACATTTTTTTCTTTTTTCAACACCTCTTTACATTAATACCGTATATCTTCCAATAGTAGCCGGGGAGTTTGTTTAAAAAAAATGTTGGCCAACCCGGCGTTTATTAGAGACCAGTGTCTGTTGGAGACCGGCGTTTATTGGAGACCGGCGTTTATTCCATGACAGACAGAATGATGATGGGTTCATTTTGCGTAACTTCAATCACAAAAAAGCAGAAAATAACAGATGAGCATTACATAATTTATGGAAATGATGAGAATATTTTATTCTGTTCTGATTTACACTGGCTGTGAACATTAATCTCCGGATCAAAAATCAGTTTCACTTTCATGCCGATCATTTTCCTGGGGACATGCGCACTTATTCCTTTGCTCAGTAATCCATGTTCAAACCAGTTCTTCTAATTTGTTGATGCTTTCTCTGCTCACCAGGAAACCAGGCTTGCTCCTTTTCTTTCTTTTAGCATGTTAGCTACATGAAGCTAGCAGCTAATGAATTTAGCCGTTGGCTACAGGGAGCTAGCAGCTAATGTTTTTAGCATGTTAGCCACACGGAGCTAGCAGCTAATGTTTTTAGCTGTTAGCTACGTGGAGCTAGCAGCTAATGTTTTTAGCATGTTAGCTACACAAAGCTAGCAGCTAATGTTTTTAGCATGTTAGCTACAGGGAGCTAGCAACTAATGTTTTTAGCATGTTAGCTACACGAAGCTAGCAGCTAATGTTTTTAGCCGTGAGCTACACGGTTTTTATCCTGTTAGCTACATGGAGTGATGTCTGTGTTTATCTCATTTTACTACGCATGAAAGACATAGATGATGTTAAGAGATCAGGTTGATTTATTTTGAAAAGCTCTACAAAAACATCAGTGGTCATGCCTTAATGTTTGGGTTATGAAAACATTTAGAATTTCCTACAAGCAACTGAGAGCTTCTCTCCACTGTGTTTGAACGGCTGCTTCCCAGTGTTTCCTCTCTCTCTTACGGAGTTTGACGGCTTTCTGTCCCGCATTAATCCAAAGAATAAAATGAGGGTACCTTTTTTGAGGCGTGGATGAAACTAAAGTTCAGGAGGCCCGAGCAGACTGCTTTCCCATCCCATTCCGGCTCTCTGTCTGGCTGCCAGTTCCTCCCCGGCGGCCATAGCGAGCTCCAGCTCTAAAGTGTACCGCCTTAATCCAACAGCAGCAGACTGGACGGGCTTCGGAAATCTCGCTGCCCCAAAAGGAATCCAGTGGGGTAAAAAAAATGAATGAAGTTCAGGAGAACCCAGGGATTGATCCACCATAAACACCAGGAAATCGGTTTGCTTCTTTTCTTTCTGCAGCACTATTCGCTCCTTCACCCATCTGCTTGCACCATTCTCTGATATTTTTAGAATTGATCTCAAAATGTGGTTCAGATTCTTCACCAGAATGTTCTTTGGTATATTCCACCACAAAAAGTTTCAAGAAAATGGAATGAACCAAAATGTTGTGAGCCGTGCTACACTGGTTGAATGCCACAGACACCCAGCCCCCACATTCTGCCTGCCTTAGTAACACGTGGGTGGGGGGTAGGGAGAGGGAGGGGGGTTTTGGGTCTTAAAGGAGCTCGGTTACTATTACAACTAACACCTGTTAGACCCGGCTTTTACTGGAGATCAACATCTACTAGAGACGACCATTATTGGAAGATATACAGTATCTTCAATTAGTTATAATTTTTAAGGATGACATTATTTGCACATATTTGCGTGGGACCAGCACAAAAAGTGATGGAAATTCATGTTGGCCGAACGTAATACGTTTAGCCAAGATGTGCATTGCTGTTTGTCCGCACATATTTTCAGTGCGTCTGTCAGGGTTTAACTGTCCAGCTTCACCTCCAACAACCAGCAGGAGCAGGAGTACTGATCACCTCTGCTCCCTTCTCACTCCAACTCCCATCAGTCACTGCTCCATAACTCATATCCCCACCAGCTGCTTCATATCATCATAATCACCAACTTTGTATTTATACTCATTCGGAACTCTGCTCCATGTGAAGTCTTGTTTTTGCATTGCATACATTTCTGAAAGTTATGTCATTATTTGCCTCTCTGTGCCTTTACCCTTGCCTATCTGTCGACTCCCTGTCTTGCTCCATGTTTTTGACTTTTGCCTGGTTTTTGACTTCATCTTGCCTTGCCCTTGTCTGTTTATTCTCGCCGTACATGGATCCAAACGCTTCAGCCTCTTTGTCCCAGCGTCCAAAGCCGGATTTTGCTGTTGGCCGGACATATTTAAAATTAAACTTAAGGTTAAATTCCTGTAAGTTATCACTCACCACCTAGGTGTGTGAAATGTGTTTTCCACATTTGATCCGTCCCCTGGAGGAGCGATGTGCCGCAGAAACAGCTGTGCTCAGGAACCATTTGGTAGTTTAACCCTAACCGTAATCCTAACCCTTAACCCTTCCTCTGCGTCTATGCAGCCAAGAAAAAAGTTCAGCACTATTTTGAAAACTACATATAAATAGACTTTACTTTATTTTTTTTAATGTTAAAAACATTTAAATTTTCTTGGTATTTGTATCAGTTTTATCACTTTTTTCAGTCACAATATGTAAGAGCAGGATTCAGATATGCTACAGTAACACCACAATCTCTTACTGTAAATTGACAGACATCACACATGGTGATCCAGATTTTTAAAGTAAAACTATGAGGACATACAGAAAACATTCAGTCAGTTCCAACTGGAACATTTAATTTAATTTCTTTCATCGTTTATTTTTAACAAATATGTTTGATTTGAAATGGTTTATTTCAAGCAGCAAGAAATAGTACATAAACAGTACAATCAACAAAGGTTTAAATCCATACAAAGACATCAAACATTGGATTATTGTAGATTGCTTTGAAAGGGAGTGGAAGGAAGCGAACTTGTATAATTCCACCCCGAATTCACCTTATCATTTTTATTACATATGTTGTCAGTTTCCGGTTCATAACTTCTTATCAGAGCTCTATACACTACCAACACAGATTCAGATAATTAAAAATTCTTTAGAAAATGTCACCATACATTTATTTGTTGAAATGTACAAAACCAGGAAATTGTGTAGTTCAGACCTTTGCTGTTGTAATAATAAAAAACTTTTAGTTCTTTTTAACATCTGCATTTACAAAAAAATGTATAAGCTATGCTACGTTTTAAATATAATTTTTTTTGTGCACAATCAATCATGTTTGAACTCTGATCAGTAATCATACTTTTGATGACTTCACTGATTTGAAGGAGTGGGATAGTTTAATCATATCACCCATTGTTCAAGAATTGAGATCTTCAACACAAAGTCAACACAACTGAGGCATGGTGTGAATGAAGTGAAGAAAGTCAATGCAGAGGCATGCACCTGGGTGCATGGATATCATGCTTGCCAGGTACCATTGTGACTGAATGGGCCTTGTTCTGTGGCTTTATAGGTGCCTGCTATGGCTGCAAGTTTCAAACTCAGTTAACAGAGGGTGTCAACCACCAAGCTGAATAAAAACGTTTTCCTAACACTGTGTATGTTGAGGGTGGAGTATTGTTGAACCAGCTGGGAATGCTGTCAGTTGGTGAAAAGGATTCCTCTTAGTTGTTCATATCCAAGTCACTTATGTGCACAGTGGGCATGTGATGTGTGTTCAGTTATGCACTGAATGTGGGTTCTATGCTTTTCGCATACAGTGTTCACACTGGACTGGCACTACTTGATACTAGTGCATGTACTCGCGCTTAAAAGAGCCTTATTATGAAATGTCAAAGATGGTGTAAGTCTTGCAAATCTTTTTCTAGGTTTTTTCTCTTTCATTGCACTATTCTAGCCAGGCACAAACCGCGATTATCAACCTCTTCTTCATGATCACTTTTCAAACAATTGGCACTTCGGTGAATTAAAAAGGACACTATCCATATGTCACTATCAAAGCCAAGTCCCTGATTGGTCAAAGTTCAATCTGGTTTTAATGTTGAATGCACGTTCAATAGCTGCTCATTTTTTATGTATACCCCGAAAACTGACTTAAAAACATACTTTAGTGTGAACATGTGAGTTTTGAACGTGGAAACCCAAAATACGCATGTATGCATCTTTACATAGACTTTTCATTGAAAGTTGTCATTTAAACGCATGTTGCCGAGGCAGGTGTAAAAATGCTGCATGTTTCTCAAGATCTTAGTTGGAGGACTGTTTTGGTACATAAAGTTATCTCTATGGTCATCTTTATATCTAGAGACAAAGTTTATTCTTCTTATTGGGGTTAGCTGTTTGCTGTTGATGCTGACCTCACTGAGCACTAAGGAGCTCCTTTAGTCAGAGACTTTAATACCTCACTACAGGAAGGAGCACTTTCACAGATCTTTTCTCCTGCCACCTATTAGACCAGGGATAGGCAACTCCAAGCCTCGAGGGGCCGTAATACCTGCATGATTTCCAGAAATCCAAGCCCTACTCATAAGTGATTACTTTGTTCAGGTGTGTTCAGCCAATTAGAACATGCCAGAGCATGGTATGTTGCAAAACAGTCTATCCCTGTGTTCCACTCTTCAACGTCTCGTAGACAATGGACAATAATAATAATAATAAATTTTTTTATGTCACACTTCAATCATTTTTTAAAATCTATTTTCAAAGCGTTCCCAGTGGTCTATTAATTATGAGTATCCCAAGAACCTGTGTCGTTTTCTAAGCCATAGTTTCTGCAGAGCAATAGGAGTTCATCAAAAATTCTCCTCTGAGTTGTTGGTGGGACAGTTGGTGTGGAGTAAGCCTGCGCATAAAAACCATCATCCCTTTGTTTACAGTCTCTCTCGTTGAATTACAGCCCCTCACAAGCTCGAGATAACATTAGCAGTGCAACAGAAATGGCAAGCATTATCAAGCTGTACAGTTTTGATCCAGATTCCAGCTCAGACAAAGAAAACAAAGACGTACATGGATCTATTTGTCCGCAAGTGGATGCATCAAAACGAAGTGGAGCAGGGAGCTTGTGGCCCGCCAATAGAAATTTGTACGTAACAACTACAAGATCTTTAAAATGAAATTTTTCTGTCTGCTCCTGATTTACAATTGAATAAAGAGATACTCAGAAATGTTGTTTTAATCTTATTTTTCTTTATATAGATCCTCCATCAAGAGGAAATGCTACAAGAACATGTTAAAAACACCAAAACACAATTTTCATAGGAGTGGGTCTTGAAGTGTATTTTTAGTATTATTTATTATCTATCTGCTGTTCTTACTCAGCTATGGTAACAAGGTAATTTTCCCTTTGTGGGATCAGTAAAGGATTCTATTCTATTCTATTCTATTCTATTCTACTGCAGCCTATCTGATGCAACTTTAACCTATAACTACCAAGTTTTTATTTAATGCTTATCTTCCATCCATCATAGCATGTTCCACTGCCTGGTTCTCAAAGGAAGGTGTGTTTGGTGACAATGTCTTCTGATTAAATCTTGTCTTTTAAAAATAGGCTTTTACCTGAAAGACTGACTGAGCAACCCTGACCAAAATGTTATGTCTTCATGTTTCCACACCTGTCTTTGTCTTATTATTTTCTCTCTATGAATTACTCAGTTTCAGTGCCAGTGTGAAAGGGGTGGAATAGAAAATGGTAAAGGTCACTTAAGAAATTTGTTGCAAATAATTCCTGACAAAAGCTGATGGGCTTTAGACTGGATCTACAGTGGACATGCTGGCTGAGACCAGCAAAGACCCTGAAACAGTTGGCTCTTGCTGAGGATGCTAAGATGACTTCACCTTCATTACATATTAAAGTTACAGAGAGGATTATCAAAGTATGCATCTCATACAAGAGAATAAGACCATCTTGTAGTTGTAGATTTGTTTAAAGGCTCTTGTCCAAATGTTTGACAGTAGTCAGGTACTTTAGTAGGAGTTACAATCCAGGCTGGTTAAAATAAGAAAACAAAAATACACAAGAATTGGATCTTTGAAAGTAGAAACCTGTACTCAAAAGATAGTATTATTAATAATGAATCAGACTTGCAAATCTTGCATATTTGTCAAAGAACTGTGCTGCTTAGTTCTAACCCAGTTACTAGACTTCTTTGTATCTGGAGGAACAAAATGAATCTCATAAATCATGATATGATTTTAAATTAGGGTGGCTGGGGTGCAGCAGTGGGGCGGTCAACCTCTCATCGGAAGATTTAAGGTTCAATTCCCACCCTGCCCGCCCATGTGTCGAAGTGTCCTTCAGCAAGACACTGAACCCCACAGTGCCTCTGTTGGTTATGGGTTAGCACCAGTGTTTGTCAGCAGAGCCGCCATAAGTGTGTGAATGTGTGCGTGAATGGGACTGTGACTGTAAAACGTCTAAAACTGCCTTTCTAGGAAGTCAGAAAAAGCACTATGCAAGTATACGGCATTTACCATTTATAGTGGTGTATTTGAAAAATTAACATTTAAAATGTGTGCATGTGTGTGCACGCGGGTGTGTAAAGTTAAAATCTGAGCATCTTTTTTAAGATGTGAGTGTGCCAGCTTGTGAGCTTTTTGTAAACAAATTCAACTTTTTTAAAGCTTATTACGGTGGTTACAATTTTATGCAATTCTGGGGGTTCGTTGTGGTGTCCAGATGACAGAACAGCACCCTTTGCATATTAGCCTCCGTGCAAGTAAATTTCTTTTGTAAAGGGCACAGTTTCAAGATGCACATAGTTCCTCTCGATCACTCCAAAGCAAAATCCAAAAAAAGATTTGCTGATATTAGTTATTCCATCCAAATGCAGCGATGGACGGACAGCCTGTAACTATTTAACTGGCATGCTATTACTTGGCGTTTGGATGACAAAATAAAAAAAATTGTAATGTTCTAAATGTCATTCGCTGTTTGCTTGAAAAACTATGATTTGAGTTAAACCCTACTGTTAATAGCAGCATGTCCAAAGTGCAGACAAGAAACATATGCAGCCCATTGACAATTTTAACCCTGACCCACACCCATTTTTTAAATGTACCGTATTTTCTGCACTTTAGAGCGCCCTGTATGTAAACCGCATGCGCTCTATTTAAAAAAAAAATGTAAATAGAAGCCGCAGATGTCTATGTTGAAAAATGTGATATTTACTGCATTTACAGAACAATTTTGTACTGTAAATGTACATGTATGTACCTGAACAGATTATTTAAACAGTGCCTTTTAACACGGCAGCAACTTCGCTGATTAAAACAGAACAGAACCAACAGAAATGAAGCAGTTTTTATTTACCTTCATTTTTCCTGTGTTTGAAAGTAAGCGCATTTCTGAAAATAAGGGCATTAAAGGATATTGACCCGCTTAGATGGCGTTCGCTCAACAAGGAGGTCCAGTGGAGACAATAAAAAATAAATATATACGCCATTAAATTGTTAAATAAAAGTTTCAGTAATTATTTAAAATTAGAATTAGATAAATAACATTGTAAATCAATACATAAATGTTTAAAAAAGTGTGATATTAAAATACTAAACTTGCCTCTAAAAGGCATATTTAAATATTAAATTACATATTTTATTATTTTATTGCTCAGTGCGGGATGGAAGAGACAAATTAAAATAAATATATTTAATAAGGAATTATTAAATAAAATGTCATGTAATTGTTTTAAATTGGCTTTCATTCATTCATTCATCTTCTAAACTGTTTTGTCCCTTTCGAGGTCACAGGGCTGCTGGAGCCTAACCCGGCCTCTCATGGGGGAAGGCTGGGGTAAATTAGCATTAAATAAATAAAACTGGAAATCAACAGACATATGTTTAAATATGTGTGGCATTAAAATATAAAAATTGCCATTGTGAAAAGCGCATTTAAATATTTACTGACATATTTTATCATTTCATGGTCCCTGTGTGAGCTGGAAGAGACAAATTAAAATAAATATATTTAAAGTGAAATTTTTAAATAAATGTGTCATTAATTATTTAAAATTGGAAATAAGTAATTTAAAGTATCATTAAATGTGTCAATATTTCAATAAAATTAAATTTTGTGTGATTTAAGAAGTATTTCTTTCATGATTTAATGAATAGTTTTATGGTCCGGTTTGCAGCCTTTCTTTACATTATCTGTCAAACTGTCCCATTAAACTCAGAGTGCAGGCCTAACTCAGATCATCTTTACTCCATTGCTCTTGCGTGGTTTAAATCTCATCGGGGCGCATGACTGCTGATCTCATGGAATTCAGGAATTTATTAAAGTGTTTTAGGTTTTGTCTGGCACCTCACACACATAAATGCTGTAAACATTGTTTTGGTGAAACGTAGTTCTTTTGTGAGGGTCGCTAAATCAAATTTCCTTGCCTGCCACATACGCAGGAAGTCAGCGGCGCTGCCTACTTCCTCAAGGAGGTTCAGCACTTGTACGGCCTTGACCTTGACTCACTGGGTGTCAAGGGGCTACTTCCCGCTCCACTCCCTGGTTATGGAGAAGGAGCTTGTGCTGCCTGCTTGCCCCAGAGAGCCAGGCGTCGAGCAGATCGACCCCTTGCATCCCTCGGTTGAACCTCCCTCCCCTTATACAGCACAGCAAGCTGCACAAGCTCCTTCTCCACACCCAGGGAGCAAAGCGGGACGTATCTCCTCAACACCTAATCTCGCCCCAAAAAACCCACACTGCAGCCAGGGGTAATTGGCAAGTACCCCTTGTTATTATTATTTTTATTAAATAGATTTGTTTAAATTTTCTTTTCCAGCCCACACTCGCCGTGAAATGATCAAATATGTCATTAAACTTTTAAATGTCCTTTTTAATGGTAATTTAAATATTTTAATGCCACATATATTTAAACATTTATTTATTGATTTCCAATGTTATGTATTTATGTCAATTTTAAATTAATAACGACATATTTATTGAAAGTATTTTTCATTTTAAATGTTTTTTTTCCAGTTTGCCTTCCATCCTGCACTGGCCATGAAATAAAGGAATATGTCATTAAATGTATAGATGTCCTTTTTAATGGCAATTTGAATATTTTCATGCCACATGTGCCTTAATGGCAATGTTTGAGAAGAAAGTTTAGCTATTTTTTAGATTCTTTAAACTTTCTTTTAATTTCTTACAGTTCATTTTTCATGTAAATTGTCCTTAAGTATAAGAGTCAGTGTAAATTTGGTACAACCTAATTTATGTTGTATGTGAAGGAATGGTCATTTTTGTAATTCTCTTTAAAAAAAAAAAGTTTTTATTTGCACTTAATGATAATAATAACAATAAAAAAAAGTTTCTCTAAGAAAAACAGCAATAAAATCTAATAACTTTGTTAAACCTGGCCCTTTTTGCTAAAAGGTTTGGATACCCCTTTTATAAATGAGTGACATATGACTACTACATGTAATATTTGACATTTATAAAGTAAAAACACAGTTTTTCAAGAGCTTTATTACAAACAAGTTGCTTATGCTACATTCACACTGGGCTCAGAAATATACGTTTCAAGTCACTACTTTCAATGTAATCGCGTGTACATTTTGGACTTCCTCTTTTATCCGCTGCTACGCAAGTTTTTAAATCAATTTTTTGTGCTCTACATGTAAAACGCGTGGCCAATGAACACGCGCTGAATGTTAAACCAGGTCCAACCTTGATTGCAGTTTGTGCTCTGCAAAAATTATATGACACCAAGTCTGTCATATACGAGAATAAGCCTGGAGCAAGATTCACGAGATTTGCACCGCTTTGACATGTCATACCAAGCCTCTTCCCTCTGTGGGTACATGCGCTAGCATCGGGTAGCAACAGACCTGTGTGAACACCAAATGCTAAAAATGCTCGCCTTCAGCATGTTCTTAAACGCACATCATATGCCCAGTTTGTACGGAGTGTAGCAGAGTAGAACAAATAGCCTACTAGTTGCATGAAGCTTCAAATAAATGAACCATTGAGTTACTCAAGCATACTTTACATTTGTAGCAACCCACTTCATTTTTTTGTGGAAGGGAAAATGATGAAAACAAAAATGCAACACTTGCTTTTTACCTTTAACAATTTGAAGTTGGACATCTAATGTTAAACTTCAGATGTTAGGGCTGCACGGTGGCGCAGTGGTTCAAGTCCTAGCTGGGGGGCTTGAAACAGTGTCACCAATGGGGGACCTTTCTGTGTGGAGTTTGCATGTTCTTCCCGTGCATGTGTGGGTTTTCTCCGGCTTCCTCCCACCGTCCAAAAACATGCTTCATAGGTTAATTGGTTACTGTAAATTGTCCCTAGGTGTGGATATGGGTGTGCGATTGTGGCCCCTGCAACAGACTGGCGACCAGTCCAGCCAGGGCTGTCTCCTGCCTTCACCCATGAGTAGCCGGGTTAGGCTCCGGCAACCCCGTGACCCCGAAAGGGAAAAAGCGGTTTGGAAAATGAATGAATGAATGAACATCTAATGTTACTTGTGCTTTATTTACTTGGACAAGGCCTTAAATCGTTTCTTCTGAGATTGCTTTTTAGATGTTGTTTGACCATCCCATTTATAAGCAGAAAGAGCAGGAAGTTGGTTAACCTTGTCTTCACTAAGCCAGATTTGTACTTGTGAAAGGTAGACTATGCCAGTGTTGCCCTTCACCCTCCTATGGACAAAAACTCTTAGCACGACTGTGTGAGGTGAATCAGGTAATTGAGCTTTTCAGCTCTCTCACTGAAAGATCTGATAATGTAAAGTTGGCAAACTTGATGAACATTTCCTGTTTAATTTGAAAATATAAATTCTTGAAAATGAGTCATTTTAGCAATAGTCTGATGTCATATTGTGCAAAAGAGATTTAAAGATACTCCACATTTCACTTGAAGCTGGTGGATACTGTGCATTTTAGTATTTGATTTTCACTCATAAAGCTAAATGGTAGACAAACAAGCATTATCAACTCACCCTTTTGTGATTCTCCACCATCATTTGCACACACCTCATTTGTTTACAAGCTAAAGTTGTGGTTAGAGCTAAAATGCAAAGTGTCATGCAAATTATTCTCAAAATGCATAGAACAAGACCTCCTTTCACATTGTTGTTTTTTTAACATCCATATCTCTTCAAACACTTATATACAGTTGTAAACATACTTTTTCTAAAACCAAGGTTGTGATATAGCGGAAGTGGATCAACATTTTTTCTTTTAATCTAGATCAAACAAGACATAGATGAGCTTGAGTCTTTTGTTCAAAAAATAAATCTGTTTACACAGTTTGAGTTTAAAAAAAAACCTTATTATTCTTTGCTTTTTGGCTGCTCCCTTTATGAGTTGCCAGACAAAATTAATTTGTTTCCTTTTATTCTATCCTCTGCACCCTTCTCAATAACACCGTTTACTCTTATGTCTTCCTGCATCTGTAAACCTCCTGCATTTTGAGTCTAACTCCACCCAGTTCCTGACAGTGTTCTAACATTTTCCTCATATATTGGGTGTCCAAAGTACTAATTCAACCAGCTGGAATATGATTTTTCTAAAAGTTTCGCTATTTCTTCTAATTTTTTATGATTTTCCATCTGTGTTTTTTACGTTTTAAGATTTACTTATAGAGTTAATTCATTAATAACCTGATCACAATAATGGCCAAAAGGAAAGGGTAAGACATTTTTAAAGTCACAGCAAATCCATTTCTATTTAACAAACCATATAACAACAAAATAAGCTGTTTTTGTATGCTGCTACTGTACTTAATAACAAAGCACAAGGCCGAGCTGAAACTTGGGATCAATCTCTGTCTAAATATATTGTCATTCTAATGTGTTGCATGACTGCAAAAAAACATTCAAAATGTGTGCTGCGATATAATAACTGCCGAAAAGCAAAACTGAAAACCTGAGTGTTAACAGTTATCCAACAGACTTTGGCCAATAAACAGATGCTTTTCTTTATTTTGTAACTAAAAAAGCTGTTGGAATAAAAAAATCACAATAAATTGAAATTGAAATTCTGCTGAAAGTCTGGCGAACCTTGCATGGTATCATACGGAGTATAAAGTCCTCTGAAGTCATGGAAACACAGCTGTGTGTGTCAGACTGCCTGAGGCTGAGGAGGTCTGTGTCCTTTGTGTTTTGTAAACACTAATGGTAACAGAGATTTACTCTAATAACCTCCCCTGCAAACAGATTTATTCTCTGGTTGGTCAAGTGTTGGCTCCTTAAAAAGTCATGCTCTCCATACTTTATCCCAACAGAGACAGGAGTCATTGAACTCTTTCTGCTTTATTTCCCAAGTCAAACCTTCAGCTCATCTTTTAGTAGACATACTATAGATAGAAAAACATATTTCTTGAACCCCAATTAATTCAGAATCATGTTTCAGTGGTCTGTTTGTCACGCTTCACGTTGCGTGTCCGTGATAAATGAGCTTTGTCAGTGTTTTTCACCTCTTTTATCTTTAATTGCTTTCTTCTAGGGTCTCCACTATAAATTAGTTTAACCCTCTGTATGCTTTTCTTTGAAAGCAGTTATGTTTTTGTCTCCTTTACTACATCTATGACTCTTCTCTTTGATCTTTAGGTCTTTTGCTCAGCACCGTGAACTCCAGCATAATTTTACCAAATAGTTCACCATCGTTTCTTAACATGTGCAAACTGTCAAGAATAAATCATTGCTCTGATAGTTCTGATATCCTCGTCACTCCCCCTAAACAACCATAACATACTCAGGTGGGGCAGCTGTGGTGCAGCGGTAGGGCAGTCGACCCATGATCAAAAGATTGCAGGTTCAATTCCTGCCTTGCCCGTGCATGTGTCATGTGTCATTACCCCTGTTGGAAAGATGGCACCAGTTTTGGGAAGCGGACCTCCCATCAGTGTGTGTGAATGGGTGAATTGGACTGTGACTGTAAAGTGCTTTGGTCCTTCAAGGAAAGTAGAAAAGTGCTACATGTACACATATACATTTCAATTTACCAGGCATGTTATCACCAGCTTGTCTCGCTTTCTCAGCATCACCTTCCTAAACCAACAGGATTGCTGGTCCCACCACTGTCACCCATCCCTAGTGACATTTTCCTCAACTCATTCTCATCTGCTTGAACATACCTCTTATTACATCCTGCTGCTGTGCTGCACTTTTTTCCCACGCTCTTTCATTCTGCTCATCTGGCAGGTGGGGTCAATGATCTTGATCAGCAACCTCCAGGTATTTGAGACAGATGAGGCCTCACTCAGGCAGGCAGGCAGGCAGCAGTGAAGGGGGGCTAAGAGCTAATTGGATTTTAGTTGGAGTGGCGCTGATTTGCGATTTTCTCTTTTTCCTCCCATTGTCCTCAGCAGTCTTATAATGCGGGCTTTTTTGTATATTTTCAGTCATAGATTTGGTTAGGCAGCTCTTAGCAGGGAGCTGCTGACTCAAACGGTCGACATGGCTGGGTCAGCTGTCTCCCTGACTTATTTTATGCTTGGCCAAGGTTTCCATTTGTTTTTGTCTAGTTTGATCCAGCACACTAATTATTTTCTCTTTCGCTTTACTGGACACACTGTCTTCTTTTTTTATTTAATAAACTGCGTTTCTTATTTGCTTGGTATCCAGTTTTGTCATATGTTATGGTCCCTTTCTTGTTTACCCTAGACCTTAGATAGGTTTGCCTGTTGGGGCTGTAACACCTCTTTAAATATTAATTAACTCCAATTGTTTTCCTTTTGATCCAGCAAACTTAGTAAGTAAGTCCTTTACTTTTTTCCATCTTTCTCATTTGCACGTGGCTTTTTGCAGCTGACCTAAATTCTTTCCTTCCAAAGCAATCCTCCATCTCCCTAAATTCTTTTCCACCTTTTCCTTGTTCTCAGTACACATTCCAGTGTCATCTGCAACCATCATAGTGCAAAAATGACTCCTATACCCCAGCTGTCAGTATGACCATCACCATAGCACACAAGAAGGGGCTTAAAGCTGATTCTTGCAGTGCTGTCCCACCTACAGCACATGTTGTCACGTTCACACCATCCTCAGCAACGCACCTTCAAACGGTCACTTTCAATGAATAGTCTATGTAAACGCACATGCCATACCTGTCACGTTCTCATCTCTTTTACTCTTACTAACATGCCTGTGAATCTGCATCATTCACCACTCTCTCACCTTTTGAAATTACCCTCCAGAATGTGTATTTTTCTTTCACCTTACATCATACCTGTGGAGCGTAAGCCCAGAAATAATGAAGATCACACAACTTCCAGCTGCAGAATCATTATTGCATTTCTCAATCTTCTGACCTCAAGAACATTTCTAAAAAGCCTACTTTTGTCTCTTTCCTGTAGGTCACTGTTCTGACTTATTATTTTTACTTATTTAATGCACACTGATTTAAAGTATGTGTCAAAAATAGAAATCAGTGATTTTTCTTTCTGAAATCGGGTCATGTTTCATATACTGACCTAATTACAGTCAGAGAATTTGATTTAAATCCAACATCTGGGATGCTATTCGGTGAGCACTTTAATCTGGATCACAGATCTTACTCTTTTTGCTTTAAACTCATCTTGCAATGGAGACATAAAAAAGTTTTCCAAAATCAGGGAAGATTATTGCTGCTTATGATTTTGTCCAAAGCCACGCCGCTCAGCTCCTCAGAGTGTTCCTCATCCTTTTTGAGGACATTTACGGAGCTGAAAATAGCCTACCCTTTTTTTTCCCTATTTTCTCGTGATAACGACATCTACTATCGTTATTACGAGAAAACAAAATGTGTTTTCTCGTGATAGCAAAGACTATACTGAAGCGTCCCTCTTTCCCTCTCCTGCACTGGGATGCTGAGACTCAATCTATTTTAAGTCAATTTATTTTGTGGTTACTGTAGACTGTAACCAATGCTGTACAGTTTGCATCAACAACTCTAACAACAGCTGAAGAAACGCTCCCCAATGGTTGTTTTTTTTTTTTTTGTCAATTAATGATTTAATGCACGGTGGCGCAGTGGTTAGCGCTCCTGCCTCACAGCAAGAAGGTTCCCGGTTCAAGTCCTGGCTGGGGGACCTTTCTGTGTGGAGTTTGCATGTTCTCCCCGTGCATGCATGGGTTTTCTCCGGGTACTCCGGCTTCCTCCCACCGTCCAAAAACATGCTTCACAGGTTAATTGGTTACTCGAAATTGTCCCTAGGTGTGAATGTGAGTGTGTATGGGTGTGTGATTGTGGCCCCTGCGACAGACTGGCGACCAGTCCTGGGGTGTACCCTGCCTTCGCCCATGAGTAGCCGGGTTAGGCTCCGGCAACCCCGTGACCCCGAAAGGGATAAAGCGGATTGGAAAATGAATGAATGAATGAATGATTTATTGGTGAATCTACAAGCTTCTCAAACACCTTAAAGTCCCACTCCAACAGTATTTTTTTTCTTTTGTAAAATTGTTCCTAGTAGTTTTTAATTACGGTTGTGCAGTTTTTAGCTAAAATCAAAAAGCCTTTGTTGTTTTTTTGAAACATGATTTATGCAGAGCAACCCCATTTCCTTCCCCGTTGCTGGGAGTTCTGTCTGTGTTCTCATGTGCTAGCTTATAGCTCCAAGCTAGCATTAGTGGCCCAAAAATAATGGTGAGCAAAATCAAACAGTAAAGACCTGGAGGACATTCTTAGTCAACAGAACTCCTCCTCCTGCTGTCTGGATATTCTACCCACAACTTTTTTCAAACAAGTTTCAAAGATCATGGAGTCGGTTCTGCTCCAGATTGTGAACTTGTCTTTAACATCTGGTGTTTTCCCAGAACCACTGAAAACGGCTGGAATCAAACCCCTCCTAAAAAAGGACAGTTTGAATAAAACACAAATGAGCAACTACAGACCGATATCAAACCTGCCATTTTTAGGTAAGATAATTGAAAAAGCTGTTTTTTTCATCAGTTAAATGGACTCTTAATAAGATACAACTACTATGATGTCTTCCAGTCAGGCTTCAGACAGCAGCACAGCACTGAGACGGCTCTGACCAAAGTGACTAATGATATACGTTTGA
>BSAI01000015.1:23982730-24004737 GCA_036245035.1 Adrianichthys oophorus
AAGCTTGTGTGTTTTGTCACATATTTACCTTCATACAGCATAAAAATAATAAATAAAGGAAAAAGCCAGTCTGTTTCAAAGATATGGTGTTTTAAGAGATGGTTGTGTAAGCCTCCCCACACATGATTCAGGCTCCATCCACAGTCTTCTTCTGAAGAAGACTGCAAGTTATTTTCTTATTAAACAATACTGATGTAGTAGTATTGACCTTTTTGAGAAACCACTGCTGCAATGCTCTCTATGTTTCTCATGCTGAAACACAACATTGGTTCTTTTTTTGATGTTCTTTTAATTTTTCTTGGTAAACAGATTCTTTCCTCATAAATTAATTTCTTTACACTCGTAATTTAAAATTATGTATTTATTATTGTAAAATATTGACACTTTGAGTCGTAATTTTACAATTCTATCTCATAAAATTTTGACTTCTTTCTTATAATTTTATGACTGTATGCTCATAAAATTACAACTTTTTTCTCATCTTTTTATGACCTAATGATAAATTATTTATATCTTCATTTTTATGATGGTCCTAAAATTCTGTCGTGAAACAGTAAAAAGATTAGATTTATTATGGATCAATTTCAGGTCAATTCAATATTATTTACATAGCCCAAAATCACAATCATAGCTGTCTCAATGGGCTTCATGCAAAGAATATAAAGTCAATCATATAAATATAAACAATAGCTGGTTGCTACACTAAATTAAACAGACTAAGCTTAACTGGCATCCGTGCTCTTAGACCCTCCTTCTCCGTGAGGATCAACAATCCAATCCAAGTCATTTTAGTAAGCCAAAGTTATTTAAGTGTATTTAAATAACTCTGACTGATTGATGTCTTTGGAAAATTGTGAAAAACACAATAAACTAAAACAGTGGCAGTGAGTGAACAGGAAGTAGACAAACACCTACACTTCTTTCTTGTTATTATTATTTTTCCACTTTACTGAGCTTTGAGGAAAATACTATTCATATCATTGAACTGGTTTATCACAACATCTGTCAGTATTTTTTTTATTGTGAATGGGGCATGTAAGAAAACCTCTGTTGGAGATTGGGGCTTTATAAAAAATCTAAATTTGAATTGAAGTTAGGCCTGCACGATATGAGAAAGATCTGCAATGTGACATACCAGTGTTTGAAACTGTGATGACGGTATGACTTGCGATAAATGGACAAATAGCAAAACAAAAACACTGTGACGGTTTTATTTAAACCATTTATGATTTAAATGATTTTTAGGATGTTTTGCATAGTACCTGTGTTTGGAGAACATCGCCTGTCCTGAAACCAAAGTATCTCCAAACAACCAGTATTAGGGGTGCAGCAGATCACAAAACTCACGGTTCAGATCGTGTAAAGGTTCATTTGTCGGATTAGTAAAAAGGGGAAGAAAAAGAAAAACGAACTAGATTAAAGCTAAAAAATATATTTTTTGAATCACTTTACAACATATATTTTAATAAAACATATATAAAGTAGTTTAAAACACACACGTATCGTACATAAAAAATGTGCTAATTGAGGCTTATTTAGAAAAACAAAACACACATAACATATAAACAAAAGTGCATCAGTGGGCGCTACATCTTTACAATAAATAAGATTGATGGGTGGAAGAATTTTCAACTTTCAGTTCTACAGTGTCCCCCCCCCCCCCCCCCAGAAACATGTTTACTGACACACTTTGGACAAGCATCAGGCAGCGACTTTGATGGACCTTAAATTATAGATAGTGGACACAAATTTGATGCGCCAATTGCATGTTGTTTGATAAAAAAAAATGATTAAAATATTTAAATGATGTACACCTAGGGGTGGGGCTTGGGGATCTGCAGGAACTGTGGTGAGGGATCCGATCCGTTAAACCTCTAACCGACGTGATTTTTCTTCGCCACGAGCACATCCTCCGAGGTGCTGCTCTCAGGCATCACAAGTCTTGTTCAGTCACACGTCAGAGAAAATAGTAGATTTTTTTCTCACTCTCCCACACCATGTAGAAGGGCATCTTGCATTAAAGGGTTCCAGTGATTGGTCAATGACACGAAGAGCTCCATTCGATTGGCTTAATGCATAAAAGGGTTTTATTTGATTTGTTACTTCAAATTACAAAGAGATAGTTTAGCATGTGTGCAACTGGAGACTACTTATGTCTCCTTTTTGCGGTATGCATACCACATTGAGCTGATAACGCGATGACAGTAAATTTTCGGTTTATTGTGCAGGCCTAATTGAAGGTATTTTCTAAGTTATTTTTATCAGTTAAAATGTAAGGTGTTAAAATTTAAATACATTTAATAGAATAGAACTAAAAATAATATTTGTCGAGCAAACTAGTGGAAGTAGGATTTTAGTCAAGTTTTGTGTCTTATGCCCTAAGTGTGCAATGGAAATGATGGCATGTTTGAGAGTTGAGCTGAACTCAAGTTAAAGAAAGTAGGAGTGCATGTTTGAACACAAAAGCTGCTATATCTTTTCTTGACTTGATGGTGAAACCATACAAGCAGTTGTACTTACACTCAGTGCTTCTCCCTCATAGGAAATACTTGCTGCCAATAAAACTAAGTGAGTCAAGCATTTAGTTGTTTTCTCAGCTGTAGAAAACTTCTGTTACATGTTAGGTCATTTACAGATATTATTTTTTTTTTGCATCCCTCTAAGGACCCCTTCAACATAATTAATCTGCAAACCACCACCCTCCAATCCTGACTAATGTGCTGTTTTTCTGTGTAACTCAACCATTTTTCTTCATGTAAAACTTCTTCATCTGACCCTGCAAATATGATGAGCATCCAGCTGAAGGCCCCCATAATTATCATAAACTGTCACCCTATCCACTCCCACGGTGTATGGAAGAGGGAAATGGCTTGTGGTAGCAGTTCTTGAGCCGTAAAGGAAAGTCAATATTGACTTTGAGGGATTTATAAGTGTAAATACACAAAGTGGATGTTGTGTATTGACAGTAAAGGTGCGGTGTGGTTATGTCATGGCACTGCAGGGAATGATTCATACAGAACAGGTTGGGGATTTCTTTCAAATGGCATTTCACTGGAGGTTTTTTAGCAACTACACTCCCGCACGTCCCCTGAGGTCCACTGATAAGAATCTTTTATATGTTCCAATAACTCATTTTAATACTAGGAGAGACCTTGCCTATCAGGCAGATGCCTCCCGACTCAGGAAAGACCCCCCCTTCTTTCTCTCCCTCGAACAATCTAACTCATTGGCGACAGACCAACTCGGATCAATCACTTTATGAAATACAGTGAGGGCTCTAAATATGGCAGCGTCCGTATCGCATAAAAATGGCAACTGTAATGGCTTCATTTGGTTGGAGCTGGAAGTAGCCCATTCTCTAAGGGTGATGTCATACCTGATTTGTCCAGTGATTATGCAGACTATGGTACCACTGCAAGTCAGCAAATAGCATGCACAGCGCCCTCTTATGTGTGTTTAGCTGCAGTTTGTGGAAGTCCTGCTTGCATAATGTCCTTTTTGCCTTCATCTGTGTACAGCTTCTCCACATGAAGAGTAACAAATATCTGACAGTGAACAAACGTCTGCCAGCTCTGCTGGAGAAGAACGCCATGCGGGTCACCCTAGATGGGACGGGAAACGAGGGCTCCTGGCTCTTCATCCAGCCGTTCTGGAAGCTGCGTGCCAACGGTGACAATGTAAGCACACACGCATTCTGCTGGAAGTGATCCGTGAAGGTTGACCAGATGACGGGGCCTCAGTCTGATCCTGATCCACTGAGACATATTTCAGACTCAGTATGGAAAACCCTACCACTGATGGAAAAAGTACAGAAGTCTAGGAGGAACTTGAATATTTAATTACTCCAGGTTTTAATTAATTAATAAAATAAAATAAATAACATTATTTTATATGACAGTGATAACAGGAATATTTGTTTTACAACTTTATCTGCTAAAAAAGTCAGGACATTGACATTCTTAAGGTGCATTCACATCAAACGCGATTCGCGTGGCCCGCCCTCTCTCGCTGTGCCGCGAATTCGCTGCTCGCGCATGACCAAAAATGTGTTCCCTAAGCTCTTGTGGGAGGAGCTACCAGCTAATGTTGTTGATCACTACATGAAGCCTTGTCTGCATTTCATTTACAATGCATGGAAGACACGGATGATGTTTAGAGATCAGTTTCTTTCTCTTTCAAAGAGCTCTTCAAAAACACGTCTCAATGTAGATCGCGGGCCAGCAAAAATAAATGAACAAATATATAAACCATCTACCATAAAAGAAAGTATGTCAGTGATCAAATAGCAAACACTCCTTGATACGATCCTGCGCTTGTAGGGACGGCGTTTTGTTGTGCGCTTGTACGTTATCATTCTAGATCTAAAAAGGTTCAAATCTCAGTATTTTTGTGTTTTACTTTTTAAATATATATTTGCATTTTATTAAGCATTAAAAAATACATCATTTTTAAAAATAAATTTCTATGAACATCTTTTCAAAACCAACAAGAAATTTTAAACTAAAGGATTCATAGATTACATTTATTTATGTTAAATGTGTATTACAAAAAAAACGTATAGCTATAAAGAAAATACATTCCAATGACGTTTCAAATCCAAAGAATTATCCTGATGTTTTAAATAATGTTTATAGTAATGTGTGTTAAGTAATTTAGCAGGAAAAAACATTCAACAAACTACGAAAGCCGGGTGCGGGATTCGAACCCAGGGTTCTTTCGCTCAATTCGTGCCATTCAATTTGCGCCGCTCAATTTGCGCTGTTTCCAGACTTTGGCGCTGCACCGGCTGCTCAATTCCCGCTGCAGAACCTCTATTCGCAGCTAAACCATTGACTTTACATTGACTGACACTGGCAGCCTCCACTGCAGTGTGTAAGCACCTTTCCAATGATGTCACAGCCTGATCTCTATGTCTGATTGTCTTTGACTTATTTTTTTAATATGACACTGTCCCAGCTGTTCCCTATAGCTGAAGGTCTGAGCTGCAGACATGACAGTTCAACACCTAGACTCCTTTGGGATTAATAGTGTGTTGCTGCTTGGTGTGGTTTGGTGTTCTTCTCTTACTTTCTCAGAAAAAGATGTTTTCTGAAAGCGTTTTATCTGCTGGCACAGTTCCATCTAAAGCATAAGCTGACAAACAGTAATGTATTGTCTCCTCTGCACAGATTGGAAAGGTTTATCGAGTTTCTCAAAATTTTTTCATGACTGTGGAAGCTGGGACTTCCAAAACTGTAATAATGTCACAATCAGGAAGTTTTTTTGTGGTTTCTGCTTGTCACGTTGGTATTGAGGGGAGATCCCCTGGTGCTCATCCCCTGACTATGCAGTTTCTGAAGGGGGTCCGCAGGCTGAGGCCTCCTATTAAACCTAGCGTGCTTTCATGGGACCTACCTTTGGTGTTGGAGAGCCTCAGTGATTCTCTGTTTGAGCGACTTGAGGAAGTTGATGTGAAATTTCTTTCATATAAAACAGCTTTTCTCTTGGCTCTCGCCTCTGTGAAGCGCATTGCAGACCTCCATGCGCTTTCTGTTCACCCTTCTTGCATGTACTTTTCAACAGATGGGTCCAAAGTCACTTTGTACCCTAATCCTGCATACTTACCAAAGAATATTCCGCGAGAGTTCAATTCCATGCTGATTGAACTTCTGAGCTTTCCTCCACCCCCCTTTGTATCTGAGGAGCAGAGGCGGATGCATTTGTTGTGCCCCGTGCGTGCGTTACGCGCATACATTGACCGTACTCAAGTGACACGCTTGTCAGCCCAACTGTTTGTGTGTTTTGCTAATCCTGCTAAGGGCAGAGCTTTATCAAAGCAGTTTTTCCATGTTTTTCTGAGCTTGATAGAAATAGAAATATCCCATAAATTCTGTTAAAAAAAATCAAATGACGTAAATAAAGATTTAAAACTTTGCTAATTGGCATTAATCAAATTTAAAGCCATAACTAATAATTTACAATATGAGTCTGGATTTCTTCCTTGTAAGTTTAAATAAATTGAAATTATTATTGTTTTAACTAATATTTTTTTATAGCATTGAGCAGAAACAAAGAAAAAAAAACAAATGTTGGAGTAAAATTGTGTTTTTGAGCCTCATTTTGTTTCGCACACACACATTCCCACATTGTGGGTCATTGATGGTCAGTGAAAGAGCTGCTTGTGCTGCTTGTCTGCTGTGGCTGCAGGTGGTGGTTGGAGACAAAGTGATCCTGAATCCAGTGAACGCCGGCCAGCCACTGCACGCCTCCAACTACGAGCTGACCGATCACGCTGGATGCAAAGAAGTGAGATGAATGAACTAAAATTAAATGCCATTACACCTTCATTTTACATTGTTCTACTCTACTTTTGCAGATCATTATTTCAAATGTCAGAATAAATGTCAGGATAATTGGGGGTTATTAAAACAATCAGAGCCTTTATAAAATAACTATGTTACAACAATTTAATTGTTTGCTTAGTTTGATTATTTTCTTGCATTTTTTTATGTGAGGAAACCTTAATTTTAAACTGTTTCATAATGTAAAAACTGTTTTTTTAAGATTTAAAAAAATAAATTCCAAAACCCTTTTGTGACACAAATGCAGAAGCATCCATCTAGATTATTGTAGTTTCACAATCAGCCTGAAAGGAAAAAGAGAACAAAATTCTGTCAGTGATTGATAACATTTTGTTTGAAGTTGCGACATTTAGTCTGACTTTTGCTGTGTTGTAGTCAGGCCCTCCTTAGAGCATATAGATGACGTAAGCTGCTTAGATGTAAAACAGTACTGTTAAGGATAAAAAAAAAAGATTCATCTTAAAGAAATAAACATACCCTTCAAAAGGAACATTTTAACCACCTCCTGATGATCAGTGTCCTCCTGCTCACTGTCCTCCTGCAGGTGAACTCTGTAAACTGCAACACCAGCTGGAAAATCAACCTGTTCATGATGTTCAGTGACCACAGGGAAGAAGTTCTCAAAGGAGTGAGTGACTGCAAGTTATTGATGTCCAAATACAGTACATTTGATGAACTTTTAAAATCTCTGGTCTTTGTGTTTGTGTCTGGCAGGGTGACGTCGTGCGTTTGTTTCATGCTGAGCAGGAAAAGTTTCTGACATGTGACGAGTACAAAAGCAAGCTTCATGTGTTCCTGCGAACAACTCTGAGGCAGTCGGCGACGTCGGCAACCAGCTCCAATGCACTATGGGAGATTGAGGTGATTCATTCCTCAGCAGAGATGCACAAAAATAACCCTAAATCAAGCAGGATAACATTAAAAAAATCCACCTTTTGCAAGCTCATGAGCTGCTGTTTTATTCCGTTGCATGTTTGATTTGCAAGGCAATCCCAAAGATATATATATAGATATATATCTATATATCGAGAGAGAGAGAGAGAGAGAGAGAGAGAGAGAGAGAGAGAGAGAGAGATCCATATATGTATATATATATATATATATATATGGATTGCCAACAACAAATCAGCAAGAAACACAATTGATCATGAAGAAAACATCTTGACAGCAAAAAATGAAAAATAAATAAATTTAAAAACACTAGAAAAAAATAACTTATCTAACAAAATTTGACCATGTTGGTTCAGGGAACAGGCAGAAGCCGAGCTTATTAAAGCCCACCCTATTTACTTTTCCTGCAGGTTTAACAAACCATTCTCATTAGTCTGCATATCATCACAGATAATAATAGTCATAAATAAATTAACATGTTCGTTATCACCAGCATTCTTTTTTTTTTTTTTTTACTATTTACTATTTTTAACAGTTGAGCAATCAGATATGAGCTGAGAGCCTTTTGTGTTTAACAGATTTTATTGTTACAATCGGGGGTTAAAAATCTATGGACACACCTGATGTTTATTTGTATAAACCCCTTTTGTAATTTAAACTAAGCTTTATCTATATTGATTAGGTTTTTATCCTTTTTATTTTGTTGTTGGACTGAACGGAAAAGAAGAAGGAGGAAGGAAAGAGAGGGATGGGTTGGGGTGTTGCATAAAAGACAGGGGAAAAAGGGTTGGTTAAAGAAATAGGAGGATGGTGACAGGGGAGGGGGGGTAGAATCATAACACAACAGCCAACAAGATGCTGGAAGTTTAGAATCATTACAGTCAAGTGTGAAGGTTTATCTAAAAGGGGCGGGGCCTGTCCACACACTTAGATGTTACAAATATACCTGTTGGCTCCAAGAGTTTTCGCATTCAAACTTGGCAACATGTACACAACACAACCACAGCTCACGCACACACTTATGCATACAAACCAACACATGTAAAGCATTTCATACTGTCACATGAACCGATTGTGCAAAGATGAGTGGAGACTTGTGCACGATCAGGTGAATGTTTATATAAAGCTGAGGTGGATGATGAAATGTAAAAATAAAAAAGGAGGGGGAGTTCCCGGACATCCCCACACCAAGACCCCCATCGAAGCATCAGCGGCAACCAGGGCCCCCCCACACTCGTACTGTAGGGCCGACGGAGGAACTCCACCCGCCCGGCAATCCGGCCACGCACCCAGACCAGGGCCCGCAGGACCGCCACACGGGGCCCCAAAACCAGAGAGCAGTGAGATACGGGAGCACAGACTGCAAGCTCTAGCCCAGCCGGAAAAACAGCCCTCCCACCGCAAGACCCCACTCCCCAAGACCCTTCACCCCAGACCAGCCACCCACCACCACCCAGGAGTTCTGAGAATCCCCCCCACCCCAGCCTCAGGTACGAGCCAGGGGCCCCCAAGGGAGACCTGCCCTCAAGCCCCAAGCAACCGCAGGAGATCCAGGAGAGAGCACGGCAGGGTCGGCCACCCCCACCTAGAGGAGGGACGACCAAAAGAAGTGGAGGTCCCTTAAAAGTGTTGAAAACATAGCCCGACCAGGCTCTCCCAATGTTGGAATTTTGGAGAGGCAGCGCGCCCAAGGCCAAGGACCAGAACCCGCACCATAAAAAACACAGACACCCCCCAATTTTTGGTTTTTGTGTGTCTAATGTGGGGTTTACATGACAGTTTACTATTTAATTTCTTGCACACTTTCTATTTGCATGCCATATAAGTATGCACTTAAAAACAACAAAAATACAAAATACTGAAATCATACTGAATCTGTTTTCTCCCATAAGACCCAACACACTCACACACACACACACACACACACATTGCAGAGTCAGTATCTTTGATGTCTTCATGTTGATTGTCTTGTCAGGTCGTCCACCATGACCCCTGTCGTGGAGGGGCGGGACACTGGAACAGTTTGTACAGATTCAAACACCTGGCTACTGGAAACTACCTTGCTGCTGAGGTAACCTTGGTAACATTCCAAAATAGTTGTGTGAATTCTAAACAGATATATGTGATCTTTTCAGCGTTTATGTTTTGAATGTAGCGTTTCCTAGCTGTCGTGCTTTATTTTAACAGTGATGTGTATGGAATGCATTCGTGCTGGACAACTTCTTACCTGAGGCTTTGTTTTGTCATTGGTGCAGGAGAACCCCGGATTTAAAGGAGACAATCCAGAGCTGTCCTCCTCAGTGAGTTCACAGACAGCACCTGCAGTCTCTGAAAGTCAGCTGTGAGGAGAGAGGAGGTTTAACACGGAGCTCTGCAGAAGTTCAGCTGTGGGCCTTTGACCTGAGCCTGTGAACTCAGTTATTATCAGTGTTAATAAAAGTCACAGTGGTGGCACTAATTACAGTGTTTTATTAAATGGGGCGGCCGTGGCAGTCAGCTTATGATTAGAAGATTGCAGGTTTGATTCCCGCCTTGGGCACGACACTGAACCCCAAATTGTCTCTGATGGAAGGTTGGCACCAGTGTTAGGCAGCAGAGCCGCAATCAGTGTGGAAGGTAGAGAAGCGCTATACGAGTATACACCATTTACCATTTATATATCATGTATTTAATAGATTCTCTATAATGTTGGTGTACAGGTCACAGCTTAAGAGAGAGAATTTTATGGATTGCCCTGTTCTTTCTGGGAACCATTTGGGGCAGCACAGAATAATTACTAAACAAAGACTTTTGCAGGTTTTTTTTTGTCAGACCATGGGAAGGATAAAGATGTAGGCAACCTTGGCATGACTGGTGACCAACCGTTTTCCTCACAAGGTTTCTTTCCCAGTATAATGTGTCACTATCAGCTGTTTGGGATGGGTGTGGCCATCATGATTGGCTCTAAAGATTTTTAGGAGTACTGCAGGCCCTTTATCCTTCCTTTTGTCTTAAAAAAAAGGAAAATGTCCTGTGTGTTAAAACAGAAGGACCTTATTACTCCAATCTTGTGCTGTGCATCATTCGGTGCTGCAAAAGAAAGTGGTCATACTGGGGAATTCCTTTTAGTGCCCAAACCTTTTTGAAGCATAAAGGTCAGTTTGGGTGACCCCACGGTCTGACCTGCTACTTGCAGATGGATGGTCGTCGCAACAGCAAACGCTCCCAGGGTGAGAGGATCAAGTACAAGCTGGTGGTGCTGGCTGATGGAAATGACATTGCCTCATTGTTTGAGCTCGACCCCACCACACTGCAGAAGACAGACTCCTTTGTGCCACGGTATGAACCAGCTGAAGTTTTCTCTTTCTACTCATTCTGAATATCGCATGCTCACAGAGCATTTCAGGAAGTACAACCGTTGAACGAGTGCTTATCATGCTATTTAAGTCTTCCTGTGTCCGTCCTGTTTATATTAGCCTTGCTGAGCTACTGAAAACATCAGACTTGTGCTTCAGTTGTTCACTTTTTTTCCCGGGCCTATTCAACACAACTGGTTACAGATGTCAGCTTGACTGAGTAGTAAACTTTATACTTTAACACTTGTAAATACCAGCTGGCCAAAAAAAGCAGACCAAGACTTTAAAATCCCTCTCTCCGATCACTTTTTGATCTATTGTAAAATTGTTCTCAGTGGTCTTTTCATTATGATTGCTTTTAGCCAAAATAAAAAAAAAACCTTTTGTTGTTTTCTAGGACAGTTTCTATAGTGCGACAGGAGTTAGAAATTTGGCTTTGAGTTGTGGGTGGGGCTGTTGACGTGCAGTAAGCCCACCCCCACATCCCATCATCTATCTGTTTACGTCCTCCTCCACTAGCTTACAGCCCCTCACACCCCCAACTTGACATTAGTGGTGCAACAAAAATGGCGAGAAAAATGTAGGATCTATCCAGCATCAATGATGCTGATTGGTTCTATGCCACTGCTACAAGCTTTTCCAATGGTACTTTCTCTCTGCTCCTGATTCGCAGTGATTTGAATATAGAAATACTCAGAAATGACATTTTTTATCTAACATTTCTTTATATATGTTCTCCACCTTTAAAAAATGTCTCAAGAACATGTTATGAACACCAAAAAACACAACTTATCATCAGTGGGTCTTTACCTGTATTGGCAAAAACACTAGAAACAAGCTCTTTTGAGATCATTTCTCCATTAAACTATTTATCCTGTTTTCTTCTGAATAAATTCTTCCTTCATGGGATTTGAAGGTTCTTAAAATTGGATTTAAATTTAATTAGAACACTTCCAAATGTTTATTTTTTTGGAGTTCAACTTACTTTTTTTTGGTTTTTGACCTTTGTTTGCTGGTAAATGGTAACTGGCATATACTTCTCTAGTTTTTTTCAAATTTTTTTTCCCAAGTACTAAAACCCTTCACAATTCACAAATGCTAACCCATGGCACTGATGACAGCAAAGCTGCCCTGATATGGTCCTGACTAGATCACCGGGGACAATGTGGGCTTCTCACTCAAGGACAGTTCAAGCGCTATCTAGCCAAGCAATCCTGTGGTCAGAGGTCAACAGCTCTACCTCCTGGTCACAGCTGTGGTGTGGGACAAGATGGAAACGGGAAACACAGAAAGTGAGGTTTCATTCTGTCTGTAAAATATTTCTTTCAGAAACTCATACGTGAGACTCAGGCATCTTTGCACCAACACATGGATCCAGAGCACCAATGTGCCCATTGACATTGACGAGGAGCGGCCCATCAGACTCATGGTAACTTTTTTTTACTTGATTATTATTTGGGCATGATTAATTTTTTGTCTCCTAGTGACATTATTTCAAACTAGTACAAAGCTCCTTTTTTGCTGCCTTGCTTTTTTCTTGAGCTTTTGTTATTGATATTACAGCCCACACCACTGATGAGGACTTTAAGATGCTTAACCAACTTTTTTTGGGTTAACTATCAGCATTACCACTTTTTCAGTAAGAAAAAAATAACTAGTAGTGGGTAGCAGAGATATTAGCTGTGTTAGTAGCAATGCGGGGTTCAGTGCCTTGCCCAAGGACACTTTGACACATGGGTGGGCAGAACAGGAACCAATCAGTGGTCGACCATGTGATTGATGACACAGACCTTGCAAAAAGCAAAACCTAAGGCTTTATCTTGTCTGTGTGTTTGCTAGAAATTTAGATGAATGAGACAAACCAGAAGCTGCTCAACAAAATGCACAGAAACTTTCAGATAAACCCCAAAATGTATTATTTATTAAAACAAACAAACAAAAAAAATCTTGGTAGTGTTGCAGCTGATGGCTGTAAGGAGATAGCACCAAACCTGTCTCGTTTCTGTATAAGCAGTGTACAAGCACAAGTGGAAAGAATGTTTGAGCAGAGCCATGAGGCAATTACAGATGCAGAGTGTTGAATTAAACTAAAAAGTTTTACCTAAATTTAACAAGCTTAATATGAGAAATATGAGAGCTAAAATAATGACATTGTATTTCTAGAACCATTAAATCAATTCTTTTTACCAATGCCTGTAATAAAAAATGTTGTTCTATAAGCTAACCAACAATAATTTAATAAAAGCTGATGTGCTGCAGCTAGCACTGCACACATGTTTGATCAGGTTAAATTGATTTGTCTTTATCCCTCTGATGTGTATCCATGTTTTAAACTTTTTTCTGACATTATCATTCTCTTAAATTAACTATTTTTCTTTGTTGCATGTTATTATTATTTTTTTTACTATGTGTAAAAAGCTCATCTAGGGGCATTCATTCATTCATTCATTCATTCAAATCCTTTTGCAGTTAGGAACGTGTCCAACAAAAGAAGACAAGGAGGCGTTCGCCATCGTCTCAGTTCCTGTGATGGAGATCAGAGATCTGGACTTTGCCAACGATGCCAGTGCCATGCTGAGCACTGTGGTGGAACAGTTGACTCGGGGCTTCATCAGCCCAAATGACCGCAGGTACTATTTCATCATGAAGAGACATACACAGTTAAAACCAGGAGGACCTGTTGCCCACTGATGTTTGTGCTTGTCAGGTTTGCCATCAAGCTGCTAGAGGATGTCGTTTTCTTTGTGGCCGATGTCGTCAACGCCGGTCAGTCAGTTCTAGACGTGGTCATGAGCAAACCCAACAGAGAGAGGCAGAAGCTAATGAGAGAGCAGAACATCCTGAAACAGGTCAGATCTCGCAAACAGGAAGGCTTTTTAGCCTTCCTGACAACCCTGATGCTGTTTACCCAAAACACCAGACGAGTGCAGCTCAAGCAATATATACGTATGTCAAGCTTAATGCTATTTGTAAACATGTAGTGAAACAGGAGTTATCTCTGTGGTTCCTGTCAGCTCTGAGCAAATGAGTAATGTTGGATGATCACAGTTTACAAATCTCCTAGAAATGAGTAAAACTCCCACGTAAATGCAAACAGATTACAGTCATTTGACTTTCAGATAATCCCCTCAGAATGACTGCACATATAACTACATGTACAAGCTGAAAGTCCCAATCATCTTCTGATGATCATCTTTTATTCCCAGTTGTCTTTTAATTACAATTATGCTGCCAGAATTTAAAAACCTGTGTGGTTTTCTAGGACACATTGTCTCACGTGATGGTTTGGACACACTAAACAGTCAGAAGATCCGTGACTAGCCTGTTCCAAAATAACCTACTGAAATATCAACCTTTCTTGGACTTTGCTCCTATTACAGGCGCTTTGTTCATAGGTATGCCTTCATTTGCTCTTCCTCTTTACAGACTTACACAAAAACAGGTGACATTTGAGTGGACAGAAGAGTGCACGACAGCATTTCAAAGATGCTCTTATATCCCCTCCAGTAATGGCTTTTCCAGACTTTAATCAGCCATTTGTTCTCAGTACAGATGCTTCAAACTTGGCTGTCGGTGTAGTGGTTTCCCAAGTTCAGTGTGAATAAAGAAAGGGTCATAGTCTATGCAGTCATGTTCTGACCCGGACTGAAAAAAGTGGTCTACAAATGACAAAGAACTTTGGGCAATTGTCTGGTCTGTCAGACACTTCATACACTATTTGAACTGTAATCCATTCACAATCATCACTGATCATTGTCCGCTCCTTAGTTTACGACAGCAGGATGTCACACAGGACCCGACAGGCCGACGGGGTCGTTGTGGCCTTGGAACCGGATCCTTTTCAATGGAGAATTATGCACAAGGATGGAAAGAAGCACACGAATGCAGATGCACTATCACAGATTCCCCTCACAATACCTGACTCTGACATAGCATAGGAGTCTGCTACTATCTCTCAGGACAATACCTCATCATCTCCTGACCGGGAGGACACTTCTTCCCATCAGAGGTTGCTTTCTGCCCCAATTCAACCACATGTTCTTATGCTGGCTGAAAAGGCTCAGGTTTGTGCCTCAGTTACAGATATCTCTGTAGTTCGGAAGACGGGCCCAGGTCTGTACTTTTTGCAACTCACGCTGTTGTCTGACGATGATGAGATTTTCAGACAACAACTTCAGGACCCAGTTCTGTCAGAGGTGTATGAATGGGTGAAAGAAAACCAAGGACCGTACCTGAGACGTGTTAAAGGGCGACTAAAACGTAAACTTTGGTGGCAGTTTCCTAAACTTCTCTACTTTGTAGAGAGGCTCATGTTGCATTAGGGAAAGCTCTGAGTATGTGTTACTGGCCATCCATCACACTTGTGAAGCTTTCAGAAAGCCTGTGCCACAACAGAAAGCTCCCTTACAATCCAAACGTGCAGAGAGACCATTTCAGTTTGTATGCACAGACATTACTGAGCTTCCTGTCAACTCAAGTGGACACAGATATGTTCTTGTGGTGCAGGATCACTTTACTAAGTATGTCAATGCTTTTCCAATGTGTGACCAGATGGCAACAACTGTGGCAGACCTACTATGAGAGAGAGATATATTACTGAACATGGTATTCCAGAAGTGCTATTTTCAGATCAAGTTAGACAATTTGAGTCGGTAATCATTCAAATGATTTGTCAGATACTGGATATAAAAAGGAAAAGAACCCCTCCGTTCCATCCACGTGGAAATGGAATAGTTGAACGCTTCAATAGAACTCCTAAAGATCAACTGTCCAGACTCATTCAGGCAAACGGTAGTGAATGGGGCCACTATTTACCAGCAGTGCTCTCCTTTAATGCAACTCCACAATCCAGCATTGGATATTCTCCCTATTATCTTGCTCATGGTCAGGAACCACGACTTCCTTCTGGCATGTCTCTTTCTACACTTCTAGTGTCACAAACTCCCCAGAATTACGGCTCGGAACTTGCAAATTGCCTTGACACAGTTGTCCGTCAGTTCTGTCACCCCATGGGGAACAAAGACTCAACGTGAGTACTACTTCAACAAAAATGTAACTTCACATCCTATATAAGGTGAGAGCTTTGGTTTGGATAAATGATCCCACAACATATAGAAACAAACTTGAACCAAACTGGACAGGACCCTACAAAGTTTCTCTTTTGAGAACGAAGGCCTCACATATTTCCTCTTGGACTTAAGATGTCCTCATGTGAAACCTAAAGTTGTTCATTAGGATCGCTTAAAGCCTTTTTGGTCAACTTGGTAGGCTACTTCAGCACCGGTGACCTGGACAGCTCCTCGAGGATCAGTGGATACTGTCCCCAGCTACACATCTTTAACTGGTTCTCTTCCTCTATATTTTTGACATGGATGCTGGACAGGCTTCAGCCACTGTTTACCCCGCTGTCTCTCTGCGACCTTCAAGTCGAGTGTGCCATCCTCCGCCTCAAGAAACGGTTCCTGCAATGTCTGCTGCGACACAGGATGACACGACAATAACGCGTTCTAGACGTGTTGTTCGGAAGCCACAGCAAATTGTACTTTGACAACGAGATATGAATGGTTTATGGTAGCAAAGAAGAGCAGAACAAAGAGAAGATAATTTGCTTTAAAATTAGGGACCGGTGTTTATTACAAAATATCTTTTTTTTAAAATAGCAAAGGCTGCATAATCATAATAAAAAGGCCACTGGGAACAATTTTACAATAGATAAAAATGAAGTTGGAGGGTGACTTTAATGAAGAATCCTTGTCCATAATCTGCAGGGGGGGAGTAGTGTTCAAATTTAATGGATCCCTTCTTTTTCTTTTGTTAATGGTTTATTCGATTTCTATTGATAAATTAAAAAAAAGGACTATGCATATCTAAAAGTTTGCCAAAGTTGCGTTTAAGTCTCATATGCAGAGATTTTTTTTAAGATTTGAGGTTTAGAATTTGCAATCAATATTCATTCTTTTTTTTCTTTTTAAGACCATGACATCACTGTCAATTCTAAGAATAAAAAATATATTTACTATTCTTTGCATTGAGAATGCAGGAAGATAAAGTTTCTGTTTTCTTAAAGTGGTTAATGACTTTTTTCTATGATAGAAATATTCCTTTTGGCTCTGTTTTAAGACTTGTGACCAAACTGGAACCTGAATGCAGACTTGACCTGGACTTGCAAAAGGAGTTTTGTGAACATTGTCTGTGTTTGGTTTAGATCTTTGGCATTCTGAAGGCTCCCTTTGCAGAGCGGGAGGGAGGCGAATCTCCGCTGGTCCGTCTGGAGGAGCTCGGTGACCAAAAGAACTCTCACTACCAGTACATGTTTCAGCTGTGTTACAGAGTGCTACGACACTCGCAGGAGGACTACCGCAAGAACCAGGTGAAGACAACAAGACGGTCTGCTCTGCTGCTGCTGTCATGCTCCTCACCGACATAATGCCATTCAAAGATGCAAAATAGGAACTGCATAGAGTTGGAAGATTAAAAAAAAGGAACAGAATTTAAGCGAAAGATAAAATGAAGAACAAAATTATTGTTAAAAAAAAGCATGGCGAAACTAACCTGTGCCTGTGGGATAAAACAAAAGTGACCCGCAGATGACCTTACCCAACAGAACCAGGATTAAATATCTTTTAAGGCTAATGATGTGAGGTTAAGTCAAGGAAGTCAGCAAGAAGAAAAAATGCAGCACACTTCTATCCAGAAGGTGGTACTAGTGAAATTCCTTACTGAGAATGGTAAACGTTGTAAAGTTATAGGCGCTACACAACCTTCCTTGAAGGCCCAAAATAGCAATCACAATCTCTGAACACACTCTGCTGTCTAACACTGATGCCAAGCTGTAGCCACCAGGAGCAATGTGGGGTTCAGTATCTTGCCCAAGGACACTTCAACACATGGCAAGGCGGGAACAGAACCTGTGATCTTCTAATCAAAGGTTGATCGCTCAATCTCTGTACCACAGCCGCCCAGTGAATAAATGTTTTTAGCTAATTACCTGCATTTATGTCTGCGTTATCCAGGGCGTCTTCTACATTCTTTAAGACCCAAAGTGCTTTCCATCCATGTTCCCTCCAACTCATTCACATGAGTGGAGGCAGAGCTGCCATGCAAAGAGCTAACCAGGTCAACTGAGCTGTGTGGCCTTCAGGGTCTTGCCCAAGGAGTGTCAAATTATCACATGAATCATGATTAATTAATTATAGACAGTTTAGCATCTATAATTTTTGTAAGGGATAATGCCAGACGAGTTGTCCATTATGGACCAATTTATGGACAACAAAGACCTACGGTTGCTTCCATATAGTCCCTTAATTTCTGATAATGCACACCTCCAAGGGCATTATATCCCTTATACCATGTTCACTTACATAGGAAGTACATATTAAATCAATTATGATAACTTTAATCTTGCCATATTTTTTATTTTAAATTTTTTTTCACCAAAAGCGGGCTATTTGATACGCAGTGCAACGTGTTGTGCACTGACCTTACTCTTCATTCTTCTAAAGGTCATGATAAGTTAAACAAAGCATCAATTCTGAGGAAAAGTTCACCTCTACAGTTTTCTCTCAGAAATTTTGAATTTTCTTATCCAAAACTCTCCTTTTCTCCATTTTAAGGAGCACATAGCTAAACAATTTGGTGTGATGCAAAGCCAGATTGGTTATGACATCCTGGCTGAGGACACAATCACTGCCCTGCTGCACAACAACCGCAAACTGCTGGAGAAACACATCACCAAGACTGAAGTGGAGACCTTTGTCAGTCTGGTACGCAAAAACCGAGAGCCGAGGTAAGTGTGTTGTCTGCCTGTCAGGGTTTTACTCCTCTGTTTGTTCCTGCAGGCAATGAAAAGGGTTTCATTTCATTCATTGCCTGGTGTTTCTCTCTTTAAATTAATATTTTTGGTGTAAAAATAGCAAGATACTTGTGTTGGAGTGTGTTTTTTCTTCAGCTTTTGATCGTGTGCACAGGTTTTTAGATTACCTGTCTGACCTGTGTGTGTCAAACAATGTGGCTATTCCCGTCACCCAAGAGCTGATCTGTAAATGTGTGCTAGAACCCAAAAACCAGGACATCCTCATCAAGACAGAGTGAGTCTAAATTTGTTTATCTCCATCTTAGAAAATGATGCAATTTTTACCATCCATCCATCCATTGTTCCCCCTCCACTCCTCACATCACACCAGTCTTGCAGCAGCTCCACTGGCTACCAGAGCATCATCAAGTCACCTACAAAATCCTCATTCTGACCTTTAACGCCCTCCATAGCCTCGCCCCTCCATGTCTCTCTGGCCTTATCCATGTTGCCGCTCCCACCTGCTCCCTCAGGTCTTGCTCCTCCCTCTAGCTGGTTGTACCCACGGAGGGGCAGAGCGTTCAGCCACTGATTCACAAAACATGGACTTACTCCTTCAGTTCGCCAAAACTCTCAAAATCTGCTTCTTCAAACTAGTTTATCCATCCAAATTAATTTATACATTTATTATCTTTTATACTTCAATGAATATAACCACTGATTTATTCTTGTGACTGTGTTTTATGATCTGGTAATCTCCTGTAAGGCGACTTTGGGGGCCCAGAAAAGCGCCATATGAAAAAGTTATATTATTAATTTATTATTATTATTTAGGTGCACTATATGGCAACACATTGAGACAGTATGGGATTGTTTTTCAGTTGTTATGGCAGCAGTTTTCCTGTAGGTGTCTTTGTGTGTGTGTTTGAAGGCGTCGTGTTCCAAAAGAGCCTCCTCCTGGTGGTGCTCCGGGAGAGTACCTAGGAATGGATGACTATGGAGAGGAGGATGAGGTATAACAGTCCGCTCTCTTTATATTCTGTTGTGACAGGCATTATTTAGAGGCATATCAGCAGTTTTTGTGTTTGTTTGTGTTGTGTTTGCAGTTTTTGGACAGTCTTTATGTGCTGTATGATTGGGTCTTTTTCATCTTTTGGTAAGGTGTGGCTGCTGTGGATAGATAAGATGAATGAGAAACAGGAGAAAAGCATCAGACAGCTGGCTCAGGAAGCAAGACAAGGAAACACTCATGATGAGAATGTTCTCACCTACTATAGGTACATACCGTGCACATATCCACTAAAACCTCTGTAAAAAAAAAAAAACGCAGCTACAGTTTTTGAATGCAGCCTTTTCTTTCTTGTTGGATGAACTCAGGTACCAGCTGAAGCTGTTTGCTCGCATGTGTCTGGACCGTCAGTATCTGGCCATAGATGAGATTTCCAAGCAGCTGGACGTGGAGCTTATCTTCCTGTGCATGATGGATGAGATGCTGCCCTTTGACCTGCGGGCATCCTTCTGCCGCCTCATGCTCCATGCCCACGTAGACAGAGACCCACAGGAGCTGGTGACCCCTGTCAAGTTTGCTCGACTCTGGACTGAGATCCCCACCTCGATCAGCATTAAAGAGTTGGTAGAATTATTCATGCCGTAATATTAAGGCGGAGGGAGTGGATGTGGAAAGCTCATTGAACTGATATGATATATGCAGAAGGTTAATACTGAAACACCATCTTTTCCATCATGGGGTGAACTTTGTCGCTTCCTAGAGTTTTGCTGGACTCAAAATTCTGGAGAATACAATTCCAGGCAATCACAGAAAAGGGAGTTTTTCCTTTTATCTCACTACATTCTAAATATGCTTTTTCTGCATGATTACCTTAAGAAAGTGGCAACAATACTAAGTAAGCAATACAACAATAGAGTAAGAGATATAAAGGTTAAAGACCCACTTCAATGAAAATGGTGTTCTGATGATGAAGGACATATATAAAATAAAGCTGCGCTTAAAATTGGATTTCTGAGTATTTCTTTATTCAAATTGTTGTGAATCAGGAGCAGATGAGCTGATGCAGCCACAAACTGGACCTATTATTTCTGTCTTGGTTTCCCTTATCTGAGCTGGCATCTGTCTCAGAAGTGTACAGCTGGATGCCTCTGACATTGCTTGCTGTATTTGTTGCAATGTTAATGTTAGGTTGGAGTTGTGTGGAGATGTAAGCTAGTGGGAGTGAGTGTAAACAGAGCTCTCTCAGTTAAAGTTGGCAGGAAGGGGGGCAGGGTTGCAACATTCCCATCCACAACTCAGAGGTACATTTCTGATGAATTCCTGCTGCTCTGCAGAAACTGTCTTAGAAAACAACAGTTTTTTTGGCATAAAAATTGCATAGTCATAATTAAAAGACCACTGGGAACACTTTTTCAGTAGAGCAAAAAATGAATCACTTAAAAAAATTAATTTAAATGTAATTTTTATTTTAAACATTTGGAAGTTTATGGTACTACTGTAAAAATATTTTTTCATTTTTTTCTGGTGACTCCTGGGTTTGTTTCATTCTTAGTTATGATTCCAACATGGATGACAGCAGAGACAACAAGAAGAACCGGTTTGCCAACACTATGGTGTTCATGGAGGAATTTCTTAACAACGTTCTGAATGATGAGATGCCCTTCCACAACGGGGAGAAAAACAAGCTCACTTATGAGGTTTCTTACTCTTATCTTTTTTTGATAGTTTACAGTTTTTGTTAATCATCATCACATCATCTGTCTCTTTTCCTTTTACAGGTGGTTAGTTTGGCCAGACACTTGATATACTTTGGTTTTTATAGTTTCTTTGAGCTGCTAAGACTCACCAGGACACTTCTGGGTATTATTGACTCCAGACCCAATCCTGGTCATCCTGGCCCCATGTTCCAAGATGATGGCCCTGGTACTCTGTTCTGTTTGCATTAAACCCTTCCTCTAATCTCATGATTTGGATGAAAAAAAATAAAATGTTTGAATAATTTTGACAAAGACTCTACTTTTTCTGGCTCTGAAGGAAAAAACATGAAGCGGTCCATACATGGAGTGGGTCAGATGATGTCCACCATGGTGCTCCACAGGAGGCAGTCTGTGTTTGGAGGTGGAAGTGCCAGGGCAGCTAGTGGAGGTGTACTTGATGGCCAGAGAAGCAACAAAGATAGTTTGGAGAAGCTGGATCTGACAGTCATGGATACTAAATCCAAAATATTGGAGATTTTACAGGTAAGACATTGGTTCATATCAGTACAGTTTCATTAAATTTACAAATGTCATTCAATTATTTCAAATGGTTTTCATTCTTGCAGACCCAGTTTGGTCAAAAGAAGTCCTTCAAAACCAAACTGTATTAATTGAATAGCATATTTGAGTACAGGGATAACAGTAGCTTCAAAGTGCTCTAAAGGTACACTCACACTGAATATGATTCGTGCGGCCAATTCGCATGGCCTGCCCCTTTCACGCCGCGCGGAGAATTCGCTGCTCGCTGTGTAGCCAAAAATATGTTCCCTAAGTTTGCTGCCTCGTTCGCGTGTGGGTGGAGCTAGCAGCTAATGTTTGTAGACTTGATTGCTAAATAGTGCTAGCAGCTAATGTTTGTAGCCTGATTGCTACATGAAGCTA
>BSAI01000015.1:24004747-24072387 GCA_036245035.1 Adrianichthys oophorus
ATTGCTACATTGAGCTAGCAGCTAATGTTTGTAGCCTGATTGCTACACGGAGCTGCGTCTGTCTATCTCATTTGCAGTGCATGGGAGACACAGATGATGTTTCGAGATCAGGCTTATTTATTTCAATGGTCTCTACAAAAACATCAGTGAACAAGTAAGAACATTTAGAGCCTCCCGGTAGCTACAGTGAGTTTCTCGTGTGCTCTTGTGTCTGATTGATAGCCGCTTCTGCATTGTTTCCGTCACTCCCTGACTGAGTTTAAATACTTACTATCGCACATCATCCCGAGAGGGCAAACATTTTTTTCATTGTTGTCTCAATGAAAATAAGAAAACATAAAGTTCAGGAGGTCTGAGAAGACTGCTTTCTCATTCAGCAGCGGCCCTCTGTCTGGCTGCAAGCTCCCCCCCCCCGGGAGCCGGCATAGTGAGCATGTCCACTACAGCTCCATAGGTCCTGACAGACTCTGTACCCGCCTTCGCCCAACAGTAACTGGGATGGGATCTGGAAACTGTAAATAAATAAAATGTGCTCATCAAAAGATTATCAAAAGAATGTTAAAATATACGTAGTAAAAATTATAACGCAAAAACGGTTTACTTTCACTTTTGTATGACTTATTATAAACATACATAGAACATTCATTCATTCATTCATTTTCCAATCCGCTTTATCCCTTTCGGGGTCACGGGGTTGCCGGAGCCTAACCCGGCTACTCATGGGCGAAGGCAGGGTACACCCCTGGACTGGTCGCCAGTCTGTCACAGGGGATACATAGAACATTCAATACAAATTCTGAGTAAATTTGTTCTGTCTTGTAAAAGATTCATGATGTATAAATGATAAATGGATATTCGTTTTATCCTTGAAATAATCACAGTGAGGATTGATGGACTGAGATCTGGATCAGAATCATTCAAATTTTAGATTTCCCACCAAGTTTGAATTGTTTTGAAATATCAATCACAGCTTCATTTGACATGTGTGGACAAGATGTTAAAGTCTGATCTGGATTCATTGTAAATATTCCTCTGCCAGCATACACAGCATGTATTTGCATAAAGAGTGTGTATGTGTACTTTGAATGATGATTATTAACGGAACAGATAAACCAGGGCTCTGCAACCTCTAAAAAAACATTTGGTCCAGTTTCTTACTGAAAAAAATTAAGCTAGAGCTGAGAAATCTCACTACATTTTTTATAAAAATACAATTTAAAAAAAAAACACGCTTCTTTTTTGGCCATTAGGCCATTTATTTATAACGCGTACCTTTTAAATATTTACAATAATTAAACTATAACATTGCTATATTCTCTATATAACAATTGTGATGTATTTTTTAATCTGACAGCAACACATTCAAGTTCTTTTCAAGATAAAATTGTGTGTCAAAAAAGATCCTCCTAAAGCAGTAAATTTACTTGCCCTTATTGTTATGCAATTCTCTCATTTGCTTTGCTTTGCACTTTGCTTCTGACCAGAAACTATGGGTACTGCTGTGCAGCAGAAGATAAGAACATGTGCTTTAAACTCAATCTAATAATCAACAGTTCTGACAATAGATGTAATCATTTTACTCAGTATTCTGACTTGGGTGCATTTTGGAGGATTGATAAAACACAAAAGGCTTCTTAATTTATTGTCATGTCAGGAGTGTTTAAAAACACGTTTATTTTATTATTGTATGACCATCTCATTAAAAAAATAAACCTAAATGACAAAATGTAACAAACAAACTCATTATTGATCCACAATAAGAAACAAATCAGCTTCTATGAAGCTCCAAACAAAAGCTTCTGTTGAAACATTTTAGTAAAAGAACATTTTTATAAACAGAAAAACTCATGACTACAACTCCACCATGACGACTGAGCCACCCCCCCGCCCTGCTCGCTCAGGCTCCGCCTCCCCTCAGCACCGCTCGGTGCGCGTGCAGCGACTCTGTCTCCTCTTCTCTGTTTTCATGGAGGTTCTCTGTGAATCACAACTCTGTGATATTTGCATCTGAAGTTAAAGGGAAGAACTTGTTTGAGCTTTTATGTGAACGTGTAAAACTCAGGGGAGGAAGGAAAAAAGAACGTCACATCTCTTGGGTAGAGCTGAGTACCGGCAGGACCTTCTGGCGTGGAGAAGTGGCGGTACTCTAAAGAGCTATTTTTAGAAGTCCCGGTACTGAGCACCGGAGAGTGCCGGCCCACTTAAAGCACTGATCACATCAGTTGAAGACACAGTACTTATTACATCTTTTTCTGAGCTCTTGTTATTATCATTTGTTTCCATAAAGTTTTGTGTCTCATCTGTTTCTGTGTTTTCATGTACACTTAACTCACCTGCTGAGTTCTCTTTCACTGCTGTTTCTGTCATCATTTTCTTTCCCATTAACAGGAACAGGTGCATTTGTGATTTGCGCGGCCAATTCACGTGGCCCGCCCCTCTCTCGCCTCAAATTCGCTTCTTGCCATGTGGCCAAAAGCTTTCTGCCATGTTTCTGACTTCCTCATTGCTGAACTCTCCACTGTTGTCTGTGGAAATCCACTTTGGGGCATCATGAACACTTATCCATGAGTGGATGAAGGAATTGATGATCTCTGAGGTTCTCACAATGTTTCCTGCACTGAAGCATGTGAAGTGATCATTGATGTGGAGATACCAAACGCCAGGCTCCAGCTCGTGCAGATCCATTGCTACTGTTTCATTGTATTCTGATGCCATGGGTAAACCAACAGCAGGTTTGGGTTTGGTCCTTTGGTGTTTCTCACAAATCTCACAGTCACAAATGATTTGTTGCGGAATGACCGGGCAGTCTTTGTCATGATTTCCAGAGCTTTGAATGAGTCTCTGCAGCTTGTCTGCAGAGGCATGGCCAAACTGTCCTTGAAGCTTCATGAGTATTTTCTGCTTGTCTTTTGGAGACATCTCTGCTGTAACAACAAGAACTTCACTTTCACTACAGCTCACCTCTGCAGTCTCATCTCTGATGTCCACACAATAGTGTCCAGAACTGGTGAGCTCAAGGGGTATTTGTTTCTTGAACTTGACAGCTCTGTCGTTCTCCATGTCCAAAACCGTTCCTACTCTCTTTAGAGACATTTTAATAACAGCAGGAAAGAAATATCAGCTGGCACAATTTCACTTTCAATGTGGCATTTTGTTTTCCCAATTTGTACTGGAAGCTTTAGATATCTGTTTGAATACATCACTCGACCATCTCCAAACCAAAAAGGCCTGCAACTTTTATTTGCATAATTTTGTGTATTTGACTTCTCCAATCATTTTTCACCACAAACAGTACATGTGCATGCAGTGTCAACGATGGCTGATCCTTGTGATTCAGTTAGAAAAATCTCTGACTCTGTCATCATCGCTTCAGTGAATAATCTAATGTTATATTCTTCCACACCTTCATCTTCTGTGAATTTGACATCATTTTCTCGACGAGGACAGTCTTTAGCCCAATGGTAGGTGCTCTGGCAGATGGCACATCGAGTTCTTCTCCCATACTTGTCGAGTGGATTTGTGCCGTGCTGCAGTTACCGCTGTGATGAGCTGCTTCTCCCTTTTAATTTACCCGCTGGTCTTTGATTTTTTTTTTTAAAACGGCATCTTACGTATTACTTATTTCTGTGGTTTTTCCTTCAAAAATCCGCTTTAATGCAGACCTCGTGGATGCAAATCTTAAGTCTTTGCACGCTGTGAGAGCGAGTGGCCTGCTGTTCTCGTCAAGCCAGGCTATGTCAAGAAGTTTAAACGCCAAACACAGTCATGTCATACTTTTTCACATGATTGTATCTGTAAAAAAAGAAGTGAGCATGTGAATTGAATTGTATTTAAATCCAGGGCACTAGATAGTCCCACTCTCTATAGGTTTTTAGGGGTTAGAGAGTAGTGAGGGAATACAGACACAGCCATAATAGTCTCCAAAGAGTCGAACTCAGAATGGAGATGCAGTGAAGGCATGTAAAGTATGACGTAGTACCAGCAACCACACAAACCTCCTTTGAACTGAAGGACTTTTGAGACTTCACTTGACCTGAGAGTCCAGGTCATTTGTGATCATTTGTTTGAACCCAAAGACAGAAACAAACTTGTTTTTCTCTTTCATCAGTTCATCCTGAATGTCCGCCTGGACTACCGCCTTTCCTTCCAGCTGTCTGTCTTTAAGAAGGAGTTTGTGGATGTTTACCCGATGGCTGACGCTGATGCCACAACTAACATGGAGCAAGCAGGTAAAGAACGCCTCAAGGTTTGTCAGCCTAATCCTGCATTCACACCGTACGCGGCCAAGGCGTCAAATTCGCATCTGCCTCTCTTTTGATGCCCTAAAATTTACTGCTCAACGCCTTGACGCCCCAGCCGAGAAACACCCGCCGACAAACTTAATTCGTTGGCCACATCATGGAAAACATGGAGGATGTTGAACGAGTTGCTTGTGTTTATATGTTTTGGAGAGCTCTACAGAGGCAACGGCAAGCACTTTGCCGTGTCTGGGTTCATAAGAGTCTCTCCTGATGCAGTGTGCTTCACTCCTGACAGCCATTTTCAATGGTACTTCTGTCTTTCTTTTCCCAGTTTGAGCATTAACCCGAGAAGGGAAAAATACAACTGGAGGATTTTTTTTATTGTTGTTTAGATGAAAATAAGAATAATAAGCCCATGGATCTGAGGGAATCGCCCCCGCCACAACGGCACCTGCGACCGCTCTCCATGGGCCAGCATGGCTAGAAAAGCTCACAGCTGAGTTCCACTGGCGGGGCCAGGCAGCCGAATGTCTCTCCAGCTATTCCCCCCAGTGTGATGGCGATCGCTTGCTCTGCCGCAGCCTTGTGAAGTAATATTTGTGCCACCATTGTGCGAGCAAAATTCACCGTTTTGAGATCAAAATGTAAAGTTTTACGAATAAAACTTCATAAGTTGCTAATTAAAACATTAATACGTGCTTTCAAAAACTTATTTTTGCTTAAAAAATATTATTGTGTTTGCAAACTTTTCTTTTTTTTTTTCCTTTCAAAAAATATTTACACCATTTTTTTCAGATATGTATGAATATTTTTTATTCATTTAAAAAAATGTATACTTTTTATTCATATATTTAATTTAGTCAAACTTGTGAATTTATGGCAGAGAATCTCCTGAAACCGTAGAATAAACTGTTAAGCTTATCTGCTGACATTACACTCTAGAAATCCTCTGGAGCAAAATATTGGTAAAAAGTTTGATTTTCTTTAAAATCTGTTTGTTATTTTAAAAAACATGAAGCACATAATATCTACTGCTGCCCAACAGTGTTTGGGATTAGATTAGCAGCGGTGGTAATGAAAATAATGGCTCACCAAAGTAGACTTCATGTATAGGCAGAAGAAATTGCATTTTTAACTTTAATTTTTAACTGTTAATTTTCACAGAGTGTCTTGAAAAACACAAAACTCATGATTGCTTTTGTCCAAAGTACAAAAACAAAATTATTCAGGAAAGATATGCTATTTTCTCTTAATATTTCAACGTTTTATTCATGAAAAAAAATCAGTTTTTTTCATTTGCAAAATTCTGAAGTTTTATTCTTAAAACTTTACATTTTGTTTGCAGTTTAGAAAATGTTGATCTCAAAACTGTGAATTTTGCTTGCAATTTGGTGGCACAAATATCACTCCATAGAGCCTGTGCGGCGGAGCTTGCTATGCTGTCCACCAGGCGGCTGGCTAGCATAACGGCTTCTTTCGCTTCAGCTCTGTGAGGAGCAGGTTGGCTTCCTGTCCAGGGTGTATTCCACCGAAACTGCAGAAACTTTGCGACCCCAGCAGGTTAAGAAAATTTATGCAAGTTCAGAACGAAGGTTCTCTCATCGTGCGGCCATATCAAATTATTTTTTACCCTTTGATCTAGTCACTGAAAACATCACGTGCCCAAAGCTTAAACCCCTGATTGGTTGGCGTGTTCACCGCGCCTCGCCCGACACCTGAATCGCACAGCGCCGCCTCAGATTGCATCTTTACATTAATACTTGACGCTCCTGCTGTGCTGGCTAAGTCTGGTGTGAATGCACCAAAAAAGATGTATTCGGAATATCAGCAGCTGCATGTTTATGCTTTTTACACTCACCTCTGCTGGTTATTCTTTTTCATATTTTAAAGAGATTTAAAAAAATTGCATTGGCCAGAGGTTTTTCTTAGGGGTGTACGTCCAGAACTAACCTGTTGATCAGATAAACTGCACTGAATTGTTATCATATATTCTGAGCTGTTTACTGTTACTTCCCTAATGCTGCCAGATGCTCCAGTCCAGGTGGACTTGACAGGTAGAAGCAAGAAACCAATGCGCTGCTTACATGTCCTGTTGTACCCCATCCTGCTTATTTTTGGTTGACATCTATCTTTATGTCCCTCTTCAGCCACCATCAACCTGCAGCGCATTGGAGAACAGGCTGAGGCCATGTTTGGAATTGGGTACGTGTGGCCCTTCATGTGGACCTGAGCGGTCTTTCACTGTGACAGCAGGAAAACCGTGAGATTGCCTGAAATCAAGATTTGTTAAGCTTATGCTGCGTTCACACGGGATGTAATTTGAGTGTCAGATTCACATCAGATGCCTCTGTCAACTGCGTCAAATTAGTTGTTGAACACTTGTCCAAAAATATGTTAAATATGTTAACTAAGTGATTCTGACGTATGTGGGAGCAGCTGCCGGTAAAAGGTTTTAACTTCATTGCTTCATTTGAGTTTTGTCTGCGTATTTCATTTACAATGGATGGAAGACACAGGTGATGTTGAGAGATCCGGTTTATTTATTTTTGGAGAGCTGTACTAAAGTGTGGTAATCACGTCTCCGTGTCTGGGTTCATGATATCATTCAGAGACTGTCCCAGTACGGTGAGCTTCACCATCTACTGCAGCGTCTGATTGATGGCGGGTTTCAGCGGTATTTCTGTCTCTCTGTGACCCAGTTTGATGACTTGCTGTCCCGCATTTGTCCAAGGAAGGAAAACTTTTTAAAAAAAGAATTAAAATGAGAGGATCTTTTTATTATTTTTTGTAGAAAAAGGAAAATATCAAAAAGTAGGAGAACAAACTGATTCTCCTTAGTGTCGGACTCCACCCACTGATCACGTAATCAACACGCCATGTGCCAAAGAAAATTTGTTTATGCAAAAGAAGACGAAGAGGGAGCGAAAGGAGTCGGGGAGCGACAGCAGCAACAGCAGCAGCGAATGCAAATCCAAGAAAAGGCACCATGGCAACGAAGGAGAGGAGAAAAGAAAAAGAAACACAAATTCTTTATGTTATTGTCTTTGCTAAAGTTCAGAATTTTTTACTTTCCACGCACCATGATGCCTTAATTGTGCTGTGACGGCAAACGTGCCATTCCCAACACTCAAATCGCACCATTTTTTGACTCTACTTTATTTATTTGTTTGCATGTTCTCTGCGTGCATGCGTGGGTTCTCTCCGGGGACCCCGGCTTCCTCCCACTGTCCAAAAACATGCTTTATAGGTAAACTGGTCTGTCTAAATTGTCCATAGGTGTAAATGCGTTTGAGTGTGTGATTGTGGCTCTGCGACAGACTGGTGACCAGTCCAGGGTGTATCCTGCCTTCTCCCATGAGTAGCCGGGTTAGGTTCTGGTATGATTTAGTTTCTGTAAGGAACACATTAGTAAAATTGTTTTGTTACAATTTTTTAAACTTTGGAACAACTCAAATAAACCCTCGATCTTAGTGGGTCTTGACCCTCGGAAGATGATTGTTCAGATTTTATACAAACATAAAAAACATTTGAAACTATTTAATATTATTGTGCAGATTTTGTTGGATTCTGGACTTTGTTGTAAAGTTTAGACTAGGAGGAACAGTTCTCTTTTAGTGAACCTCATGTATCTCAGTATTTTTCCTTTGTTTTAATGACCTACTCCAATAAAAAATGTAGTTTTGGCGTTTTTAAGATGTCCTTGTAACATTTTCTCAAAATGGAGATAATTTAACGTCAAAACTGCATTTGCTCCACGGTTTTTTGCTACACCAGTGGTGTCAGAATCCAGGCCTCGAGGGCCGGCCTCATGCTGGTTTTAAAGAAATCCTGTCTCATCTGCTGCTGATTACCTGGATTACCTCATCAGGTTTGTTTAGCCAAAAAGGAGCTTCAATGGCAGCTTGGTTGGAAAACATGTAGGACACTGGCCCTCGAGGCCTGGAGTTTGACACCCCTGCGCCACACCAATGTTAGATTGGGGTGGTGAGGCGCTACTAGCTAGTGAGAGGGACTGTAAACAAAGGGCTGATTGTAAATTAATAGAGGCTAACTTTAACACCAAACCAGAATCGTATTTCTAGTGAGCTCTTGCTGCGCTGCAGAAAACATTGCTTTAATAAAATGCGACAGTTTTTTAAAATTTTGGTTACAAACTCAATTAATCAATTAAAAAACCACTGTGAATAGAATACAATAGAAAAAACATAGTTGAACAGGAGCATCCGCTCATCCCCACTGCTGTCAAACATTTAAAGCCCTTTTTGTTTACGTGATAGGCTTGTGCCTTTGATAAGTGTGACTTCATAAACTCAGAGTTGAGGGAACTAACAGTAAACATTGTCTCTAAAACCAAAATCATAGATTGAATCAGCTCAGTGTTCAGAGTTTAGTTCAGTTTGTTCAAATGCTCTCCAGAGCAGGCTCCTTTTTATCTATGTAATGACAATGAATGTTCAGTAACTGCTGGTTTTCTGGGCTCCTTTGAGCAGAAAAGGGAACAGCATCCTGGAGGTGGACGATGAAGGCGGGCGGATGTTCCTGCGGGTGCTGATCCACCTGACGATGCATGAATACGCTCCTCTGGTGTCCGGAGCGCTGCAGCTGCTCTTTAGGCACTTCAGCCAGAGACAGGAAGTGCTGCACACCTTCAAGCAGGTAAACACGCATTAGTGCGACCACATCCTTCAGCATAGTGACAAATGTTGGCTAAAGGCTTAGTCAAATGCACCCATACAGGGGTTGACCTGTACGAGTGCTGCCGGTTTTTGGGTGGTCCGGCCCCGTGGAGGGTCGCAGAGGGAGCGGCACTATGTTATGGGCAGCACAGATGTGTCTTTCAGTTTCTTTGAGGCTTTTATGGCTGCCTTAAGGGACGTCACTAATACCTTAGTCACAGCTGCCCTTACGGGTGGATATGGGCTGTCTGTGGGTAAAAAAATTTGCAAATCTGTTCGAGGCACACAGGTGGCCTGCACAAAATTCTAAGATTGTAGGAAACCCAGTGAGCCCTTAGGGCAAAAATATTCATGCACATTTTTTCTATGAGCATCCTGTGAGAGACTGTGACTGTGAACACTTAAAAACCTGTGGGGGTAAGTACAGGTGAAGTAGGTGAGATGCAGGCACATGGAACAAATTTTCCATTTTTCCAACCCCCTGCTGCTTGTGCATCCCTCGCGCCCAGCTTTGCTGTCAGAAATTAGGAAATCCTACAGGCACCTACAAATCTCCTGCACATCCCGTTTGCACGCTGTCAGCAGTGAGCCGGTGCGTGCACCTTACTAAGGCAAGTTTAATTGTATAATGTACAAAGACATTTCAAAGGGCTTTGTATGAAACATTAAAATTAAACAATCAAAAGAAATAGTAATAGTAGATGTGATAGTTGAAATAAGATGTAAAGAAAGTAAAAAAGAAGTGAATTTCAAAGAAGCATAGATAAACAGTGCAGATGTAAACTTTTGAATCCAAATGAATCAAATGCAGCTGAGAACAGGTGGGTCTTTAACCTGGATTTAAATACACGGAGTGTTTCAGCTGATCTAAGGTTTTCTGGAAGTCTGTTCCAGATCTGTGGAGCATAGAAGCTGAATGCAGATTCTCCATGTTTAGTTTTGACTCTAGCAACTGACAAAAGACTGGATCCAGATGAGCAGAGAGGTCTGGCTGGTAAATACTGGGTCAGGAGGTCAGTCATGTACTTTGGTGATAAACCATTCAAAGCTTTCTAAACCAGTAGTGTACAGACAGGCAGCCAGTGTAAAGACCTCAGAACTGGACTGATGTGATCTACTTTTTTGGTTCCTGTGAGAACACGAGCAGCTGAGTTCTGAATAAGCTGCAGTTTCCTGATTGATTTTTTTGGTAGTCCTGTAAAAACACTGTTACAGTAGTCAAGTCGACTAAAGATGAAAGCATGAACTAGTTTTCCAGGTCCTGCTTGGACATCAGATCTTTATTCCTTGAAATATTTTTGAGATGATAATAGGCTGATTTTGTCACTGCCTTAATGTGTTTATCAAAATGTAGTTTGTCAGAAACTTTTCCTTGAGTGCACCAGTTTTTAAACAGGAAGAATCCAGCTCTTTTCAACCTTTGTTCTTCTTTGCCGTCTGCTCTGCTTTCAGAGTCTGAACAGCATCAAACATTCGACCTGAAGTTTTCTTTATTGTTCCACTCTAAATATCGATAACTTTGTGGACTTGTTCCATGTGCATACGTCTGTGAAACATTCAGCTTTGAACACCTGAAGAAAGAAAAACTGATCAGATGTTTTACTTCCAGCTTTAACTAAAATACATAGAGCTGGTAGAGTTGTAGTTACAGTTAAATGCTCTTCATTCTCTGCTCCTCTGCAGCTCCAGCTGCTGATTACAGCTCAGGATGTGGAGAACTATAAGTTAATCAAGGCCAACCTCGATCGCCTCAGGACGCTGGTGGAGAAGTCTGAACTGTGGGTGGAGAAGAAGAGCTCAGCAGGAGGAGATGGGAAGAAGGACAAGAAAGACAAGAAGGAAACATCAGAGGTAAAGAGCAACAGCGTAACCGTCTCTGTATCTGATGCTGGTAGGTTTCCTTTTGAACTGATAACATTGATGGATGCTAACAAGCGGAGACTAGATTGTATTTTAAACACAATAACAAGTGTGACTGTTCTTTCATTTCTCTGAAACACCAGTTCTAGTCTTTCAAGATTTGTTTTTGACTCTAACTATGTGTGTCATAAAGTTCTAGATCTTTGTTGTTCTTTTTCATCAGCATCATGTTTACATGTACATTCTGCTGCTACACTTTTCAGTAAAGAACATTTTGTGGTTAAAAACTAACATTTTTGCAGGACAGATATTTGAACTGGTGTCTGCATGGTAATATACTGATAATTGGGATTATTATATATTTTTTTATTATTTGGTACATTTTGGAGACCGGTTTCTAAACAGAGATTCTAAGTGAAGTGAATATTTGTGAGTTTTTCTCATAATCAAATATACATTCATTTTTTTCACAAGTGTCTTGTCGTGAATCTCTTCTTCTTATTCACATTCATATGATTGTCTGTTGACTGATTTGATAGTTTAGAAACTGCAGTTAGGAACGTGAACGTCTTCTGAATCTGTTGGCTGATTCCTACCACCTGATCCCTTTAGGAGACATAACAGGCTTTGACCCTTTTCTTTTGAAAAATGTTTCCGTAAGTTTAATGAACATGCTCGGTTATGGGGACGTTGTAAGAGGGAAATGTAAAACAACACAAAGACTTCTAATCCTGGTGATGTCTTGTCTACAGGGGGTGTCTGATAAGTCAACACCCACAAAGGAGAAACTGGAGAAGGGCAACGAGAACTACCAGCAAGTCAAGGAGGTGAGAAAACCACATTTGATCAGCGATCGGGCAGTTTTTTGATATCGACTGTCGTGCAGAATGGGATTGGGGGCGGGAATACCGATTATTATTTTTCTGCAATTACAATCAATGCAGCTGTAACATGTCACATCTGACATTATTTGAACTGTCAATAAACTTTATTGAAAACGAATCTTTTAAATTAAAAATGTGGGCTGACACCAGAGCCTTGGGAACGCCTTCAGCAGTTATTGATTGACTTCTGAAAACCTCATTCTAACTTTGTCTAATTAGACAAAGTTAAACATGTCTGCAAAAAAAATGTGAAACAAAACATGGCAAAAGCCTAAAATGGGACCAGAAAGGGTAAAGTGTGCAGAACTTGGCATCAAACCACACATGAACGCAAACATGAACAAACAAGAACACCAGATCACCGACAGGGATCATCATGGGAATTGTTTCATCTTCTCATGATGACATGCTTGGTTGCATTTACTGATTTATAAATGAGTCTAATAGACAGTGCCGTGAAGTTGATAGGGGAAGAACTTCAGTATTTAAATATAAAGTTAATGAGCATAAGATTCTCATTTTCACGTCTGTCTGCTGTAGATACTGGAACGGCTCCATAGGATGTGCAGTAGTGGTGTTTGGAAGAAACAGCAGAGGTTGTTGAAAAACATGGGAGCTCATAAAGTCATGCTGGATCTGCTGCAGGTCTCCTATGACAAGGTGAGTCTAGAGAAACCAAAGAACATTCTCTAAACTTTAGTTTCAGCTAATTTAAATGTCTATTTAGACCTCTTTGTAGTCACGCTTTACTGTTTGTATGTAAACGCAGGGAAATCTCAGTTTTGACTTTTAAATTGTTTTCTGTGTATGAATGCTCCGATATTTTCCATTTATTCTATATTAATATTCTCACAAAATATTTATTTATCCAAAAAAATAAGTCAATAATACGTTGTTAAACCCAAAGCAGAGTAGCTCGACTGATTTTAAAGCACCAGCCTGTTGGTTTGACTTTCAAACTCCAGGCTCTTTTCATTCATAAGCTATTGATGATCAAATGTAATGATTGGTTTTCTTTTTCGTGTGCTCATATGGAGAATCAGTTGTTTTCAAACAAATTGGTGTGAACTAAACATGTTAGACGTGCAGTTCTGATGAAGGTGCTTTTTTTTTCTCCGTAGAACGATGTGAAGATGCAAGAGATCATCAGGTACACTCACCTGTTCCTGCAGAAGTTCTGCATGGGGAACCAGGAGAACCAGGCTCTACTGCACAAAAACTTGAACCTTTTCCTCAACCCCGGGGTACTTCTGTTCTTTGTCTATGTTTATGAACAGTTTCATATGTTCCTGCAGGTTGTAGCTTTGGTTGAAAATAGCATTAACATCAGGGCCTCTGATACAGAGTTAGTTTAAGTCGAAGGGAGTTTGTGGGCTGAGCAGAGAGGATTATATTTGAGTTTTTAAAGGATACAGAGTAGAAAAGCATAATTCTAAGGATATTATTTGATTTAATCTAACAATCTTATAACACATCTATCCTTCACTTAAGGTGGAGATCTTGACGTGATAATTTAAATGTATTTCCAGAGAGTAGAGGGATTGCGTAGCAACCAAAATAATGGGTTTTGGCAGGATTTTCAGATAAAGTTGGATTTCATTGAGTTTGAATACCTTTGTAAATGTATCCTGTGAGGATAGCCTGGTCTTCTGTAAGTAAAATAGTTGTGAGGCTTAAAAATGTTTATTTTATTTATATAACCCTTTAAGGACAAAGAAATGTTGATCTGATCCATTACATCCAGTAAAGGAAAGCCTCTGCTGTAACCTGAAAACAGTTTCTGAAGGCTAAGGAACGCCCTGCTCTACCGGAATTGTGGAACATTTTAAACATCTTATTTCTGCTGAGTTTGAACTGAAATCTAAAAATGTGTTTGTAGTTTAAAAATCCACAAAGAAAGCAAATGCAAGCAACAAATCTGAGAACAAATCAGAGTAAAGCCAACCCCAGAATGACATCATCACAGTATCTGGTTGTAAACCAGCAACCAACCAGCTCCTTCAAAGACCGAGTTTAACATGTTAGAAGAATGTCATGAAGAACAAGAACATTCCTCACATTACTGAGAAAAGAGACACAACTGGTGCTGTAGTTTCATGGTGAAAATGATGCTGCACTGAACTTCAGAAAATGTGCTGATCCATCTGTTTATTGGTTGAATCACAAAGTTAAGATCCCATAGTGCGGCACTGGACTGTAATAGTTTGAACTGGTAAATGTTAAACCCCATAAAGGCCTGGTTTCAGCGTGTAGGCCTGAGGTGAGTGTGGTCTTCTCTGCTCTGGGTCTGCAGCTGCTGGAGGCAGAGACAGTGCAGCACATCTTTAGCAACAACTACCAGCTGTGCAGCGAGATCTCTGAGAGCGTCCTGCAGCACTTCATCCACTGCCTGGCCACGCATGGCCGCCACGTCCACTACCTCAACTTCCTCCACACAATTATCAAGGCGGAGGGCAAGTATGTGAAGAAGTGTCAAGACATGATCATGACAGAGGTGAGGGAATGAGGAGATGCTGCTCTCTGAGCATGTCTGTTAGTATGTAAAGCTGTCCTCACAGCTCCATGTCTGCTCGCAGTTAACCAACGCGGGTGATGACGTGGTCGTCTTCTACAACGACAAAGCCTCCTTTAAAGTCATGCTGGATCTGATGGCTGAGAGCAGGGAGGGAGTCAGCGAGAACAGTCCACTCAGGTAACTGTGGCAACTTCCTGTAAAAACCCGGTTACAGGTGTAAAATAGCTGAAGTAGGAACAAATCCTATACCCTCTCCTGAAAATGTCTCTCAGGTTCAGAGTCTGAAAGACCCGTTTGTGTTTCCTCTCCTCTCTCCCATGTCCCTGTGCTTTCTCATGGACATGGTCAGTCTCTGTTATGCCTCCAGAGGGGGAGCCAAATGGTTGAAAAGCGGCTGTAGTTCGTAAGGAAAAAGGCTCAGACATTTTGTCCACTGCCACACACAGAGCAGTTTAGAAGGTCACATCGAGCTTATTACAAAACACAGCAGCTGTTCATTCATCTGAAGTTGTGAGATCATCAGTTTACTCAAAGGTCTCCTTTCATTTCTAACTTAAGACTTCCTGTCTGCTCGACCATATTCAGGCTCGTCTTTGAGGTTCAGTCAAGACACTAGCAAAAGCAGCAACCAATCAGGGTCACCCACCTGTGAAAAAGCAAAAACAGAAGAAAAAAAAAGCAGCTAAGAGAGCAACAACAGTAAACAATGGTTGCAGTGTTTTACAGACATGCATCTAAGGTTTACAGTCAGTCAGGACGCAGAACACAGTTTGCTCTGAAAAAAAAAAAACAACAGCAAAACACCGAGACCTGAAACGTGAACTGCACTATAGTGAGAAAACACTGTTCTATATAAAGAAAAAAGGCAGCAACTTCAGTCTGTGACAAAGACCTGCTATCAACGCAACAAAAGCTGAGGACAATATTTTTGCTCTGCTCTTTTGCTGATTTTTTAACGTTAACTTATTTCAGTCATGAAAGAGGATTTGAGTTTGTGAAAAGAATGACGAGGGCTTCAGGGCTCGTTGAGCTCCAGTGACCTGAAGTGATCATGAAGGTTTGCTCCACCCTTCAGTTGCTGTGTCCTCCTCAGGTACCACATCTCTCTGGTAGAACTGCTGGCTGCCTGCGCAGAGGGCAAGAACGTCTACACGGAGATCAAATGCACGTCGCTGCTGCCTCTGGAGGATGTGGTCAAAGTGGTGACTCATGAGGACTGCATCACCGAGGTGACGTACGAGTCCTTATGCGCTCTATCATGATATACTGGTGCCACTGGTGCTAACTCGCTTCTCTACAGGTAAAAACTGCTTACGTGAACTTTGTGAACCACTGCTATGTGGACACTGAGGTGGAGATGAAGGAGATCTACACGTCCAACCACATCTGGAACCTATTTGAAGACTTCACTGTGGACATGGCTCGGGTAGCTGCCTCAGCAGTTTTCTGCATTGCAGAGCAAACATGCATCTACCTTTACAAACACTCCAATCACAATGCGTAGGGGTAATGTAGCATGGGTCTAGTCTTTGGTCTAACAGGTGTGACTCTTCTGGGGAGGTTTTCCACATGTAAAGGAGTGTATACAACTGGTCTCCCAAAAACATCTTTATCAGGTCAGACACTTTTGGACAGGACAGCCAAACTCAGTCTTTTTTCCTAGTATTCCAAAGCTTCTTCATCGAGTTGTGACTAGGACTTTGTGCAAACATGTCCGGTTTTCCACATCAAACTTGTGAAGGGATTCAATTTCTGAGAGGAATCTAAGCAGTACCAAAAAATCCAGAACCAGTTTGAGTCACCTTTCTATTTTATTCTAAACTATTAAATATAACAATTTCAAGATCTCCATTCAGGTTCAGTCAATCTTTTGATCTACTCTGGAAGTCCGTTCAAACTGAAACAGTCCGTTCCGTTGGTCCAGATTGAGTCCGGAACCATGCGTTTGGTCTGTGTTTAGAATGCCTTTCAAACAAACATTTCTGTTTTGAACCAAAGCTTGTTTTGAACAAAACCCCATGACTGAAGGTCTCCTCTGTCATTGGCCAGGAATTAAGAAGGCGGGGCAAAGCAACAAGAGAGTATTGGAAATCCTGCGCTTTTCAATCCTTGTGGGGATTCAAACTTTATATTTTACTGAACTTTATTTGAACTGAACTCTATATTTTACTGAATTTTGAACGCCTGTATCAAGTTCAGGAACAACACGAGTGTCTGGAGGCTGCCTTCTGTCTCCCCCTCTGGTGGCCTGTGCTCACTGTCTCCAGAGTACGAACTACTTCCTGGTTCCCCTACTCCATTACCCAGCTACCCCTGCAGCCACTCTCATCACCACTCACCCTCCACAGTATTTAGCCAGTGCCTCCAGCTCTGCGCGCCAGCTCTCTTTTCCCTCCTCTTTCTGTGTCAAGCAGCGTCTCCAGACTCCAGTGTCTCCTATGCCCGAGGATGGAGACGTGCCGGTCCAGTACTGGGACCTGAGGAAGACCTTTAGAAATCAGAATGCCACTCAATTACCTCCACACAGAACTTATGACTGCGCCAACAATCTCCTACCTGGGGCTACCCCTACCAGGGGAAGAGTTTTTCCCCTGTACCAACCAGAGACTGAGGCTATGCAGGCGTACAATAAGGAGGAGCTGGCCAAGGGGTTCATCCGACCATCCACCTCTTCTGTGTCAGCTGGCTTCTTCTTCGTGAAGAAGGTCTCAGGCCGTGCGTAGACTTCCGTAGCCTGAATGACGTCACAGTGAAGTACCGATACCCTCTACCCTTGGTTCCAGCAGCTCTGGAACAATTACGCACTGCAGGCTTCTTCACAAAGCTGGACTTGCGCAGTGCGTATAACCTCATTCGTATATGCGAGGGTGATGAGTGGAAAACTGGCTTCTACAACCACTGTACATTATGAGTATCTTGTGATGCCCTTCAGCCTTTGTCCCGTCAGTGTTCCAGGCCTTCTTCAATGACATCTTCCGGGATCTCCTCCACAAGTTTGTTATCCTCTACATCGACGACATTCTGATCTACTATGACTCCTATGAAGAGCACGTATCCCATGTCTGCCACGTCCTCCAACATCTCATCGACCAGCGACTATATGCTAAACAAGAGAAATGTGAGTTCCACCTGACTCGTGTGTCATTCCTGGGCTATATCATCAGTGCCCAGGGGGTGGCTATGGACCGAAGGAAAGTGGAGGCAGCACTTCAGTGGCCCCAGCCTACTACCATCCGGGAGCTCCCACGATTCATGGGCTTCGCAAATTTCAACCGGCGGTTCATTCGAGGCTTCAGCACTGTAGTGGCATCACTTATGTCATTACTCAAGGGGGGTCCGCGACAGCTACGGTGGACGCCTGAAGCCACTCATGCCTTCAAAGAACTCAAGGCCCTCTTCTCTCAAGCTCCTATACTCCGTCATCCAGATCCCATGACTCAGTTCATTGTGGAGATTGATGCTTCCAGCACTGGCATAGGGACAGTGCTTTTCCAACATCAAGGCCAGCCTCCACAGTATTTAGCCAGTGCCTCCAGCTCTGCTCAGCGCGACGTATTGACCATTCTTGTCAACTCGGAGCGCTTTCCTCTCTGCTTCTCTGTTCACGACTCCCAAGATCTGTTTCTCATCCTGCCAGTCAGCTGCCTGCCTTGACTCCTTCCTGCCCCTGACAAGCCCATGCCGGTTCTGACCCCCTGCTTGACCACCGCCTATTTGAGAATCGCCAAACCCTGCATCCTAAAAAAAACACTGCAAATGGATCCAACCGCCTCTGACTCTCTGTTACTCTGAGGAGACAACGGCTAAGGAGTTACGCTGATAAGTGTTTATGACATATAGATTGTTGGGAAACAGTGTGAAAAGCATTGTTTATCATGTTAAAAGTTCTGATGAGCAATTCATCCAATCATATTTTAATGAACTTCTGCGTCTCATCGTTGCCCTGCCATTCTGTTTACATCCCATAATGCCCAGCTGTGGTGGCCATTTTGGTTCAGGTTTTCCACTCCGAGCACAGAGCCTTTTCAGTTTGAGGAATTTCAGAGTGAACTGGAGCGCAGTCCGATTGGAAACGAACCGAGACCAGCTAAAAAGATGGGTCCCAAGAGCGGGTTCTGGTCCCGGACCAGGGTCCACTAGAGTGTATTCAGACTGAAATGTTTTCTGGATTATCGGGGAACTCGGCTTGACTTTAAGTGAAGCAAACTTGTCCAGTCTGAAAACACCCTACATTTCTCGGTCTTTCATCAACTGTTTTCATCCAGACACTTTGTTTGTCAAAACTTTGTTTTCCAAATTTCAAGCTAGCAAATAATCAGAAATGTTTGCATCCAGTTGTTTTTGCATCTAAGTTATAACATGTGGATGAAGGGATTTGAGTTGAAAAGTTGGACATCTGCCTGATTTAGAAGTCGTTCTCATGTAGAGTTGAAAACAACATCTTTCTCAAGCCTGTAGCAGTTTGTTGTTTCCAACTGATTTAAACTGATGTTCAATCCAAATTATTTTCAGTAATAAAATCCTCTGCATGGCAGTTCTTACATATATATCAAGATGTCCGGATTTTTCTTGTGTCAATTTAGGTTATTCGAGCAGCCTCTTCACTGATGCTTGTGATCTCATAGGTTTGCAATAAACGAGAGAGTCGCCTGACTGATCCAGTCCTGGAGAAGTATATTGTGAATGTGGTGCTGGACACCATCAACGCATTTTTCAGCTCCCCTTTCTCTGAAAACAGCACCTCACTGCAGGTAAGAAACTGCACTAACATCAGGGACGGTTGACACTAAGCTTTTTCACATGCAGATTCTATCAATTACAGCAGAAGAAAAAAACATTTTCTTTTACTTCACAGATTTCTTCTAAATCAATTAATTCAACTTTATTTATTAAAATCGCTTCTCATACTTGTGTAGCTCAAAGCGCTTTACGATTTAAAAACAAAGACACAAAGATTTAAATACCCACCCATGTTAGCACATACAGTACATCCCATGACCCCACACACAACGAATACTTAAATGTTAACTTCTAAAAGAAACTTTAGGCTTGTCTCTGCTGTGAGGAAACAGTGTTTGGGAATCTAGAAAACAGTAAAGCATATCTTTATTTGTATTCTCCCATAAATGCTAACTTCATCTCAAATACATGAATATTATAGATAATTTTAACGTAAAAGGCAGTTAGTCAATAACATTGTATCATCAAACAGATGTGTATGTTTGTGTATTTTTGCTGAAAGCAAATCCTGTAAATATTAATGAATAATGCAATTTGTATGATTTTAGCTTAAGGAAGACTTGAGTATAACTCTAACAGTGATGAATAAATGAGATAATACCACAGAAACACAGATATATCACCTATTGCTTTTTAATCATCAGAGTTCTTCAAAAACTGTTGAGACTATATTGTTTTGTTATGTTTTGTCAGACAAAGTTAAAAGTTTTTTTTCTTAACTTGTCCTGTCCAGCAAACAGATCAGAGATGAAGGCCTCTTGCGTTGGACAGATTTTACAGTTATAATACGGGGTTAAGAATCTTCCGACACACAAGGTGTATATTTGTATAAACTCCTTTTATATTTGAAGCTAAACTTTATCTATATTCATTTGGTCTCAATACATTTATTGTGGGGAAAAAAGAAGAGACAAGCTTTTTAAAACAAGAGCTTAATAATCTTTGGGTGAATTTCAATATAAAGTCCCCGACCAATTTAAGGTTTCTCAAATACTTTACATGGTCGGGTTTGAAAACACACTTTACATAAATGAATGGGGGAGAGAAAATATTCACTAGATTCAAATATGTCATGGAATTGTAGTTGTTTGTGTTTTATAAGCAGACATTCAAAAGCCTCGTTGGGCTCATGACTTGAATAAGTGAAGCTGAAGGTCTTCGTCTCTGTCAGACTCACCACACCATCGTGATTCAGCTTCTGCAGTCATGTGTCAGACTGCTGGACTGTCAGTGGCTGCAGCAGCAGCACAAAGTTCAGGTGGACGCCTGCATTAGAACACTCTGCATGACAGGTGATGCTCAGACCTCACATATCATTGCTGTTTTCATTCACTTATCTTTCTTTTGACATTTGTTCATATTTCAGCTGAGGCAGCAAACTTTAAAAATATCCCTCTATTATTATTATTAATAGCTTATTAAAAAGCTCAAATGGGTTTCTTAAAGACATTTTTGTAAACTTTAACTAAAGAAAGGACAACTCTTTTAATAATGAAGGTACCAAAAATGTAGATTTTCTTTTAAAGTCATTTTTTGTTTTTCAAGGTGTTTAAAATTAACTGAAGAACAATAACTAAAGTACACAGAAACATTCAACATGTTTTTTTCATTAAATAGAAAAAAACGTAATACTTTTAATTGCATTGTTATAACAGTATCAAAGATACTGATAAAGAATCCAGGACTACGCTCTAAAGCAATTTGCATTCTTTAAAATATTTCGCAATGATGGTTCTAATCCTCCTGTGTAAAGCAGTTTCATGGAACAAAATCACCAAACTCTGAAGTGCCAAGTCTAACATCTAACATCTTAAACGTTGTAACTGAGCAATATGTTGCTTATTATCAAGACTTTTTCTTAAACAAGATGTAAACTTACTGAAGAATTATTTAGTTTATTGAATCAGAATAACTCGATTATGATTAAAGAATTGTGCAGATACAAAATAACTACCAACCTATTTACAATCCAAAGTTGGAGTTCAAAAGGTGGGACTGATGGACAGGTGCTGATTTGTGTCATGAGGCTCTGACTTTTCAGGATAATACCAATGAATAGTCAAATAAATGCAAAATGTAGTTCATAGAGCCAGATATTTTGTAAAAAAATGAAATAAATGATTATTTGCTAATTCAGATATTTTCTCTCTATAGTATCTACATAAAACCAAACCTAATCAAAAATTTAAAAAAGAAGCATTGTTATATGGACGTTTTGTTCACTTAAATTTGTAAAATTTGTATTCAGTTCAATTCTATTTGCAATCTGAAAATGCATTTTACATTTATCAATTCAATATGCAATTTAGGCTTACAAATTGAAATTAATTTTGCAATTAGAATTCAATATTTAAAAAATTGCATTTTAAGTCATTGTTTGCCTTACATTCACTGTAAAGTTGCTTAATTTCTCTTACATTTTAATTTGCCATGGTGTTTTTGTGTCAAAGTTAAAAAGAAATTTCAAAGCAGCCACCCCCATTCAGTGCAAGTCCTGCCTCCAAACATTTCATTGAAATGTAATTATTTAACTAGATATAAAGCATTACCCGCGATAATGCTAGTGTGAATGCTGTTAGCTGAATCTGGCCACTGAAGATGCTAGAGCTGATAGCTGAAAACGCTGAAGCAATTAGCCTAAAAAACACACAAGTCTAATTTACCCAAAATAGTTAGCCTAATGCTAAAATATCAGCTGAACTCCAAATTAACTTAACAAACTGGAAAAATGTCTAATTTGGTTAAACCAGCTAGCAAAATGTAAAAATATTTGCTAAACTCCTACTTAGCCTAAAAAAACCCTCGAAAAATGTCTAATTTAGCCAAAGCAGTTAGTATAGTGCTAAAATCTTAGCTAAACTCCAAATTAGCCTAAAAACTGGGAAAATAGTTTAATTTAGCCAAAACAGCTAGCATGTTGCTAAAATAATAGCTAATAGCCAAATTAGCCAAACCTGGTAGCATGTAGTTAAAATATTAGCTAAATGCCAAAACAGTCTATAAAACCTTAGTAAATGCCAAAATAGCAAAAAAAGAGCTAGCATAATGCTGCGATAACAGGTAAGGTCCCATTTTTAGAAAATTTGGAATGGCTCGGCCTGGATTTGAACTCACAACCGTCCAGTTTCAGGGTGGAGCCTGTACACAGGGCCAATCTGCTGGTCTTTAAAGCAAATAGTGAAAAAGGAACATTAGTCATAAGATCATTAGACAGAAGTACTGTGGAATCGATCCTACAGTGTGTATGTCTGTGTGGGCTTGCATTTAAGTGTGAAAGAGTTCAGCAGTCACCATGGAAACGGCTCCTTTAGCAAGCAGAGAAAAAGATGGAGGGGGCTTAAGCTTTTCTCTCTGAAAATGAAAGTTTTGACATGGCTCAAACAAATGCTCATATCTTTTGAACCATTTATCTCTGCGTAAAAATGAAAACATCGTGCATATCTAAAGATGATGAAAAACTAGTGGGATTTTCATGTTTTTAGGCCCAGGAATTGAGCAGCAATTGCGAGTTCTCAAAAAAAAAGTATTATGGTCAATGGGAGAAATGATTGTCTTTTGCTGAAATTGAGAGAGACAGCAGGCGCTGCAAACAGCTTTGACCAACTTCCAGTGGCACACCTGACTGGGTCGCGACCAACGAGATTTGGTCGCCAGATTTGAAGCGACCCACATCTGTTGGCTGTGTCCAACGAGCCGGCTCACTGAAGCTTCAATGCCATTTTATGCAGTGAAATTGAGTATCGGAGCGCCTTCTGACATGGTGGATTCCTTTTGTCCCACAATATGATCCCGTAACTCTCAGTAGAGTGAGTTTTGTTGATAAAATGAGCAGATATGTAGCTGAACGATGAAAGCTGGACTTTGGGTCGCATCTGACGAGCTGTCACTGCGGTGTTCCTTCCCCGGAACAGAATGCACGAGCGAGGCGAGCCAGGGAAGTTTTAACTTATAGTCATAAGATTTTATTATTACTTCCTAATCAACTCTCCCCTACACAACCACAAGAAAAACATTGTTTTCTGTTTCTGTCAAACAACTGCAGGACTGTCCCGTTCTCGTATGAAGGATTCTGCCACGCACAGAGAGTTTTAGTTTAAAGCGTCCAGCACAAGAGGACCATGACCAGCTTCCTGAAGCTATAGCCGGTCCTTTATTTGTGTGTTCCTAAAATGACGACATCTGATCGCGTCGGAGCGTTGATTTGATAATAAACTCGTCACTCAACAAGTAAATACATATTTAATCAAATATTAGTACTGTGTGACCAACTAGCCAGCTGACCGAAACTGTAATGTCATTTTATGCAGTGAAATTCAGCGTCAGAGCGCCTGATCACGTAAATGTAACGGGCGTTTCCCACATTTAGCGGGTCCGCAAACGCTTCACTCGTTCCCTGCGTTGTGTTCAGTTAGGAAGGATGAGGTGACTTTGGCTTCACTCTGGTTTATTCTGGCATGAAAAGAAAATAACAAATCCATGACTGCAGGTCTCCAGAACATCAATACCTTCCTAAGCATAAACGGCGCAAACTCTCGCACAAGCAGAAGTCAGCGTCCAGCCACATATCTGCTCATTTTATCAACAAAACTCACTCTACTGAGAGCTACGGGATCATATTGTGGGACAAAAAGAATCCACCAGGTCAAAAGGTGCGCCAACGCGCAATTTCACTGCATAAAATGGCATGGAAGCTTCAGTGAGCCAGCTCGTTGGACACCGCTCACGGCTGTGGGTCACATCAAATCTGGCGACCAAATCTCGATTGTCGTGACTAATGAGATTTGGTCGCGACCTAGTCAGGTGTGCCACCGGAAGTTGGTCGAAGCTGTTTACAGCGCCTGCCCCTGCTGGAAATTTGGGGCAGCTGGAAGAAAACTTAATTTCTCAGGGTTTTCAAAGTTGTATTGTCCAAAATCCAGGAAAAATGACTGTTTTTATGTAAAAAAAACATTCTGTGAGGCAGAGTTTGAGCAAATTAAACCCTCAAAGAGAGTCTTCCCATTCTGACACAATCTACTCCACTCTACTCCTGGTCCCAACCTTCATTTCGCATAGACTTTCATTCATAACTGAAACCTGACTCAAAGACGGCATTTTGACTTTGACCTATGGTAGCTCAAAAACCATAAGGAGTTTAGAGAGAAAAATACAAGTTCAAGAGCCCAAAGTCTGCTAAGTAGTTTAAAAGTTGAATGGTTTCTGTAGCTGAAATTTCACTCGAGTTCTATTGTTTTGTAGAGCTGAAAGTAAATAGTTGAAAAAGGGAGATTTGAAGATTCCGTAAGCCATTTTCAATACAGTTAAAAAAAAGCTGTAGTTTGTTGAATAATTTAAAAAGTTGAATAGTTATAAAGTTGAACTTTCTTAAAAGAGCTGAATATCTTGATAGCTGAACGAGCTGAATATGTAAAGGAGTTGAAGAGCAACGAACGTCCAAAAAATGTATGGAAGAAAAATGGATCACTTTAGTGTGAATGCTACACAGTTTTGACACAATTATGGGTGACAAAAACTTCCATTGAACTCATCATAAAATGTAATCCAAAATTAAAATAGTTCACTTTGATCCACAGATAAGTTCCAGAAAGGCCAAATGTACGACTAATGTACAACAATGCGGCCAGTCACAGGTTACATTGAAACATTTTGGTGCAATACCCTGAGATAAGCATGCAGCCAATTATTGCAAAAGAACGTTGGAAGCTTGTTTTTGTTTTGTTTACTTTGATTTCTTTCTTGTTTTTGTGTTCAGCTAAGAGTCGCTCCATCGTCGTTCCCCCGGAGCTCGAATCTTACATAAAGCAAATGACACCATCTTCTTATAATACTTTACCCCGGACAAACCCCCAGTACAAATCTGTTTCACGCTCCTCTAGACCCATTTCTTCCAGCAACCCCTGGGACTACAAGAACATCATTGACAAACTGCAGGTAAGCCAAGGCTCCACCTTAAGGTGAAAGGAGGAAGCAAACCTTTGTCACCTCTTGCTGAAATTCATCTTCATGGATTGGAAGCAAGGATCTTTTCTGGTTTGTGTGTACAAGAACTTTTTTTTTTCTACATTAAATTTCTAAAGTCATATAAATGCATATTTTTCTTTAGTAAATATTAACAAAGAGCAAACAAGCTATTCTTGAATGCAATATTTTCACTAAGATCAATTTTGTACAGCAGTACAAAAGGGGGAAAAAAATCTGCTTTACGCTTTAGGACTTCTAAATATTATTTATATATTTTTTTTTATTTGATTCAAAAAAATAACAAAATGTTCTTAAGTGTACCGTTGCCCCTCCCTCTGCCGAGGCCATTCCATGCCTGAGCATGGAACAGAACAAGGACAGCAGCTGAATGTGCTGCACTTTGGGATCAAACACACAAGAACATGACAGTTTGAAGCAGATACATTGCAAACTCTTTACTGAAAATCTCCTCTGCTGTCTGTCCGCTGCCCAGGACGTCATCAACACCTTGGAGGAGCGTCTGAAACCGTTAGTGAACGCTGAGCTGTCGGTGTTGGTGGATGTCCTCCACCAGCCAGAACTGCTGTTCCTTGAAGGAACCGATGTCCGGCGCCGTTGCGAGTCTGGAAGTTTTATCTCAAAGTGTGTCTCCTAAGTCTAAATCCACGACAGTGAAGGTGGGCTGATGGTTGAAATAAACGTGTGCGCTCTGTAGGTTGATCCAGCACACCAAGGCTTTGATGTCTGCAGAAGAGAAGCTTTGCATTAAAGTCCTGAAGACTCTGCAGGAGATGCTGATTAGGACTCTGGACTTTGACGAGAAGGTTGGTCAATTCTTGACAGATATGTTAGAAGTGTTATCATCCTGCAGTTTTAGAAGAAAGCCAACATTCTCCAGAACATTGAAGCATGTTGGGTCTTTAGTGAACCAAAAAGAGCCTTTGTTTTGTCTTTGGCAGTTAGGCACATGCCAGTAATTCCCATGAAAGTCTAAGTCTAGAGTGTTCTTACATGATGTTCCAGATTGGTGGACTGGCCTTCAAAACCCATCAGAACAGTCTTATCCCTCAGTGTCTGGAGCCAAATCTGCCACCAAGTCTTACACTAACCTCATCAAACACAAAATGTTTGTAAATATCCTACCCGTGTTTTCAGTCCATCTTTCCAAAGTCCCACTGCAACCTTTTTTTCTATGGCAGCTGTTCTTATTTTGCTAGATTGTAAAGGCATTCCCAGTGGTCTTTTATTTATGATAATGTAGTTTTAGCCAAAATCAAAAATCCTGCAGCAAAAGTGTGTTAGAAATTTGACTCTGGCTTGTGGGCGGGACTGTTGGCACAGAACTATCCCTAGAATGATATCCCAGTATTCCTTTGTTTACACTCTCCTGCTAGCTTACAACCCCTCACAAGCACAAGCTAACATTATTCATTCAGTCATTCATTCATTTTCCAATCCGCTTCATCCCTTTCGGGGTCACGGGGTTGCCGGAGCCTAACCCGGCTACTCATGGGCGAAGGCAGGGGACACCCCTGGACTGGTCGCCAGTCTGTCGCAGGGGCCACAAACACACACCTATGCACACTCACATTCCCACCTAGGGACAATTTTAGAGTGACCAATTAACCTGTGAAGCATGTTTTTGGACGGTGGGAGGAAGCCGGAGTACCCGGAGAAAACCCACGCATGCACGGGGAGAACATGCAAACTCCACACAGAAAGGTCCCCCAGCCAGGACTTGAACCGGGAACCTTCTTGCTGTGAGGCAGGAGCGCTAACCACTGCGCCACCGTGCAGCCCCAAGCTAACATTAGCGTAGCAAAAATAAATAAAGGCGAGCAATATTTGAGCTTTGCAGCCATTAAGTTGATACTTTATAATTGTAGCAAAGCAAGGAGACTTTGGCTCGCCCGGGGCAGTTGATGCATCACAAACCTGAGTGGGTTTTGGTTTACCCCTGATCCATCATGATTCAAATAAAGAAATACTCAGAGACACCGTTTCAATCTTAAATTATTTTACACATGAGGAAGTTGAAAAGCTAAAGCCTTGAGAACATTTTCTTTCAAGCGTCACATAAGCTTGCTATTTAATAAAAGTGTACGTTCTTTCAAATTTTAATGTTTCTGTCAACGGTGTTCTGTTTGAATGCACTGGCTTGTGTTAGGTTAAAGTTCCTTAGTTTTTATGATATCCAAACTAAAACACATTAGAAGTGTTGTGGAATTGCGGAATGGTCCGCCCTCTCACTAGACAAAGCTAGACTTCTCTGCAGGAAACCTTAGACACATCTTGACAGGTCACATACAGTTAGTCAACATTTTGCAGCATTTTCTTAAGAGAATCAAGTCTTTAGTTACTCCAGGCTCTTAGTTCTTAATGCGCCCAGCACTACTGACTGTTGTCTCACATCATTGAGTCAGAACTGGAGCTCTGTCAAGTCTTTGTGTAGATGATTGACTCAGTTTATTGTACCACCAAAGATGTTTACCCTTGATGCTTTGTTTCAGGGACTGTCACTGCGGAAAGTTTTACTGCAGAACTACCTGTTTCAAAACCGAAAGAACGATCTGCCTGAACTGGGAGCTGCAGGTGAGCTTCTTCCAAAACTTTTGAACACTTTCCCCTGACCTTCTACTGGGGTTCCACACTTCAGAGTGCACTTTTTAGTGTTTCTGTCTGTTAAATCAACATCATCAGAAGATAAAGTGCTGGATTAAGCTAGCTGTGAAATGCGTTTTCTGTGTTTATGGAATCCCTGAGGGAGCAGGGATCTACAGTCACATCAGCGATGAAGTACCATGTGGTGGCTGATCCTCCCACTTCAAGCAATGGGTTTGACATAGCGGTGGATTGGACCCACAATCCCACTCTTCAATGTACATTTAGAATTGGAAATACTTATACTATGATCAGAAATACATTTTCATGTGCGTGGGGATCATTTTTGTTTGTTCATAACAGAATTCTGTTTTTGTAAAAGTTGCAGAGCTTTACTCCATCTCAACAGTGACGTTTATAAACTACATCCACATACAAATAAACAGGAAGCTTCAATCACAAAGTCCCTGCAGAAGCACAGGCTAATGCAGACATGTTGGCACTGAGTGGTTGAAAACTGTAGGCATAGTGAGATTTTTCATAGTTCTTTCAATACAAAACAGATTATTGACTTTTTTGGGTTAGTAGGATTAAAAAAGAGACATCAGTTTATTAGGCCTGAGATGAACCAGGTTCCTCCTCTTTTTGCAAAAGAATAAACGCTAAAATAAATTGCAGCAGTTTGTGATACTGTGCTTTGACACCAGGAGGCGAGCAGGAGCGCGACTGGGCCACGGTGGTAGCAGTTCAGTGTCGTCTGGACCGAGAAGGAGGAACAAAGCTGTTCACTGATCTGGTGATGAGCACAAAGAATGAGAAGATCTTCCAGGAGAGCATACAGCTGGCCATTTGTCTGCTGGAAGGAGGAAACACTGAGATACAGGTGCCCCACCTGCGTGGATGCGCACGACACTTGCAAAAATATCCTTCTCCTTCTCAGAGAGATTTCAACATGTCTAAGCTTGTTATAAGTAAAAGAAATCTGGCAAGGGAGCTTGTGGCTCACCAATCGTAGTTTCTACAGCGCATTCCAAATTATTATGCAAATGATATTTTTCTATGGTTTTTCTAAATGCTCAGTGCAAATGACAATCAGCATCATTTCAAGTCTCTAACTATTAGAGTAAATATTAAATGTTATTGAACAAACATCCTAAAGATAAGTCTTTTTCCAAAGGAGTCCAGCCACTATTAGGGACCAGCATCGATTACAACTAACACCTGTTAGACCCGACTTTTATTGGAGACCGGCATCTATTAGAAACCGGAATCACCTGTTGCAATAAATCCATATTTTAAGTAAGACTCCTAAAGTTTCTGTCTGTTCTTTTGTCCCTGCATTTATCTCTTATCCATTTGCAAAGAAACATTCCACGTACAACCAATTTTTGTGTAACACGCAACCAAACTATTAGCGCTTAAGTGATTGAAATGTAACCGAGAGGATCCTGTCATCTTTTAAGCCAAAAGATTCAGAATAAAAATCTTTCAGACGTTGTCATTTTGCTACCCTGACTAGAGACTAAACTTTACAGCTCAAGTGCTTGAAGGTGTAGCTGAGAGAGTTCGGTTCTTAATCAAAATAAAATATTTTTTCTGAATAAAAGCTTGTTGAGACTCAAAAATAAATGGATGGATGGATGGATGGATGGATAGAATTAATTATTTTTTGCGCAGCGCAGTGCCAATTGATCCACGAACCAATACCGGCTACCGCCCAGTGATTTGGACCGCTGCCTTTGGCCAAACAAACTGCTTTCTGTTAACACATCCTGTCCTCCTGCAGAACTCATTCTACAAGCTGATGATGGGCGACAACAAGTCAGAGAAGTTCTTCAAAGTCCTTCACGATAGGATGAAGGAAGCCCAAACCGACATTAAAGCAACGGTTTCTGTGAACGTCGGGGAAATGACACACAAGGCCAACCAGAAGGGAGTGAATAATGGTGAGCTCAGCAATTTCAGTCTTTCAAATCTCCAGTTAGTTTAGGCTCTTGTGAAAAATGTACATCATTTCAAGCTTCACAGTTCTTTGAATTCAGACAAACAAATTGTGCTTTCAAAGAAACTTGAGCCAAAAGTAAAACATGGCACAGTCTACCAGTTATTGATCAAACCTTAAACCTGGATGCAGAACCTGTGTGTGCAGTGTTGTGTATTTTTTTCTGAAGCGTGAGATATTAGTTTCCTGTGGTTAACAAAGCACTTCATGGTTGACTAAAGGACTGAAAGGGGTTCCTAAAATCTACTGGTTAACAGCCAGACACCAGCTGAGAGATCCAGTTTCCACCTGTTGGGTTTCAAAAGCAAGGTACTTTGGGTTGAGACCAAACATAAAGACTGTGTCTGTCCACAAAGATCCACACGTTTTGTGATCTGCTGAGATCCCACCTATTAAACAGATGTTTCCATTCTGTGTTCACCCTATATAACCATTCATATCACATTTGATACACATGGTTCTGAGAGCCCTATCTCATTAGCATGATCCAAACGTCCCTAAAAACTCATTGTTTAAATTGTGCCCTGTTTTCGGCTCTATAGTTGTGTGCAAAACGTCTTTGATCGGATCAAAGATGGGATTAAAATAGAACTGTGTTCGTTGGTCCTGAAAAACTGTATCTGATTATAACAAACGTTTATAACAAAAACTTACCAAATCATATCATAACTGAAACTTTCTATATCTCACAAAAAAGAAACAGATTTTTTTTATATAGATTTCATCAAAAGGTGTAAAAAAAACATCTTGATTGAAAAAAAAAAAAAGATTTTATGTCAATTCTATAAAGTAGCCTGCCTTCCGGGTTTAGTTTGACTGGTTGGTTATAAGTCCTCTGACATTTGCTCTTCAACATCTGGGTGATCCATCAAGTCTGCTTTCTTGTTTGCAGACTTTTTTGTTGAAGATTCTCAGGGGCTTCTTTTGTACTGATATGTTAGTGGTTAGTGACATGGACCTCCTGCAGAGTTGTTGCTTGAACGTTTGGGCAGATTGTTTACCCGTCAGTTTTTGCAAGGCGTCCTTGAAATAGAGTTTTATTAAATTTAAGATGTTGTAAATGGTGAACGTTCTGTTTTACAGGAGAGTGATGGATTACAAATGGTTCTGTGAATGAATCCTTTGACTTTTTCACACTAAGATGCATCACTGATGTCTGTCTTTCAGTGTTAACACACCTGGATATTTCAGAGCAGCATACTTCTGATTGTCGTTCACTTGGATGCAGCTCAGCCTTGTACACTATTGTTTGTCACTAGCTGTTTTAAAACGTAATTGTCAAAGAATCACAGCAGACATGTCCGTTTAGCCTGGATTTTTGTTTTGGCCATAGCTTAAAGTCATAACAATTGCTGGAAAAGTCAAATGCATAATAGTTTTGTGTTGCTGTTCAGGGATGAACCAGAGATGCACAATACTGTCAAATGGATTGGTTTCCTCTTTGTTGAATATATTTCAGTGTTTAAAGGTAAATCTTTGTTATTTGTAGTTTAAAATTGTCAGATCCCTTGAAAATAGCAAATGTTTACACCATAAAGTCAATTTTTGCTCATGCAGACACACACAGGCTTTGTATGTTCATGCACTAATCTTATATGAAATTATTAGAGGATTGATAATTTATTAGAGGATTGATAATTTATTATGGTTTTGTTTGTTTTTTCTCTTGTTTTAATGGTTATGCTTTTCTTTTTTTCACTTTTTCATCATCATTATTTCTTTATGTTTTCCTAACAAGTGTTACATCTACTTGAATTGGTTTTCTTCCATGTCCTGATGGTTCTTGGCCCAGGAGATCTTCTGCTGTTGAACCAGGGTGAGTCCATTGCCACCATAGCAGGACCTCCGGCCCAGCCGGCAGGGGAGCAGCGGGACGTGGAGATGGAGATGGGGCCAGCTGTTACCATTATGAAGCCCATACTTAGGTTCCTGCAGCTTCTGTGTGAGAACCACAACCTCGACCTACAGGTAGGTCTGTTGCTGACTGATGAGAGGATTATGACTGTGAAGCTATGTTATTTTTATAACTTCTTATGTTCATACAAATAACTGCTATGTTTTAAAGAAATGTAAAAAGCTTTGACAATAGATAGAAAATGATATTTAAAAGTGACAAAATATGAACTAAAAATGATAAATACGGTGGACTAAACTCAGTGATAAAAGAACATTAAATGAAACCGTTTGCGGCCAGTACTTTAGACAGAGGCAGATTCAAAGAGCAACAGTAATTTTTTATGAACATTATATCTTAATAACTGAATTGTTCAAAGATTCGCCTAATAAAGCAAACCTTTTATTTTATTAGATTTTTATTTATGTATGCCGCTGTCATTCATAGGCTTTTAAAAGTATACCTGTTTTTTTTACTTAGGGGCTACAGCTTTTCAGTGTTGCTTTTACCTTTGAATTTATTTATTTATTCTTTTTTTTTCAACTAAATTTTAAGTTCTTTTTACTTTCCTAGGGGTTTAATTCTCTTATTCTAATCAAATGTGTTTACATTTTCCAGAACTTCTTGCGCTCTCAGAACAATAAAACCAACTACAACTTGGTCTGTGAGACTTTGCAGTTCTTGGACATCATGTGTGGCAGCACCACTGGAGGTCTGGGCCTGCTGGGTCTCTACATCAATGAATTTAATGTCCATTTGATAATCCAGACTCTGGAGACACTCACAGAGTACTGCCAGGGGCCTTGCCAGGAGAACCAGGTAAATGGATTGACATGGTGGGATAATCCATCTGTCAGACTGCGTTTCATTGGCCAGTACTTCCATGGATGCAACACAGACTAAGATATTAATTTTGTTCTGAATCCTGAAGAAGACTGGAAAGTAGATAAACAATTTTAAAGACCCACTCGATGAAAATGGTGATTTTAACATGTTGTGGCATTTTCTGATGGAGGACATATGTAAAGAAAACTCAGCTTAAATTTGCATTTCTGAGTATTTCTTTATTTAAATCTGAATCAAGAGGAGACGAATAAATGCTGTTGGAGAAAGACATAGAAAATACGCTGGGCGGGTCACAAGCTCCCTGCTCCGCTCCATTCTCCAACCCATGCATGTCTTTGTTTTCCTGGTCTGAGCTGGCACCTGACTCAAAACCATATGGCTGGATGGCTCCAATATTGCACACCGTTTTTGTTGCACCGCTGATGTTAGCTTTGAAGTGTGAAGGGCTGTTAGCTAGTGTAAACAGAGAGCTCTCAGAAATGGGAAAAGGAAAGTGGAGCAGAATTACTCCGTGACAACAACAAATCAAGGCAAATCAACTCCTGCCGCTCTCCAGAAACTGTCCTAGAAAATGACAGGTTTCATGATTTTTGGCTAAAAACAGCGTAATCATAATTAAAAGATCACTGGAAACACTTTTACAAACAAAAGTACACAGCTGGTGTTTTTCTGGGCTCTCTCATTTATAGATCACATGAACCACTAATGGAAAACATGCTGTTCCAAAGGTTTGTGGGGACAACAGGACCTAACACACATGAATCCGTTAGCTGATTAATTGAAGGGTTAAATTGAGGTTTGGTTCATTGATGTCTTCAAACAGGTGGTAAAGATGGACAGCATAAAGTTGGTTCTAATGAAGATCTGGGTGTCATCAGCATATTAGTGGAGGCAAAATTCTTGCTGGGAAGCTCTTGCTTTATCTTTGAACATTCCTCACTAACGGGACCAATGATGTATGTGTGTCTCTCAGACGTGCATTGTGACTCACGAGTCCAATGGTATCGATATCATCACCGCTTTGATCCTGAACGACATCAGTCCTCTATGTCACTATCAGATGGAGATGGTTCTGCAGCTGAAGGTAAGTAAGTCCAGCTGCTTCATCCATTCAGTTCAAACCAGGAGCAAATTCAATATCCACTCAGGTCTATTGAATCTATTGAAGGTTTTTTATTTTCAGGTAGGTCTCGCTTTGGTACAGCTGCCATTAAAAAAACGTTATTCCTGGCCATACAAATTCACTGCAGCTTTTCCTTCCTGCCAGGACAATGCCTCCAAGCTCCTGTTGGCCCTGATGGAAAGTCGTCACGACAACGAGAATGCAGAAAGGATCTTGTTCAACCTTCGACCACAAGAGCTGGTCAGATTTTAAGCCAAAAGTCCTTCACGAGAGCTGACTCTGATCTGAGGTTGCAGTCGGATAACAGCATGCATTCACAGGTGGAGGTGATTAAGAAGGCCTACGATCAAGATATTGAATGTGAGGAGATGGAGGTCTCTCCTCTGGAGGTGGGGCACAACGTCTACATTCTGGCTCAGCAGGTGACCGAACACAGGCTTGTCAGCGAATGGACTCCTCGAAGCAGAAGCAGCAGCACAGAAGACACTCACTGCTCTTTGTTCTCTGCAGCTGGCGAGACACAATAAAGTCCTGCAGAACCTTCTTAAACCTCCAAAAAAGAACGTCGAGGGAGAGGAGGGCATCTCCTCAATGGTAAATGTCCCTCCACTCCTCCTTCCATCTTTAGTCTGGACTGGGTCATCTTGCCAGAATGTAACAAATATTATTTTCCTCCTCACCAGCTGAACCTCAACAACAGGCCGCTGTCGCAGATGTTGGCATCCACGGCTCCTGCTGAGGTGGTAGAGCAAGACCCTCTGGAGTATTACGAGCAGAAAACCGCACAGATAGAGGTTTGTCAGATCCTCACCACTTCAGCACTGTGGTCTGTTCCAGAGAAACATTTCCCAATTTCAGCACGCGAATATTTCATTCTCCTGAAAACAGCAAGAGATGAAGATGAAGACTTCTATTTATGCAACACACTTATTTACAGTGTTCTCTCTATAATGACTGACAAAACTAATAAGTGCTAATATGGACTAAAAAACCAAATACAAACACAACACTCTGTGTACCTGTCCTTACTGTGCACAAAGTGTGCATTGTGAAATGCAGTAAAACAGCTGCTGTTTTTGTGTGGGCACAGATGAATGTTGCTCTTTTCACATTTGCGTCTGGCTCTTTCATTGTGAGAGTCTTCAGTGTTGACGCTCATTTCCCACCACTAGTCAGTCTTTCAGCATCTGTGTGGACGTTCTGTGCAAGAATGACTTTAGCTGGACCTCAGTGGTTCTTCCTGTCAAACTGCTGTTTGAGCGATAGGTGGAGCTGCAGGTTTCCTTCTGCAGCTTCAGGACTAGAGGGTTGTGATGTTCATGGTGCGTCTCATCACTGCTGCTCCTCATCTGTCCACTCGCTGCTCCTGATTTTACCACATAGTTAAAAAGAAAAGAAAAACATTTAGAGAAGAGCAGCATTTTATCTATTCAGTGTGTTTACACAGTTACATTTAGAAAGACCAGACAAACTGAAACTCTGCACAACATGATTTTGTAATCACCTGCTGATTCAGGAGGGGATTCTTCATCACTTTCCTCACAGAGACATTTGTCCTCACTGTCTTCAGGTGGAGCACTGCGCTGCGGTCCACGTGCTGCTTTCAATAGAATGAAGTCACATTCATTTTTAGAACAGATCTAAAGAACAATAACGGACAGGAACCACATTTATCACACCACAACATTACTAAAATAAGTATACCATATCAGGGCTCTAGACTATTTGTGCACAGGTTGCACCGGTCCACATAACTTTTTTTCTTAGGTGCACCAGCACTAAAGTTTAGTGCACCTACGTTTTTGACCACATTGTATTTAACTCAGCAGTTTTACATGGTTACTATCCATTTTAATTGCTGCCAAGATCAGCATTAAGACCTGAAAACGATTAACTGACAAACTGGTAAATATAAGCTCTTTATTTGAAACACATTTGTGAGCATTTTTGAATATTTCTTGATTCAAATAAAAATGTACATTTTGAAAAAGCTAAAATTTGTGACAGCAAGTGAAATGGGTGGACCCTAGTCTCCCCGCTCCACCCCTTTCTTATTCACATGTAGACAAACAGATCCATGAACGTCTTTGTTTTCCTCGGCTGAGTTGGAATCTGGATCAGAACTGTACGGCTGTAAAGCTCTGATATTGATCACTATTGCACTGTAATGTTAGCTAGGAGGAGAGAATATAAACAAAGATTTCATGAGTTAACAGCGTGGGGTTACTTCACACCAACAGTCCTGCCCACAGCGCAGAGATGAATTCTATGAACTCCTGCTGCTCTGCAGAAACTATGTCCTAGAAAACGACTCAGGTTTTTAGATTTTGGCTAAAAACGTCAGAATCATCATGAAAAGACCACTTTGGAACGCTTTGGAAACAGATCCAAATAGATTTGGAGAGGGACTTCAAAATGCTTCACAGATGAAAGTTAACCTAAAAAAGCTTTAAAGGTTTTGTGGTCAGTACAGAGCCGGTCCAGCATCACTTCATAGGTGTGTCCTGATTTAAAACATTCTTTGATAACAGCAGCTATGTTTGGGTCAGCAGGAACATTCATGTTTTTGGTTTAAGGCGCTTGGTGCCAAATAACTGTCTGTCAGCGATGTTTCTTCTTTGCTTCCTTTTTAACACTTCATTTTGATTTCTGAAAGTTACTTTTGTTTTTTAAAACATTTCCTTTTTCTTTTTTTATTGCTTTGGTTTGTGGAATTTTGTTTTTGTTTATAAAACTTGTTTTTCTATTATTTGTTTTGCTTATTTAATGTCATTGTGATCTTTATCATGTTTTGCATGTATTTGTTAATGAGATTCAACCTTCAGGGCCACCGTAGTTCCCCCTTTAACACCAATAATGTTACAGTGACACCTAAATCAGGGGTCTCAAACTCAATTTGTCTTGGGGCCACTGAAGGCAGAGTCTGGCTGAGGCTGGGCCGCAATTTCGGCGTGCATGCACGCGCACGCAGCTCGTGGGTTTCTGGGAGCCAATCCTAATTTTATTTCGAAATAAAAATAATTCTAATTTTCTTAGGTTTTGTAATTTTATTTTATCAACAGAAAACAAGATGAAGAAGGACCCTGCTGTAAAGAAGTTTATAACTTCCTCAGTTAGATCCCTTCTTTGGTTGTAAATTTGTATGGAGCATGTACTGTACTATTATTAACCGTAGTGTATTGTTATTAACTGTTTTCTGTAAAAATATCTATATTATATACAAAGCAAAAATTATTAAGTTCATAAATCAGTAGTAAATGTCAGTTTTCTGTTTATTCAGTCTTCTACATCTGCTGTATTCAGAAACGCCCTTATTAACACAGTTCAATTAACACGGTTCCATTTGAACATTTAAACACTAACACTTAAACTTTACGGTTCTTTAACCTCCATCAATGGGTTCTTCTGAACATGGCTTCTCTTGCTCCGTACTGTTGGAAACTTGGCAGAGTTTCCTCTCCATTGCTGAGCCACATTTGGTTTGAGGGAGGAAGCAGAGACTCTCAGTTTGGCTTCAAAATGATTGTCAGTAAGTCTGAACCTGTGGTTGGACTTATTGAAGTTCATGGTGGAGAAGAGCTTTTGGCACAAGCCGTCTACTGCATGTGCTCCCAATGTTGAATCTGAGCTGAACGTTTTTTTTTTTTCCAGTTTGTTCTTTAAGTCAGTGAGGGAGAAATAACAATCATAACTGTTTTTGTTTTTCTCTCTCTTATTACTTTTCAAACATTTTAACTCTGGTCACAGTTATTTAAATTAGCCGGTCACTCACTCCTATATTTTTACAGTAGAATTCAAACTGTGGTTAGTGAAGGAACGGTGCTGGTCACTGGGGGTCAGAACAAGCGTCATTCACACTTATTTACATGCAACCAGCTCAAAAACTGTTGGAAATTCATCTTCCTCAAGATGCACATTGCTGCACTGTCAGCATGTATTTTAAGGGCTGCTTTATACTTCCAGGTGACTCGCGTCACAGTGATCACACGGCCATCAGAACAGAATCGCTGCACTGGAATTTAACGCACGGATTGCAATCACGGGCATATTGCGTCCTTTAACTTGAATTTATTTCAGCCATTAAAGTACACGACTACGGAGGAAACTCTCTCCAGAAACATGTCTTTACAACACTGAAGATGATGAAAACTTACTGAAGAAGTTTGGAAAAACCGAACCACACAGAGACAGAGTGAGAACAGACAGATAGAAAATAGAACATCAAATTCCAAACCAGCATGCTGTTACAACAGAAACAGTTGACTCCTGTTTAAAGATTGTGAAAAATCTGTAGATGAGCAAATCTTTTCTGATAATTCAACGTCTACGTCTAGCACCATGTGGAAGGTTGGTCATTTTAGTATTCGCACAAACCACGAAAATTGTAGTTTGAATATTAAAACGGGTGTAAAAAGCAGCGTTTTTCAGGACTAATACAGCGATTTTTTTTACACCGATTTTCCTGGCTTGACATTATAAAACAGAGTTTTTACAAACAAACACAGGGGACAATTGCAGCACTAAACAACAAGCACCCTCACTGGATGAAGCTCAATGTGCACCATTGGAATCGAACCCTGATGAAGCTCAATGTGCACCATGGGAATCGAACCCTTGTTTCCTACGTACCTACGAATAATTGGTACAAAGTTGCTTATGTAACAAGCTGCCTTGTGGTTACTTTGTGAACTGATCTGGCTCCAGTTGTTTATTTTATTTAGCGGCGGTGTAAACAGACAGACGTTGAGAACTTCTTGTGTTGGACAGATTTTGCTGTCACAATAAGGGTCATGTGATCTGTGGACACTCCAACAGTGATTTGTTTAAAAATGTCTCTCCCTCCATCACTAAATCATCAAAACCAGGTCAAGAATGTCTGTTAGGATGAACATCTTCAGCAAAAGGAAATGTTAAAAAGATATGTTTAGATATTTAGTAGAGTCTGTGATTTTTTCTTTGAAATGCATGCTTATATCTCATGTAAAATTCCCTTCCTTTCTGTGTTCAGATTGTTCGTGAGGACCGCAGCATGGAACAGATTGTATTTCCTGTTCATCCCATCTGTGAGTTCCTGACCAAAGAGTCTAAATTCAGAGTTTTCAACACCACGGAGCAGGATGAGCAGGGATCAAAAGTCACACACTACTTCGAGCAGACCTCCTTCCTGCATGGAGAGATGGAGTGGCAGAAGAAACTAAGGAGTACGTGTACAGACGCATAAGTTGCATATCACCGCTTTTTCAGAAATGTCGTAATCTTAGCTGGTTGTCAGTGTTTGAGCTGCGTTTGAACAAGAATGCCAACAAAGGGATCAGTTTGTTCCATGTCTGTGCAGGTATGCCGGTTCTGTATTGGTTCTCCAGGAGGATGACTCTGTGGGGGACGATTTCCTTTAGGCTAGCGGTGTACATCAACCTCATCATTGCCCTTTTTTACCCCTACAGTTCTGGACAAGGTACAAGCACAAGCAAGCACTACTGCTGCAGACAGAATAAAAGAACACAGAATGCTTAAAAGTTTCAAACTAGATAGTATAAAATTGTCTCTAATGTAGAGTTTTATACATGTATTCACTTATTTAACCCTTAACCCCTATAATAATAACAGGACATGTTTTTTCTTTATTCATCACATAATCTTTCAAAATATATTTAACAAATGAAATCATTTCCCCTTTTTTCTGAATAAGTTTAGCTTCTAAAATCACTCAAGAAAGCGTCATTTTTTATGTTATAGATACTTAAATTGTGTGACAAAATGACCAAAAAGACAGATTTGTATTTTCAGTCTGTGTTTCCATATAAAAACTCTAGATAACCTGATCCAAAGGTTTTCAGATGACGAGAAAAAAATATTTAAACTTTAATAAACCAGCACAAGAAGTTTTGTTTATCTGGATTAGTGATAGGCTGCAGTGTCTGCATGATTTTCCAGACATCCAAGCCCTACCCATGACTGATTACCTGGTTAAGGTGGTCCAGCCAGTTAGAACATGCCAGAGCATGGAATGTTAGTATACATGCAGGAATGCAGCCCTCGAGGTCTGGAGGTCCCATCCCTGATGGATGACTTTATTTTTGCTCTACAACTTCTTGAAGTGCAAAAATAAAAGAGACTTTTTTGATCATATTGTAGATTTTAAATCAGTTTCTGTCCATTTGAAGGCACATGTCCAAGGGGCGCTGTTTTCAGAATGCAGAGAGAATGATGTGAATCAATAACAAATGCGTATCATTTATGTGTAACAGACGGAATGTAAGGAGTATTTTTGCTAAAACAAATCCTTGAATTTGTAGAAACAGATATTCAACAACACAAAAAAGGAAATTAAAAAATAAATAGGAGTAACACAGAAACTTGACACTAACAGGCTTTTTAAAAAGTGCCACTAACATTATTCTGGTGAATCTAACCATAGGCAACCTTTTGTACAAAAATGTTTTCCTTTCTGCATCTGGGATGAAGACCCACGCTGTCTCCCCTCCTGTTTTTCCAACTCCTCATCCTCCTCCAGATATTTGCCAGGAGCTTTCCTCTTTCTGGTTGACTGCTTCAACATATTTTTTCACAACACTAATAGCTTTATTACTACAAAAATTCCAATAAAACACTGCTAAAAAAACACAACCACAAAAGGCCATCTATATTTCTCCTATGAACTCTGTGTCGCGTCTCTGCTAATCCTCTGAAAGTCACCATGGAAACACTCAACACACCACAGCGCAATGCTGATTTTCCCATCTTTCAGAATATTTTTGAATTATCTTGATAGAAGCAGGTTTAAAGGCTAAAAGCTACTGAACCTGCCAAGGAAAAATAATTACTCAAACGTCTAAAGACAGTGCAGCGCCGTTAAAAAGGAGCGTGTTAAGAACTTTTGGAATAAAACTTTATTGATCCCACAAAGGGGACATTACCTTATTACCATAGCTCAATTAAAACAACAGATAGATAATAAATAACACTAAAAATACACTTATATGATATCATTCAGAGAATGAAGATAAAGAGGATCAACTCATGATGGAGGACATATGAATAAAGTTGTTTGAATTCATTTAGCTGCTTCAGTGGAGACTTGTGCATATTGAGTCAATGTTAAAAACCAGGCCCTCTGAGGTCTGAACAGATGATTTATTCTATAAGACCATCCTGCAGAACAAGTCAAACTGTTTGAATAACATATTTGTTTGTGTCTCGTACCTCCCAGCAGGAGCAATCGACGATTCCCTCCTTCTGATGCTGTTTTGGATCCTGACTGGTCTCTCTGTGCTGGGTGTGTTCTCTCAGCGGTACGGCCTGCAGCCTCTCACCGCTGCTCTCATCCTCAGGTCCATTTACCATCTGGGTATCGGCAACACACTCATCCTTCTGGGGTCACTCAATGTAAGGAGAGTGGAGCTGAACTGCAACACAAGAACATTTGATTTCACCTGATAATCTGCTTCATCACCTTTCTTTGTCTCCAGCTGATCAATAAGGTGGTGTTTGTGGTGAGTTTCGTGGGGAACAATGGAACATTCATTATGGGCTACAAGGCCATGGTGATGGACGTGGAGTTCCTCTACCACCTGGCTTATGTTTTAACCTCCACACTAGGGCTGTTCATCCACGAACTCTTTTACAGCATCTTGGTAAGAGTGCAGACAGTAAATCATCAGGAGCGTAGCCATTTCTCAGTACAGCAAAGAAACCGTCTCCTTCGTGCAGCTTTTCGACCTGATCTATCGGGAGGAGACTCTGTTTAATGTGATCAAGAGCGTGACTCGCAACGGACGATCCATCCTCCTGACAGCCCTGCTCGCTCTTATCCTTGTCTACCTCTTCTCCATTGTGGGTTTCCTCTGTCTGAAAGAGGACTTCATCATGGAGGTGGACCCTCTGCTGCAGATCTCTGCTGGTAGGTTACTTCCCTGAACTGATGTTTTTAGAAATATCCAAGAGTTTATCCTGAACTTATGCCCTTTTTCTTAGGTTCCCAGCAGAGGGAAGCTCCTCAGGATTACCTCAAGTCGTGCTCTGGAGATGGAGTTAGCTGCACTGCAGAGATCAAACCAAGTGTCACTGAGGAGGAAGGTAGGAGCTGAAAAATGCAATCTACAAGTATTGTCAGTATCTCTTCAAAAGCACTTTTTTTCAATGTATTGGTGTGATTGGACAGATGTTTCCACTCACCACAATGATAATGCATAATATTCAGCAACCATCTGGAACGAGGATGCTGCTAATGATTTTGCTAGTGGATTCACACTTATTATTTCTAGAAAATATCAGAATACCAGTTTTACTGACCTTTTCTGTTTTTAAAAGTCAGACGAGGCTGAAGTGAGCACCTGCTTTTTTAGCTTCCACTTTGACAGTTATAGATTAATGTAAAAGCTCACATTTGAATGGTTTCTACTAGAGCTGGGCGATAGGGCAAAGGAAACTAAATCACGATTTGTTTTTACACAAAATTTGATTTTCGATTTTATTTGATTTTTTTCACCCTCATTTTACTTTCTTAAAAAAAATTACAACTGACAGAATATATTTAACAAAAACTATTTTATTTTAACATCTCCTTTGGAAAGATGCTCAAACACAAAGCTGTAAACATGTTTGTAGATCAATGCAGCAGATGTTTGTGAGCTACAGCTAACTTAAGCATCTCATAAACAGAAACACTTCTCGCTCTTGACAGAGTTCCTGTTCCAGGTGTTGAAACAAATTTGCCGTACTCCCACTTTTGGCAGCTACGACCTTCAAGCAGGTTTTGCTGCATGTGGTTTGATGCTCCAAGTTTGCAGTCCCAACCCCACTGCTCAACATTTCACTTTTTATTCACCAGTCAAGTTAGCCGATAGATGAAAAAAAATCTACCGGTCAAGCACATTTTTACCAGACAAATTATTACTTTATTTTGCAAAGAAAAACTATAGGTGTTATTTAAAAAAAAAAAAGATGTTATGTTGAATGCAAAGAGAGAGAGGATGTCACAGCATAATGAAAAGATAACGGTTTTAAGTGACTCAGATTTCGAATCAATTTTGCTCTCTGCTTTTGGCATTTTCACACGGTTTATGCAGTGTTTCTTTTTCTATCACAAATGTGTTGTTTCTTCTCTTTAGCACAGCTAACAAGTGTCCCTGTGACCCCAATGAGGAGAGCTGTCAGTCACCGACATCTATGTAGAGAATGAAAGTTATTTTCATAAAGTTTTTTAAAGAAAATGAAATAGCATAAAAGTACAACATAAAGAGTATGAACACATCTATAATGTCGTCCAACTGTAAACTGAAATGAAAACATGCTGAGAAAACAAAGACAGATTTACTACAGGAGAGCAGATTTTCCCAATTCAACCTCCAGTTGATTCATTTTTATATGAAATCATAACAAAAACAGCCTAAAAGCATTATAATGTTTTGGGCTTTTTTCTGCTCAACAAAAGGCTGTGTAATGTTATTGATAACGTTTTATTCAAAGTGGATTCACATCTGTTATTGTATTTAGAAAATAACGTTTTTCCGAATGTCCCATGAATTAAGTTTGTTGTATTTATAAAGATAAACTCATTCATTCATTCATTTTCCAATCCGCTTTATCCCTTTCGGGGTCACGGGGTTGCCGGAGCCTAACCCGGCTACTCATGGGCGAGGGCAGGGGACACCCCTGGACTGGTCGCCAGTCTGTCGCAGGGGCCACAATCACACACACTCACATGCACACCTAGGGACAATTTAGAGTAACCAATTAACCTATGAAGCATGTTTTTGGACGGTGGGAGGAAGCCGGAGTCCCCGGAGAAAACCCACGCATGCATGGGGAGAACATGCAAACTCCACACAGAAAGGTCCCCCAGCCAGGGCTTGAACCGGGAACCTTCTTGCTGTGAGGCAGGAGCGCTAACCACTGCGCCACAGTGCAGCCCTAAAGATAAACTATATGCTGAAAAGTGAAGGGAAACTGAAAGCTGAAAAAAAAAGTCTATGTCCACTCCAGCTTCATGCAGATCAGTCCGTGAAAATAGTCTGACATTAAAGCAATCCGTGGTCTGAATAAGACTATCTTAAAAACAAATTCAAACACTAAACCCAGATTACTTTTAAAAACCTTTTTCCACAATGGAGCCATGCTGGAGGAATGAGTCGTCACAGTTATGAAAGAGTAAAGCAACTGTCAGAGAACTACCTTAAAAGAAACATAGAAGAAATGTGACTGCCGGCTCATCTGCAGAAACAATTAAAAATGGAAACAGGCTTTTCATTGATTTATTAAGCATTTGGTTGATATGATTCAGTCAACAGTAGTTGCTGTATTGTACTGCGCCTGCTATGTGAGATGCCATAAGAAGAAAAAAAGTCCCATTCATTAGCAGATGAATTTAAAACTCAGCCTCTATCCCTGGTGTTTGTAAATATATATAACATAAAATGCTGATGAGGATCAAAGGTTTTTGTGTGTTTTCCAGAGGAATCGAACTTGGAGCGTGCATGTGACACTCTTCTGATGTGTATTGTTACTGTACTGAACCACGGACTGAGGAACGGAGGTGGAGTTGGAGACGTTCTCCGCAAACCCTCCAAAGATGTGAGTATCACTTCTTTGATCTGGGAGTGTCAGTGTGACCTTCACTGTCCACATTATGATTTGGAACAGTATTGTCTTTCTTTGTTAGCGTTGGTTGTTGCTAATTATTGCTAGCTATTCAGAGCAACACTTGGATTTGTTGATTTCTGCAAATTCCCTCTTAAGAGGAATCAGATGTTACGTTAAAATAGTTTCTCTGCTTATTTTTCCTTTCTCTCTTGTGCACAGGAGCCGTTGTTTCCTGCTCGAGTGGTGTATGACCTTCTCTTTTACTTCATCGTTATCATCATTGTTCTCAACCTGATCTTCGGCGTCATCATAGACACTTTTGCCGACCTGAGAAGTGAGAAACAGAAGAAGGAGGAGATTCTGAAGACCACGTGTTTCATCTGTGGTGAGTAAATGTGTCCCGCTGACTGACCTGGTGAAGTAACCCATTTTCTCACTGCAGAGACTTTTGCTGCAGGTCTGGAGAGAGACAAATTTGACAACAAGACAGTGTCCTTTGAAGAGCACATTAATCTGGAGCACAACATCTGGAACTACCTGTACTTCATTGTCCTGCTGCGTGAGAAGAACAAGACGGACTACACAGGACCTGAGAGTTACGTAGCACACATGATCAAGGTATGAAACCTTCAAACAGTGGACACAAAAGGAAAAAACTTCGAGAAAGCGTTTGAGTTTTTACTTCTGTTCCAGAACAACAACCTGGACTGGTTCCCGCGGATGCAGGCCATGTCACTGGTGGTGACGGATAGCGACGGCGAGCAGAATGAAATGAGGATCTTACAGGACAAACTGGGCTCAACCATGAAGGTGGTGACAACGCTTACGGGCCAGCTGACCGAGCTGAAAGAGCAGGTCAGTCCCAGTGCTGAGATGGACATGTTTTTGCTTGCTTTCAGCCTGTTTGACCTGGGTAAAACATACAAATACACAGGTCAGTATTTCATGATAGTAAACAGGAGAAGAAAAGCAGATGGCTGTGGTGAGATTAGCTCTTACTCCTCCTCATTATGCCATCTTCTGTAAAGCACAGCTTTAGAGTTAGAGACAGAGTTAACACCCAGGATATGATCTAACAGGCATTCAAGCAGCCACTTCCCGTGTATGTCCATGTAAATGCACGTCAACGTGTGTTCTGGGCTTCTGTGTTCTTGCATAGGATGCACGTTTTTACAATCACTAATGGGCTCTAAATAAAAAGCACAGCCATTGACCATGCGTTCACAGTTAAACAAGTTGAACTTTGACCAAACAGGAATGTAAAGATGTATGGTAGTGACGGATGGATGGATGGTGTCCTTTTTAATTCATGAAAGTGATCATGAAGGAGAAATTATTAATTGTGGTTTGTACCCAGCTGGAATGCTATGACACCAAGTTTTTCATGTATTGGAATGAAGCTGTGAAAGGTTGTAGGTTGTAGACGAGTGCTAGTAAACAGTAGAAAAAGAAGAGGCCCCCTTCTCGGCGTGTCCAGTGTGAACACCATGGTGAAATATTGAGTGCGCGTCACATGCCTTCTGTGTCTGTAGCTTAAGGCACAGCATTGGTTTGCTTCAGCTATTGTTTTCTGTAATGCAGCCTGTGTTCTTGTGCTGTATAGTTTGCCTGGTTGGTCCACTCCTGCGTCCGGGTCTGATTTCCTCAAGCTAACCAGAGGACTTCAATATTTTTTCCTTCAAGTTTTGGGCTCAGCTCTTGTCAACGTGACAGCAGTATCCATCAGAACTGTTGGATTTGAGTTTTTGATACCTGTGTGAGACTGACTTTACACATGACTGTGTTTTGGAGGGAGGTTTATGTGAGCCAGTCTGCTCATTGGGGCATCTGTAAAGTAGAGGTAGAACGTAGCGTTGGGAAATTAATCGAATTCATAGATTAATTTAAATGTGTTGCCTTAGATGATTTTTTTGGGGGAAAATCGAGATTGTATTTTCCCAGCTCAGTGCTTTCTTGCACTTCTGTTCTTTGGAGTAAAGTCAGCCCGTCTGTCTCTGCAACGAGCTGACAGGAAAGCGGCAGCAAGAAAAGGATCTTCTTCCGTGAGGCAGAGAAAGAAAAAGCTTGTTGCTAAATATTTACAGGCGCACATGACACGTAAAGCGCCCCTTTACCAGGGAGTTTAATAAAAAGTATTGATTTGGAGACAGCGCTGTTGTTACACACTGATATCATGCTACGACCAATGCTATGCTAACGAGCTGTTGTGCGTGTTTCCAGTTTACAACCACAAACTGGTTTAAAGTCAGAGAATATTTTCACGCAGCGGACTTCAAGACTTTAAAACATAATAAAAACAACAAACTTAATTCATGGGACGTTCATAAAAACTGTATTTTCTAAATACAATAACAGACGTGAATCTACTTTCAATAAAACTTATTATACTTAGTATCTAACATGACAGTCTGTTGAGCTGAAACTCCCCCCCTCCTCATGAGAGCACTGCATCTTTACTGTCCATGACACAAGAATCTAAAACATGTTTTTAGGCAGTTTTTGTTAGGATTTCATATAAAAATGAACCACCTAGAGGCAGAATTAAGAAAAAAGTACATTTTCTGTCAGTCTGCAGTCCTCTAGTAAATCTGTTCTTGTTTTCTCACCGTGTTTTATTTGAGTTTACAGTTAAATTACATCAAAGATGTGTTCATACAATTATATATTATTTTTATGCAATTTAATTTTCTTAAAAAAAAATAATAATAATAATGTTATTATCTGTATATAGTGAGTGGTTCAGACTATAGGTGACTGACTGACAGCCCTCTCCTCATAGGGTTACAGGGGGGCTTTTTGACTGTGCTTAAGAGAAGAAATAAATCATTTATGATAGAAAATAAAAGACCGTGTGAAAACGCCAAAAGCAGAGAGCAAAGACTGATTAGAATGCAGAGTCACTTAAAACAGTGGCTGTTATCTTATGTTTTTGTTATTTTCAATTCAATTTTATTTATATAGCCCAATGTCACAACCAAAGCCGTCTCAATGGGCACCACTATTTATGCAAAGAACGTAAAGTCAATCATAAAATATAAAAAATAGCTGGTTGCTTTACTAAACTAAACAGACGAAGCTAAACTGCCTCTCTGCCCTTAGACCCTCCTTCTCAGTGAGGAAAAACTCTTTTAAAAAACCCTATCTTGGGGGGAAAAAACCTAAGAAACCTCAGGTATGCCCACATAAAGGAGGGATCCTCTCCCAGGAAGGACAGGTGATGTGCTGGAACTGTTAAAGAAGAATTAGCTTATCTAACTCTACAATTACATGTTTGACTTCCTCTCTCTGCATTCAACATCATATCATTTTTAAATAACACCTATAGTTTTTCTTTGTAAAATAATGTAATAATAATGGTAAAAATGTGCCTGACCGGTAGATTTTTTTCATCTACAAAAAATGAAATGTTGACCAGTGGGGTTGTGACTTCAGACTTAGAGCAAAACCAGTTTAAAGGTCGTACGACTAATTAGTTTCAGCAGCTGAAACATCATCTACCATCCTGAGTTTGATGATCTTTATCATATTTTAGCAATTTTCTATGTCCAAAAACAGAACGGGTCCTTTTGTTTGCAGATGACGGAGCAGAGGAAGAGGAGACAGAGAATGGGCTTTGTTGATGTCCAGGCAGGAGTGAGTGCTGCCATGCCACCTAGTGCCGCTGGAGGAAGTCACCAGATGTGAAAGACAACCTGAAGTCTACAATCTGTGGAACTGAATAGCCCATGGCCTTCATCTCCGTCCTCATCATCATGTGTTAAACTGAACAAATGTGCAGAACATAGAAATCTGCTTTGGCTTTAGTGTCTTTAGGTCTTGTATGCAAACTTTCATCTGGCTGTGAAACTTTATGTAAGGGCTTCAAACTTATTCCACAGAGGTGATTGATAATTGAAAACAGTTACTTCAGGGGGCAACTCATAAAAATGCTATTTTACATTTGTGGTTACAGTTGTGTTCATAGAGCTGCATGGTAGTGTAGAGGTTAACGCTGTTGCTTTGCAGGGAAAGGGAAGGAAAGTTCAAATCCTGGCAGGGTTCATTCTGTGGGGAGTTTGCATCTTCTCCTCGTGCATGTTTGGGTTTCCTTTGGACACTCCAGTTTCCTCCCAAAGTCCAAAGTCATGGATTAGTTCATGATTCTAAATTGTCCCTAAGTGTGAATGTGAGTGTGCATGGTTGTTTGTCTTTGTGTGACTCTGTGATGGACGCGGGTGCTGTCCTGGGGTCTTCATCCTTTAAGAGCTGGGTAGCCTCCATTACCCGCATGACCCCAAATATGGAGTATAATCATGACGTTTTCAGTGTTCTGACTTCTAAAAAACCAAGGAAATAAGCATAAATGTCAACTTGGATTCGCAGGTGCAGAATTGCGGGCAGAGCTGCATTGTCTGCATAATCGATGTAGATTTGAAATTCTAAGCAATTTTTAAAGCTTCTCAGCTGGACCAGAAAGGTTGGACTCATGCCTTTGGTGTGTGAATGACCTACTGTAGTCTCTACATGCGCGAGTCTTCACAGGGCCACCATGCAAACAACTGCAGTCACCTGCTGATGCACACTGGACACATCAATTTTCCAGCATCAGCGTAAAAAACCATGTAATAACACCGGGGACCTGACCTGTATGCAGACTTAGGCCCTGTCATGTCACTATAATAATAACAGCTCACACTCAGCTAGAAACTACATGTATGTGTAATCAGTATGTTCTGGCACCATTAAGATCTGTCTTCTGTGTTGTCATGTGACACAAATATCAAAATGTCCGTGCATGTTTGAGCAGAGCAAAGCTTTGCTTCAGAGTGAACAAAGACTGTATGAATGTGTGGACTTTTAAGATGAACTCAGTCTAATAAAAACCTGCTACAAAGCAGCCACAGTGACTTTAAACACAAATGTAAATATAGCAAAAATGCACTTTTATCTACTGATGGCAGACTGTTTAGTGAGCAGAGCCCACTCACAAGCTGGTGTTTGGACACAACACACACTGTAGCACTGAAAGAGACTGTTGTCAATTACATTCAAGTATGATGCATTTGGGGGAAAGCATTGTTAGTGTTGACAGATTACGGGTGTTGGATTATGAGTTTGTGATGCTTCAGTGGCGTTTAGGTTTCTTGTTTTTTTTGGAGGGGGCGCTACAACAAAAAAATACACAACTTTAGTCCCTTTCTGTTCTGCAAGCTGCTTTGTCAAGCTTTTTGTTACACTTAGTTAAGCTCACAAGATTTTTTTTTCTTTTTAAAAAGTGTCTCACAAATGTTGGTTTAATACTCAAATGTCAACTAAATCAGTAATCATGTCACGGTTTTCTTTAACATGACATTTATTTAACAGAGGAAACTGTTTAATTTGCTTTATTTAAAAACTGCGTGCAATATGCATATGTTAGAGTATAGCAAAATGAATAGTGCAGTGATGTGAAACTGAATATTTTTTTGGTAAAAAACCTCAGGTTTTACAGCTGTTGGCGTGGGAACATCTGCATGATGAACAATTTTCTGTATAATAAAAAGTGAAGCTTGAATAGGTTTGGTTTTCTTTCCTTTTTACCCACAAAATCACACATCTGTACAAAGACTAGATGGAAGAAGACATTAGATTTGTTTCAATGCGTCAAATTAAATATTTTGTTTGTTTTTTATAGCTCATTTCATACCTTAATGGTCAGAAACTAATACCAACGCTTTTCCCTAATATAACCCTCTTATAACCACACCATAAGGTAGTGTAATGAGTAGGAAATATTTTAAGTAAATGGGCAAAAAAAGTGACATAAAGAGGATGTGTGTGCATCTGTGGGTTATCTCCATGTCCTCCAGTTTCCTGCCACACTCCAAAAAAACAAACCAAAGGATCATTGGTGACTATATTTGAGTGTGAATGTGAGTCTGTGGTTGTCCGTCTCTGTAGTGGACTGCAAAACTGTCCAGGATGCACTCACTTTCATTAGCTGGGATAGGCTCCAGCATCATGTGACGCAGAAAAGGATTAGGCAGGTTTAGAAAACGGATTGATGGATAGTTTTTAGGTTTTCTGGAGTGTGAAGTTTCTGTGCAATAAAATGTATTTATATTGTCCGATCATGGGAGCTGTCTCTAAAGGAAAAAAACTACCAGTCAAAATTATTAACACCCGTAAGAACTGAAGTTTTTACTGATCTATGGGACAAGCAACTGTTGTGCAATAATTAGTTTTAACTTTGTGATGCTCAAAGTGCGTAAAATCAAGTAAAAACTAAGGGTTATCTTTTCTTTGATTTCAAACACAAAATGAAAAAATAAACACAAGCGGTAAAAGTAGACAAATAAAGCCAAACAACGTGCTTGAAAAGGAGTGGGTGGAAGAAAAATTTAGTTTGCTCCCACCTATTTTTACAACACCTTATATGTTACATTTAACCAATTACAGTTTTTCATTTTCAAAGCCTTCCATTTCCCCCAGTGTATGACACCAATGCAGAAGATGCATTTACTCATTTGTTCTTATTGATCATTTCATTTTACACACCGTATGAAAACCTCAGTTCAGGCTTTAGTTTACTTAAGACAGCATCATGCCAAAAACAAAAGAAATCAGTTTAGATTTGAGAAAAAGTATTGGTGCTCAAAGCAGGAGAAGGATATGCAAAGTTATCACCAGAGTGACAAGTTTAATCAAAAAATAGGCTAAAGATGGTCTACAGCAGCAGAAGAACACACCGGGCACCACTCCTGTCAGCTAAGAACAGGAACCCGAGGCTACAGTTCACACAGGATCACTAAAACTGGACCATAGAAGATTGAAAAAAAAGTTGTCTGGTCGGATGAGTCTCCATTTCTGCTGCAGGGTCAGAATTTGGCATCAACAACATGAAAGCATGGATCCATCCTACCTTCACGGTTCAGGCTGGTGGTGGTAGTGTCATGGTGTGGAGGATATTTTCTTGGCAAACTTTGGACTCCTTAGTATTACAACCCCACAGCCTACCTGGGTATTGTTGCTGACCATGTCCATCCCTTCATGACCACAGTGTACCATCACAGTGTGATGCTGTCATGTCAATATGAACCAAACTCTCTGAGGAATGTTTCCAGAACATTTTAGAACCGATGCCACCAAGGATTGAGGCAGTTGTGAAGGTGAAAGGAAGATACTGTTATGTGCACGAGTTCTTCTCCTGTTTAGTCTAAATTTTATAGAAATTTGTCAAAGTTCCCTTTATTATGATAATAAATGAGCAAAAAACACAATTTTCATTAGTTTTATATTTATTACCTCAAAAATTGGGACAAAAATAAAGAAAGTCCCAAATAATAAAGATACCGAGTGCGTCTGGTCTTTTCAAGTCTTGTGTCCACTGCAAACGCTCACGGCGGTGTCTTGGTGTCAGTGGTTGTCTGGCATTCAAGTCAAAGTTAGTGTGTAAACCCTAGTACACCTAACATCTGGTAACCAGGCCTGCAGCTGTGTGGCTTTAGCTAAACCATGTCTGAGTGCAGACGTCCTTACTGGTCGTGGTTTGGGTCTGTCACCGGCGGAGCTCCACTCCTGGGTCGGTCACAAACTCTGACAGTAGTTCTGTGTCTTGATGCAAGTCTGCTGATGACACTTTGAGACTCACCAAGCTCACCTGCAACATGAGCAGGTGATGCTGCTCGTCCATTAAGCAAAGTGGTGTGTTAATGGATGTTTGAATGTTGAACTTGGAATGACTTACTGGTAAAATCAGCTTTTCATTCCCACAGAAGGTTGAAACTGATGCCACATTAAAAAGGTCTTTCTTTGAGAATTTTGGCCCCAATAAGTAAGACACATTGAACACAGCGAGACCATCATGTGGAAAACACTAAAGAAGGTTAGGGTTTGGTTATCACCCCGATACCATCACCCCCCTATCCTGAAAACCTGTGAAGTGAAACAAACACTATGTTTACGACTTCCACTGCGTTTTTCCCATGATCTCTAACTTATTGAATAAAGGGAGTCCTACAGCAGCACGCACAGCTGCACGTGTCCGCTGGGCCCAGGTCTTTCTGCATCGGAAATAGTTTGCTAACACCAAACAAAGCCAAAAAAAGCCAAAACCAGAACATGGATGTAGGGAGGAGCAGACTGCAATTCAGAAAAAGACTGAGATTAAAAAGGTCACCGATGGGGGGTTTGGCACAGCTGGACTGTATTATAACACAAACAGAACAAAGAGGGTGTGAAGCAGTCAAAAGCAGACACGGTTACCAGAAAATTAAGTTCACAAAGCAAAAAGCTCCACAGAACAAATACAGTGAAGGTAAAAAAAGCAAACCGAATGAAAACAGGAAGGTGACCTGCTGCTTCCACACAGGAAAGAGGAGGTTTACAGTGTTCAACCTTTCCCTGCACTTTGATCAGGAGTTCGGGGGCAGTAAGACTGTCAATAATCATTAGTTTATATTTCACAATTACATATTTACAAGAACATTTTTTTACCAGATGTAATTAATGTGGACAAAATCTGACTTGAGTGTGATTGATCCCTCCCAACCCCTTCAAGCTCCGCATCCCAACCGCGACCCTGCCGTGCAGCAACAGCTTTCAACTGAATGCAGCAGAACAACCAAAAAGAACAAAAACATTGTAGCCTGCAATCAGGGACCAACAGAACAGTATTTTAAGACATTTCTTATTTACAGACTACAAATACACATTCACAAAGAAAAAAAACAAAACAGACTCACACTTTCCATCCAACAACCACCGTTCCTGAATAACACTGTAGGGATAATCAGACTACAATGACAAAAGTATTTGATACTTTTATGAACGTCTCTAGTTTACAGGAGTGGAGTGATCCCTCGACTGAACTTTTAATTTGAATATAAAATATTTTAAAATGTCCTCTCAGTTTAAGTTTGCTCACATTCTTGTCCATAACTTGGTAAGCTTGTCATGTTTTGTGTTCATTCGTGAAACTCTTTTCATTCAAAAGATTCCCAATCAAAGACAGAGTGATAAGTGCTTCAAAATAAATATTTGTTGGCATGAGAACAGATTTCCAAAGGTTACAGAATGCTGCCTCTCCTTCATACATCATACATTCATCGTCTGACGTCAGACTCAGCCTTGACTGTGGGACTTTTTCTATTTGCTCCTTTGGACTCTGACAACTGCACATGTTTTAGAGGCTGTAAATGTTTTTTACTGCCTGCTTCCAAATTTGATGTGAAAGAGCGCTGAAAGCTGTGAGTGTGAGTAATGACTTGTTGTTTTAGCTTGACTTTTTTAAAGTTATAAAACTGATGTGTATTTTCTGAACGCAGGCAGCTAGGCGCTAACGTAGATGACCAACAACTACTGATGACGTCATTGAGGGGTAGAAACCGTCTGAAAGTGATGATATTATTTACAGACTGTGAGAATCTAGTCGTGCTGGATTTTTATGGGCCGCTTGGTTTAAATTTGGTGCAAAAAATATGCTAAAGACTAAAGTGACATAATATGCACGAGGGACTAAATGTTGTGTTTCATTTGCCTCAAAGGCTACAAAAGAAGACATTCCTTATTTCACCATTTTGTCAGCGTTTGGGAATCTACAACTCTACAATCCAGTATCCTGGAAACTTCCCAGAAGTCTCAGGGAAAAAATGCTAACTCAATGGAGGAATGTAGACCACAATGCATTGCCTTTGAATGATTTGTTATTGGAAAAAATGTATTGAAGTATAAATTTTTTTGTATGGAATACAAACATTTTTGAATGAATATTATGAACAAAATATGTACATATTTTTGTATGTAAAAATGTATTGAAATATACATTTTTTAAAATAAATCTTCCAAGTTTTCAGCACCAGAACACAGAGGATTTATGAATAGTCCTTGTAAAATGCTTGTATTAATTAGATTTATCTTCAGTAAATGGGTGAAGTCATATTTGGTATCCAAACTGCATTTAAATCCAGGCCACTGGATAATCCTGCATTATATCATCTTTACGGGTTAGGCAATAGTGAGGGAATTAGGACACAGCAAATGACTCACAAACAGCTTTGACTTGTTCAGAAATGTACTTTTGGAAGAAGCCACGCCCACTCCCAGCCTTTGTTTCCAGTGCTGACTCATGGCAGAGTTCTGATCAGGACAAACCAAGCCAGAGTCCGCTGAGGAGCTGTGTGCGCCCTCATGTGGGTAAACTACAGCAGAAACATCCGTTGATGAGGTCACAGCTCTTTTGATTTCTTCGGTCAGGTTAGTGGCTTTTACTAGACTTTCTAAAACAAGTAAACGTGACTTTGTAGGGATTTTGACAGTGAAGCTGGATTCTGGGAATTCGATTTTTTCTCATCTCATGCTGTATTGTGGCAGCATGGGATCCTACTGACTCATGTCAGTCAACAGGTTAATTTCTTCATCAAAAAAACATAAACCAACAGACACTCAAGAAAAAAAAAGTTCTCTTCGTGAGAAGTGATGCTGAATTGCTCAAGTTCTTCCAGTCTGAGTTTAGCAGTGAAATAATCAGCTCCTTACAAGACAGTCGGAGAAACCGCAAACACCAACGCATGACAGTGGTCACAGGAAGATCAATTCAGGAGGATGTGGAGGAGGAGAAGAAACGTGGGTCATTTTAAAAAAATACTCTAACACTCCATTTAATATTAATACTGTAACAAACGTCTTCAATGATGAGCCTTCCAGGAAACTTGAGATCCTAAAATGTCATAAAAACATTGACTACATTTTTACATCCAGCAGAACTCTAAAAGCTGCAGGATTTGGGCCAAATAGATTATAGAGAGGGCTGCAAATGATGAAAACCGGCAACAACATTTCATTTAAATTCTAAAAATGACATTTTATTTTAAAAATGTGTCCTTCAATTTGACACAAGATGCAATGTGGCAAAGAAAAAGATGTAAACTTTTTAACATAAAGATCTGACTTTTTCTTTACAATAAACTTTAATAACAGTTAATGTTACAGTTGAAATATCACCTTGTTTTATTTTTTGCACATTTTTCAGGCCTTTTAGAACTTTTATTTACAAATATTTACTGCATAAACTCAAAGGATATAGTAAATGACTGAACTGAGTTAATTTGGTAAAGTGAGATGTTTATTGCCCAACCTTTTTTTTATCAATATAAACATTCTTATTTTAAAGGTTAGGTTAAAATGACATATTAATGTTTTGTTTGTAAAAATGTAGCTGAACAAAAGCTGATCCTTTTGAGGAGCTAAAACTTGCTCTTGGTTTGCAAAAGTGTATTGTTAAAATAATTTAGACATTCATTCATTTTCCAATCCGCTTTATCCCTTTCGGGGTCACGGGGTCGCCGGAGCCTAACCCGGCTACTCATGGGCGAAGGCAGGGTACACCCCTGGACTGGTCGCCAGTCTGTCGCAGGGGCCACAATCACACACCCATGCACACTCACATGCACACCTAGGGACAATTGAGAGTGACCAATTAACCTATGAAGCATGTTTTTGGACGGTGGGAGGAAGCCGGAGTACCCGGAGAAAACCCACGCATGCACGGGGAGGTCCACAAGCCAGGACTTGTACCGGGAACCTTCTTGCTGTGAGGCAGGAGCGCTAACCACTGCACCACCGTGCAGCCCTAATTTAAACATTTTTCCTCTAAATCGAGTTCACCAAACTTTATTAACACCCAATTTTAGTAATACGTTTTTTAATGATATAATTTGGTTTTTGCAATGTGCAAAATAGTTCAACCTAAATTCTATTTCAAAAATGAGTGAAGAAAAAAAAACAAAGCATGAATTTATATGAGGAGAGGATTGGTCATTGAGCTGAGAGTTGATTCTGTCAAAGGTGAAAGGTAAAACTCAGGACAAAAAGCTGCTGGTTTTCTAAAAACATCTTTTCCATCAATCTCTGTCTTTTTCTCCTTTGACTCTTTTTCTATGCGTCCCCCTCCTCCTCATCCTCCTCCTGTTTTTCTTCCTCCTTCCCCGGGTTGCAGCCAAAACCTTCCAGCTCCTAGCAGTGGCAGCAGAGGGGGTCACCTCTGGCGGAGGGGTAAGTGTTTCATCCGAGAGTCTTCCTGAGCAGCAGGAGGGGAAGGCTGAATAATGTTGCAGAAGCAGACGAGTTTACTACTGATGCTGTCGGTTTGTCATGTCAGCTCGGTGACCACGCCTCCTTCCTTAAGGTTGGTGAGGGTGGAAGCAGAGGGCGCCCTATCCCTTCCAGCCATCCCAGATGGGTCCTCTGGAGACACAGCAGAGTCATCTTTAACCACACAGCAGCAGGACAGCGTTTTTCAGTCAGACGGTGAGCAGACAGATGACCATGCAGAGATGGACACGTAGATGGAAGCAACAGTTTTAAAAACAAGTTTGTTAAGGTTGTCAAAAATGAAGTATTTCATTAAAAAATCATTTCACAGAAATGAATTCTAAATATAATATCTGACAGACAGCACTTTGCTGCTGGAAGGAGAAACTCCTCCAGAAATGACTGTTCGTTGTATTTATTGTGTTCCGTTTGTGTTTGATTCTGAGCTGATGTGAATCTAGTTCGGCTCTGGGACTTTCTGATGTCCTGACTTAGAGTCTGAGCATCAAACCTTCTTCCTTCAACTTGACTGTTTATGCCTTTGTCCTAACTGCCCTTGCAGGTGGATACAGGCTGTCTGGGAGCAAAAAAATGGGCAAATCTGTGCAGGTAAGCAGATGGTCTGCAGAAAAGGTCATGGTGGGACGCCGCTCAGTGAGCCTGTAGAGCAAAGATGCTAATGCCCATATTTTTCTACGGTCATGCTGCAGCACATAGGCTGTAGAACACTTTATGAACACGTAAGCGGAAGAAAGGGTGAAGTCGGTGAGACGCGTCGTCCAGATTTTTCATTTTTCTAGTCATTTTTATTTACTGGACTGTGGCGTAGGGACACCGTCCAACAGGATCCCCCGGATGTCATAACTTTGTGTAACTTCCATTATCCTTGCAAATACTTCACGATCCACTCGTCACACAACAATGGTACGTTCCATTTTCATGACATCCCTCGTGTGGCCACACGAGCCTCAAGAAAACTGCAAAACACACCCGCGCTCCCTTTAAGATGCAGTCACACCTCTCTACAACCCTCCACAGGCCCATCCCCACAAACCGCAACCCCCATACGGGTCAAGCCCCTGGACAGGTGCACGTGACTAAGGCATTAGCCATTCAACTTCTCCTAAAGCTGAGTTTGAGCTGAATTTGAGCAGCTCAAAGTGGATTAAAAGAGAAGGTAAGAGCATGTCCTGATCCTGTTGGTTGAAAGACGACGGGCTTGTGCACACTCATTTCGTTGGGAGGATACTTGTGTCTTCTTGTTCAGAGGTTTCTGGGTATCCACAAGCATTGATGAAGTTGTGTTTTTTTCATCATTTACTAGAAGCTTCTTGTTGTTTATTCAGTTTTTACTTTATACCCAATTTTCCAAAGTCAAAAAGACGTGTTTGCTTTTATGAGCTGATGGAATATCTCATCTTTGAGTGTTGTGCCATATGCATTCCCCTCAACAATCCACATGTGCAAAGGGATCCTTGACTGAGTTTTAATGTACTATCCAAAGGAGGCCTTTGGAGATACAATAAAGTGCGAACAGATGGATGAAAATGGGAATTTTGAGAAAAATAGCAGAATAGATGTCCCTAACATCTGGGTCCGTCTGCTGTTAGTCTGACCTGTCTTTCTTTGTCTTTCTTTCTTTCAAAGAAGAAGAGCAAACGCATTTCAAAAATAAAAGACTGTTCCGGTCATCTTTTCTACTATTTGCTTCAAAATAAATGTGTATTTTGAAGGGAAAACATCTGGAAACATCAGTATTTAGTATTAAATGTAAAGGATGTTACACAGACGGACAGCAGATGAGGGACTCGGTCACAAAGCGGCATGCAGGCCAGATGAAGAGCAAACTCACAGGGTTCGGGAGGATGAAGGTCTCTTGACTTTTGGCCACTTTCTCCTTTCAAACAGCCTGATACAACAAACACACACCATGTTACACACAAGCACACACAGAGAGACAAATGCACACCCTCCCTTTAAGCCAGCCAGCAGCAGCCCTCAGCTTGGCCATGAAGCATACTGCATTCAGAGCAGAAGAACAATGAGAGTGTGTTCACGGGTGTACCTGTAGTTGTCGAAGCTGCCGTGAGCCCGCCTACCTGCTGAAAGGACAAATCTAATGGTTACTGAGTCAGCAACAACCGGAGAAGCAATGAGGCCATGGTAAGTGTCCAGATGGCCAGCTGGTCATAGAAAAGCTCAGTCTATTCACTTTTATGTGGGACAGACAACCACAGTACTCCACCTTTAAGCAGTCTTTATCACGCAGACAAGTTCAAATTCTTTAATTTAATGTTAAATTGAAATAGTTCCTCTTTACTTCTGTCAGTGTTTGCATCCAAAAATAGTGTTCATCAAAAAATGTCAAAAAAACTTTTTTTTTTGCTTGTTCAATACAATACCATCATATGAACGGCCCCTGAAGGATACCTCCACCAAAAAAAATTACGTCAAAGTCCCACTCCAATCGTTTTTGGTCTATTGTAAAAGCGTTCCCAAAGGTCTTTTAAATCTGTGTTGTTTTTTAGGACATAGTTTCTGCAGAGCAGCAGGGGTTCATCAGAAATTCACCTCTGATTTGTGGGCGGCCGGCCCCTTTTCCCGTCACTCATCTGTTTGACATGCTCTCCTGCTCACTTGCAGCCTCTCACAACCCCAAGATAACTTTACAAAACTGGACCCGGCATCCTCAGAACAAACTGTGTAAAGTCTTTGGAGCAGCTGTTTGCACCAATCTGAAGTTGAAATAAAAAATCCTCCACAAGGAACGATGTGTGTTTGCATGTGCGAGTGTGTCATACCCAGCTCCACTGAGCGCGTGCGAGGGTTGCACTGCTTATGCCCCCTGCAGCCGCGGAGCTCCATGAGCTGGACGTGCAGCTGGTTGAGAACGGTCCGGTCTAAAGAGCCTACAGCGTTTATTAACTGCAGATGATCACAGAACAGTCTGAGCTTGTCTTGTGTTCAGGGTCTGTGTCCACAGTGTCACTCATGTGTCATTGTGTGTACCTGGTAGGGGTCTGTGCTGAGGTCAAAAAACTCCAGGAAGCCAGTGGCAAACTCACAGAACAGGAAGTTGTGGGTCTCGTTAATAGTTCGCAGACACCAGTATGTGTTGTTGTTGGCGCTGGTGCAGGCGCAGAATGGACCCACTGTCACACACAAACACAGTTTTCTGTTAAGACATTTATGAAAAAAACTGTGATTTAGTTTAAAAAAAAGCTAGCATTTGGTTTTTTATTCAAAAGCAATTTTTGTCCAAAAAGTCAAATTCTGTTGATCTCGATTTAGTATAATGAAGCAATAAAAGGTTGAAACATCCAAGGGGGATGGGTAAATCCTATTTTATAGACATCATTTACTTCACTGATGAATGGAAGGTTTTTAATGCCGGCATCCTGCCGACCAAACCTACCGCTCATTTAAATTGACCAAAATAATTATTAGAGATGTGAAATCAATATGGAAGTCATGATTGGATTCTGCATCAGATTAGAAGCAGATGAACATGTGGGAGTGTGGGCCGTACGTGTCCAGAAAGGGGGCGTGTGCCAGTGCTGGTTGTCATGTGTGAAGCAGGTGAGTCCAGGCATTGAACAGGTGTCGTTGTTTCTGATCCTCTTGATGATCTTCCTCATCTTTTTCCTCCTCTTCTGCTCCTTCTGAAGCCACGCCTTCTTGTCCCTAGCCCGGCTCTTCCTACTCAGAAAAAAAATCAACACTAAAAACAGGAGTTTGTCTGTGGGCTTTAAGGATTTTAGCTGTTGAGATGAATATTTAGGATTAAGACACATACTGAAAAAAGGGCAGATTATTCAAAAAGATGTGTTTAGGTTTCATGGTAAAAGACTAATTGAAATAATCTGGAGTTTACTTACAAAGACAACAAAGAAAGAGTTAAATGTTACCAAAAAACTAGACAATATGACCAAGGTTCATGAACATTGCACATGTTTTTACCACAGCACACCTTCCTTTGGCAGCTGAATAAAGTTTGTGACAAAAAAAAATGTTATCAGTTACAGTCTGTTCCAGAGGGTTGAAAGTGGAGCCTGTAGATGATTGACATTTTGGGCACATAAATAAAACACACATTTGATCAGAATTTAAAATCATGTCATCAAGTTTTTTATGGGGAAAAAGCTGCAGAAATCGGTGAATCTGCCAGTTCTTTTTTGGACTGTGGGAGAAAGGTGGAGTCCCCGGAGAAAGCCCAGGCATGCACCCACCGGGAGAACATGTAAACTCCACACAGAAAGCTCCCTGCCGGGGCTTGAGCCGCGGCTATGTGGCAACACGCAGCACCACCGTGCAGTCCCTATTTCCATCATAAATATGCAGTTGTTTTCCTTTTTAGTTCAGGAGATGATCACAGTTCTCAGCGCATTTATTGGTTCTCAGACATTAGTGCAGGTAGACGTCATTGTAACTGACACAAAGGGATTTTTGGTTTGGTTTTAGTTTTTCAAAAGCTGTGTTGTGTGGTTTCTTTCCAGGACAAAAATGATAGGATTACATAAGGCCAAAAATTCCGTTTAAAACATGTATCCACATCGAAGCTCTTGATTACTTTACTGATTATCTATTCAAGTAGAAAACGTGTGATGTGATAACCTTCATGCCAAAAGTAAACACAGGAAGTTATTTATGCATTGAACACACTACTAAGCACAGTAATGCATCTGCGTGTGAACTGTGAGAAACAAATAAAGCTGGTTTGCCTTTAAAATAACTGGAGACATTACAATAAAACACAAGCATTAGGAGTCATTCTACAATGACAAGAGCTGGACAAAATTTTTCTTCAAGTCTACTTAGAAAGACAAATCGCTCGATTGAAAGTTTTTGTGAATTAGGTTTAGTGATCTGAAGCACAGTGGCAAAAATACAACAGGAACACATCATTATTCTATATATTTTCACAAAGTCAGTATAAGTGGCTCATTAAGGTGCTGAATATTTACTCTCACTTTGAGTTTCCATCTGTCTGAGTCTGGACACTGTGTGGAAGTATGCGGGGTTGCCCAATGATGATGATCATAGACGGTAAGATGCAGCAATAAACTTCACTAAACCTGTTTTTATAGATGGTTCTAGAACTGGGTTGAAAGTGCCAGCCTCAGTTAGTCTCACCTAAAGGGATGGCGTCCTCCTTCTCCTCTAAACTTTAGCTTGTTCTTCAGTTTGGATTTGTACCTGAGCACACAGACATCAGTACTGAGCTCATGCTGCTACATGGATCTGCTTTCAGGTGTGCAGGTCGTACTCACAGATACTTGTTGCAGTCACACTCCAGGGGCCGGGCCTTCTTCAGATGACCTCTGACCTCTCTTAGGTTTTTGATTTTTGTCTGTAAAGTCTCGATCTGACAGAAAGACAAGAGGATGGTCCGTTTGGGGGAAAATGTGTGACAGGTGTAGAACATCAGAAACAAATGTTCTGTGCTTTTTCTTTGCCATGTCAGATTTGGAAGCTCACAGAAACATTTTTTGATTTTGGTTTTAAGGACATAAATTTGGTGGCTCTGAAGGGCGAATCGCATCAACAAATCACTCCACACAAAAACATTTTAAAGATCACAATGAAAATAAAAAAAGCTAATATTTAAAAAATCTGCATTACATTTTAGAAAACAAAATTCCAGAAACTAAAACTTAAAAAACAAAAATGAAAAAACATTTTAGGAAAACAAGCATTTAAAAAAACAAACACGTTGAGAAACCGTACTTTCCGGCTTCTTTTTCTTACATGTCATTTTGTTTTCCAAAATGGGTTTAATTCATTGTTATTCTTTAGGTTTTGTTTCTGGAATTTTGTTTTCTTTTTTTTTTTTTTCTTGTTTTCTAAAATGTAATGCAGATTTTTTAATATTTGCTTTTTTTTAATGTCATTGTGATTTTTAAAATGTTTTTGTGTCAAGTGATTTGTTGGTTTGCACTTCAGGGCCACCGTACTTCAAAGATGAGACAAAAAGGACTTTAGAAACGTGGATGGGCAGGATGAGGAGCTAAAGGATTGATTTGTTTTTTTCACATTTAAAAGAATCAATGGTGTGAAACACATAAAGCTTTCTGATACTTCAGAGCAACTGTAGATTTTTAAAATGTAAAAAACTGATGAGAAGTTTAGCTCAGTTATGGCGTATACGTGTATAGCGCTTTTCTACTTTCCTTGAAGGCGCTCCACAGTCACACTCCCATTCATACACTAGCAATGTGGGGTTCAGTGTCTTGCCCAAGGACACTTTGACACATGGGTGGGCAAGGTGGGAATTGAACCTGTAATCGTTTGATCAGAGGACAACTGCCCTACCTCTGCACCACAGCCACCTGTAGTTACTCTATAGTTTCCCTTCTGGTGTTCCAGTGTTATCACGTCTGTTTGTGTCTGTCTCCTTCCAGTCCTCCGTGACCCCAGCTGGTCATGGCAGATGGTCTTCCTGACTGACTAAACCACAGACACTCTACTTGTGGTGGAGTGTCTGCACTGAGACTGGAAGTCCTTGAGTTCAAATCCAGGCCGAGTCATGCCAAAGACTATAAATGGGATCCAAATCCTCCCTGCTTGACACTCAGCATTGGGGGGAACCCCCAAACGACTACCAGGAGCAGCTGTGTCTGCAGCACACCACTCCCTCATGGGTCAAAAGTAGAGAACAACTTTCACACCAAGATGCACAGTGGCGGTTCTGGCACAAATGACACCCTGGGCAAGCCGCACTAGTTGCGCCCCTCAGTGCCCCCCCTCCAAATACAACCTAAATGTACAGTTCAAATACGTATTTCATAAAGTACTAGAAGTTTTTACATTTTTACAACTTAAATGACTGTTATAAAAAATACTAAAAGTAAGGATAACTCTTATAAGAATAACATCACACATATGTTTGCTTGAAGTTTAAAATAATTCAAGAAAGCTACATACAACTAGTGCAACTTAAAGCTTGAAAATTCTTTTAGATTATTAAGCTGTCATTAAATGACTTAAAATGGAAAAAAATAGCACCTTTTATGAGGATGACTTCACACACGTTGAACAGAGGTTTAAAAATGCCAAAAATTACAAATCAACCTAGAAAATACACTATAAACTTGGTCTCTTAGCAGAAACTAATAAACATGCCACAAATATTTTAGAAGTGCATCAAATATGAACAGCAAAATGGAACATTCTTAAAAAAATATTTAGACCAAAGTAGAGAGGATTGAAGCTGGATATTTTTAATGCAATTTCTGACAACAAGCTAAGGAACCACCACAAAGTATTCTAATAATACTGAGAATAAGAGACAAAGTACTGGATATATGTTATTACAAATACCTAAATAATGTGACAGAAGGTCATCATGTTGTGTTGTACCATTTTGCTGACAGCATAAGTGAAGCAATTGTTTAAAACTAGTTGGGTATGAGTGAATCTAAAATTTTATTTAATTAGCTGCATTTAATACACAAACTGAGTTTGGAATAATTAAACATTAAAAGTACAAGCTGACAATAGCCTCTTCTAAGATTATCTTCTAAGATTATTGTGCACGCTTCTTTGGTTTAAATGATGACATTAACAATGTTTAATATCATAGCTTGTTCTTGCTTTACGTTTCTTTTGGTATGCTTTCCTCTTTTTTCTAAATTGAGCTCCGGATAGTTTTGTCCTTTTTTTTTTATTGCGAGTTAGCATCTTCTGGCACAGGGCTCTAGACTAAATCGTTGCACTGGTTGCACCGGTGCGCCTAATTTTTTTTCTTAGGTGTACCAGCACTAAAGTTTGAGGCGGAGCCAGCGAGGAGCACATGCTTTTACCGAGGCTTCTGATTAGCCAGTTTATAACTTGTTCTAAAGAAAAAAAATTATTTATGTTGTTGTTGCTTTTTAATTATTTTGATTTGTGGAACATGTGATTTAATTTTTAAAATTTCACGTAGTTTTTTTCTTATTTGTTTTATATTTTAATTGTCATTGTGATCTTTATGATGTTTTTGAGTGATTTGTTGATGTGGTTTGAACTTCAGGGCCACCATAGTTAATCTTTTAACACCAATTATGTCACAGCGACACCTAAATAACAGACTTTTTCACATACCATAAATCTGCAAACGTTCAAACGATTCCAGTGAGTCAGTGGATTCTAACACGGAAAAAAAGTGTCTTTTCTTTTTGGTTTTGCATAGATATACAACACATTAGAATGCTGCGGCACAAAGCCGCTTTTCTCCACGGCAGAATCTGCTGATAAACGTTGATGACGTAAACATGTCACAACTTCACATCGCTGCAAATCAGCGTGAGGCTGCGTTTCTCCACTACAGACTCCGCTGGAATAACTTTAGTTGCGTCAACGGTTGAAAAGTTACGGTGGACCCGCTCCATCTGCTGCCAGCACTGTACCAAACTGACCGACCTCAAAAAGGCTGTGGCCGCACCGGTGGATCATGGATTTTTTTTAGGCGCACAATTGAAAAATCCTGTCCCACATGCGACCAAATTGGTTGCACGTCAAAGCCCTGCTCCACACCAGCTACCGCTTAGCATCGTATCAGATCGGCCTCAGACTAAACCAATACTTGTTATATTTTTTCTGAGAGGTTGGATTAGATTTTTAAAATGACATCCATGGTGAATGTAATCTGTAATTTGGTGTAATGAATGGTCAGATTTGCACGTAATTTGAGCTTGAAATGGGTGTTTGACTGAAAAATACTCCCAATTACCTGTGTGTGACCCACCCAGCCACCGGTGAATTGTGCCCCCCTCTTGCATTTTTGACTTAGTATATTCCACAGTGTACTGCAATGAGGTGAGAACGCCAGTTTGAGTGTTGTGCAGCAGAGGGCGCTGTTTGACTTTTAAATTCACCTTCGGATAGCAAGAACAGGTGTGCTGCAGTATTCAAATTAAAGAAACAGATTTGTTTTTCCCTTGTCCATGCCGCCCCATGAGAAATGTCGCCCTGGGCGACCGCCCATGTCGCCCATATCAAAAACCGCCACTGTAGATGCGTGACAACTTAAGAGACATTAACTCTTCTGGCTTGGTTTTATTTAATACATTTATCATCGTCGCAATGCTTGCTTAGAACAGGGAATGACGCCAAATTATGATATAATCTGATGGTCATTCGTATCAGCCTTTATTAAACTCAGATACAGTAAGATCATTTGACCTCAACATAATGATCCACAACAAATGGTCTTGATTCTTAAACTGTTGTAGTTGCTGTTTGTTTTGATGTTTGTTGCTGTTCATTTTGGTTTCTCTGCGCTGGTGGAAAGGTCAGCAAAAGCACTGAAGTGAGATTGTTGGAGTGGGACACATGGTTAGAGATCCACAGTGTTACATTCAAATCACAAGGAAGAAAACTGAAAGATCTAAAACAAAGAACAAAACCAGAACCCACAAAACAACATGACAAATGTCCCAGAACACCAATAACTCGCCTGCACCAACTACAGTCTGCAGAGGATTTCATCAGAAAATCCACTATTAAGGTTTTTATTTGAATTAAAATAGGTTATGCTTCACTTGTTAAGGGGTTTTATCTTGACAGCAGCCAAACACATTTCTTTGTTGGTAAGAAATTAGAGAAAATCTGCAAGAATTTAAATCAGAACCTTTACCTAAATTAACCCGCATGATACAAAGAAAAGTAAATTCCTCTAAGAAAGTATTTTCTTTACTGAAAGAAGTGAGGTCTGAAAAATTTTAATCTTTTTCAAAAACAAATGTAATTGAAGCTCTTTACAAAAATATTTTGAATATTGAAACAAAAAGGAAGAACTGCTGAAGGGCCAACAAAGTCATCTGCAAGAAGTGAAGTAAAAATCGTATTCTTAGCTCGGATAAAAGAAACAAAGTAGGAGTTTTAAAGGACAGTTGCAGCTTCTCTGTGTGCCACAGTGCTTCTCCCAAACCCACATGCCGTTCACTGCTGTTCAGTGTCAGAGCGTTCTACCTCATGGTCAATGTGCAGCTTGTGATCCTTCCAGGCCTGCAGAGACTGATAAACTCCTGTGTCACACTTCACCGTGGCGTTGGACAGGATGGAGCACCTGCAGGGAAGACGACAGCTGAGGATCCTCTGGAAGGGCAAACAGCAGCTTTTCCAGCCTGCAGATAGCATGTTGTGATGCACACTGGACTACAAACAGCTGTTCGCTGTAGGATCAACCTTACAGTGAGATGGACCTGGTTCAGGCTGGGTTCTTTGTTTTTTTTTCTAAATTGCTCCTCGGTGTGCATGTGAGTGTGAGTGAGCTGTAGCTGGGAAAGGCTCCAGCAACCCTGTGAGACCAAAGGGGATTCAGCGTGTACAGAAGATGGCTGGAAAACGTCACAGAAAATGACAAACCTGTGGGTCACTTTGATGGAACTGGATGGGATAGCTGTGCTGGGAGGTGTTCCCATTCCACTGAACTCTTCCTCCAGCTCTTCTCCTATTTGTTGAAAACTTCTGAGGGTGTCTGCCAGACTGCTGTTCCCCGGGTAACTGTTCACCATGGGGAGGGAGCGGCTGAAGCGGTTCCTCACAAAACTCTTCTGGGCCTTGAATTCTGACACACAAATGCAGTAAATATCAAGACTCACTGATACAATAAAGTAATCTCTGAAACTGTCACACTAAACAAAGTTTTTTATCACTTCAACAAAATGCCATAAAAATATCAAAAAGGAAATTTCACTCCTCGGACACTTCCTGTTTGATCTGTTTCCTTCAGACAAATGCTACAGGTCAAGCAGAATAAGGTCAAACAAACTCCAGAACAGCTTTTACTCCACTGCATGAACATTTTAAACATAGGAAACATTCAAATTAAATCTGAACTTCTTCTATCTAGGAAGCTTGAACTGTGCAGCTGTGCATTTTACAATAATAACACTGTATCCCATTGTTTAATGACAAATGCACTTTCACCTGGCAACAAATTACTTAATTTCCTATTTTTAGTGACCAAATAATGCATATTCTATGTATTTTTATTAGTGCTGTCACACTTTTGAATTGTGATGTAATCACAATGTTTTACTAGGTAAATTTTATACAACAATATGCAGCTTTTGAACAGAATAAAAAGGCCAGAGAGAACATTTCTCCTTCATTTTTACTGTCTGAAATGTGTCTGAAACTCAGAAATCCCAGAAATGTAGTTTGTGTGCACAAAACACATCAAAAGTAAGATAAGCAGAACGGTAAAAACTTTTATGTCTCCAGTATTATTCCAAGAAAACTAAGATGCTCATATCTAGCCATAAGAAACAAACATTGTTACTGCACTTAAAACAGTCCGGGTGAATACTCCAATCTGATTGGCTGCTGGGTGTTGACGTAGCCCTAAAAAAGAAGTCGCATAGAACAAATGTTCTTTATGACTTTGTCTGCCGCCTTTTTAGAAAAAAAACTTTTTGCTTCAACTTCTGGACAAAAACAAGCGATAAGAGGTGAACTTTTTCTCTGATCTGATGCTTTAGTGAACCTATCAGGACAGTCAGCGATGCTTTGCTGCGTTACCATGACAACAGGCCGCACCGCCTATCAAATAGTTCGCTTTTTGTGAGAAAGCAGTCTAAACAAAAAAAAAGAATTAAGTACTAATTGATTGAATATTTAATATTTAATATTTTTGTCCTGTTGTGTATGACCTTTTGTTCTTTTGTGTATGACCTATTGTCCT
>BSAI01000015.1:24072397-24126568 GCA_036245035.1 Adrianichthys oophorus
CCTGTTGTGTATGACCTTTTGTCCTGTTGTGTATAACCTTTTGCCCTGTTGTGTATGACCTTTTTTTGTGGGGTTATGGACCCAGGACATTTGTTGGTTTTGTGTCCACTTCCTGTTTTATTTTGTTGCTGGTTGTTACTTCCTGTGTTCTCTCCCTCCTTAATTGGAAAACCTGTTTTCACTTACCTCATCCCCTCCTCCTGGTTATAAGTCTTCGTCTCCCCTGCACTGGTTGTCGGGTGGTTTTTGTACCTTCATGGATTTGTATTCTGATTTCGAGTACTGATTTAAATAAATGAAAGACTTTTCATTTATTAATACCGTCTGCATCTGTGTCCTCACGTCAACCCTGACATTACCACCCGACCAGTAACATGGACACAGCAGATGCGGAGACGTTACGGGCACAACTCCGCCAGCAAGAGGAGCAGATGTCTTGTCTTCGTCAAGGGTTGCTGGAGATGTCAAGCCGTCAGAAGTGACAATTTGCCGCGTTGGGAGAGCAGTTTGAACAACTGGCGGAGCGGGTCCAACATCCACCGTCTTTCCCTTCGCCACGGCCATCGCCTCCCACGCCGGTCCTGGGGACCTTGGATGGAGTTCCTGTCGCTCCTGCTGCACAGCTAGCCCGCCCAGAGAGGTTTTCCGGGGACTGCCGGGCCTTTATTACCCAGTGTGAGCTCCATTTCCAGTTACAGGCTCCTCATTATCCTACGGAACAAGCCAAGGTGGCCTTCATTATATCCCACCTCACCGGCAGAGCCGGAGCATGGGCTACCGCCGAGTGGCAGCGTGGAGCCCCTACCTGCGCATCTCTCTCGGCTTTCCTGGAGGCTTTCCAGCAGGTTTTCCGTTATACCAAGCCAGGCAGAGAGGCAGCTCGTGCGCTTATGAAATTAAGACAGCGGGACAGAAGGGCAGCTAACTACACCATAGAGTTCTGGACCTTGGCCTCCACTAGTGGTTGGGACACTACTGCGCTCACGGACGCTTTCGTGGAAGGACTGTCCGAGGAATTAAAGGACAGACTAATCTCACTTGAGTTACCATCTACCTTGGAACCCCTCATCGCCCTGGTTATCGGGATAGATAACCGATTACAGGAGCACAAGGAGGAGCATGGCAGGGTGGTTTCCCGCCTACATCGCGGGCCCACCAACTCACCTGACTGTGCTGTTTCTCCCGCAGAAACCCCCGTTACAAGTGCAGGAGGAACCCATGCAGCTCGGACGGGGCAGACTGTCTGTTTCTGAACGACGGCGGCGGATGGCGGCAGGTGAGGGCCTTTACTGTGGGAGGCGGGGTCATTTCTGCAGGGAGTGTCCAAACACCTCTGCTCGTCAGTAAGAGTGGGCGCGCTGACGAGCGGTGATTCGGCGCTCACTATTCCTAAACCTGCTGCCTGCTTATTAAAGATTCGGGTAATGTTCCATGGGAGGGGGGTTTCGGTTAAAGCTTTGGGGGATTCAGGAGCAGAGCAGAACCTCATGGACGCCGAGCTAGCTAAACAGGTCGGTCTTAAGTGTGAGTTGTTGCCCCGTCCTTTACAAGTGGTCTCCCTCAACGGTCAAGAGGTAGCCACCATCTCACATATAACCGAACCTATTCATCTTATTATTTCAGGTAATCACCACGAATTTACCAGTTTTTTTCGTTTTTTCCTCCGCCCAGAACCCACTGGTTCTAGGTTACCCCTGGCTTATGGCGCACAACCCAGTCATCGACTGGCCCTCCAGTCGGGTCTCCGGCTGGAGTGAGAGATGTCACACCACCTGTCTGCGCTCAGCTCGGCCTCCTGGAGAAGACCCCGCTGTCCCAGTAGGGCGGCAACCCTCACCTGACCTATCCGGGGTACCGCCGGAATACCACGACCTAGCTGAGGTGTTCTCCAAATCACGAGCTCTCTCCTTACCGCCTCACAGGCCTTATGACTGCGCTATTGAACTCCAACCTGGCGCTACCTTGCCTAAGAGCAGGTTATATAGTTTGTCTAAACCCGAGAGGGAAGTTATGGAACAATATATTGCTGAGTTTCTGAATTCTGGACTTATCAGACCGTCTTCATCACCAGTGGGGTCCGGGTTTTTTTTTGTTGGGAAGAAAGACTGGTCTCTCCGACCATGTATTGATTATCGGGGGCTAAATGAGATCACTGTCAGAAACAGTTACCCCCTGCCTTTAATGAACTCAGCATTTGAGGTATTGCAGGAGGCCAGGATTTACACCAAACTGGACCTTCGCAACGCTTACCATCTCGTGCGCATCAGAGCCGGTGACGAATGGAAGACCGCCTTCACCACTCCTTTAGGACATTTCGAGTACCTGGTTATGCCGTTTGGCCTCTGTAATGCTCCTGCTGTGTTCCAGGCTATGATTAATGATATATTACGAGACTTTCTACATCGTTTTGTTTTTGTGTACCTGGATGATATTTTGGTTTTTTTCCAGGGACGCCAGCGAACATCGGCGGCATGTTCGTCTGGTGCTCCAGCGGTTACTGGAGAATAAATTATTTGTGAAGGTGGAGAAGTGTGAGTTCCACTCTCATTCTGTTTCGTTTTTGGGGTTTGTGGTTGCAGAGGGTGAGGTGAGACCCAATCCGGCTAAGGTGAAAGCGGTGGTGGAGTGGCCTACACCTGCTAACCAGAAACAATTACAGCGGTTTCTGGGGTTTGCCAACTTCCTCCGTCGCTTCATCCGTGGCTACAGCTCGGTGGCTGCGCCCCTCACGGCTCTCACCTCTACCTCTTCACCGTTCGTCTGGACGGAGGCGGCAGAGGCCGCCTTCCACAGGCTTAAGCATCTTTTCACCTCTGCACCTATCCTGGCCCAACCTTAACCCTTCCAGGTAGTTTATTGTTGAGGTGGATGCCTCTGATACGGGGGTGGGTGCGGTATTGTCTCAGCGAGGGGTATCTGACGGTAAACTGCGCTCTTGCGCTTTCTTCTCCCGCCAGCTTACTCCGGCGGAGCACAATTATGATGTGGGAGATAAGGAATTGCTAGCAATTAAGCTAGCTCTCGAGGAATGGAGGCACTGGTTGGAGGGGTCAGCAATGCCGTTCTTGGTCTGGACAGATCATAAGAATCTGTCCTATCTGCGAACTGCCAAACGGTTGAACTCCACGCAGGCACGGTGGTCTCTATTTTTCAACCGATTTAATTTTGTGGTGTTCTATCGACCAGGTTCTAAGAATGTAAAGCCGGATGCCCTCTCCCGACAACAGGAATCGGCTGTGCAAGACGGCCAACCAGCCTCTATTCTTCCTCCCTCCTGTGTGCTGGGCGCTCTCTCCTGGCAGCTGGAGAGGGACATTAAGGCTGCCCAAGTTCAGGAGCCGGACCCGGGAGGAGGTCCTCCTAACAAACTGTTAGTTCCCAGCTCACTCAGGTCCCAGGTTCTCCAGTGGGCTCATGCTACGCGACTGACCTGCCACCCAGGAATCCGCATGACTGGCTCTTTTCTGCGTCGCCGTTTCTGGTGGCCCAGTATGACCAAGGACGTCTGGGACTATGTTTCAGGTTGTCTGGTTTGTGCCCAGAACAAGGTCAGTATGCACCCGCCTGCTGGACTATTACACCCACTGTCCATCCCGGGTCGGCCTTGGTCACACATTGCTCTGGACTTTGTTACCGGCCTACCTCCTTCTGCCGGGAGAACCGTTATTCTGACTATTGTGGACCGTTTCTCTAAGACAGCTCATTTTGTGGCTCTGACCAAACTCCCCTCTGCTGCAGAGACGGCTAGATTGATGATAAAACATGTCTTCAGGCTGCATGGCATCCCCACGGACATGGTGTCGGATCGTGGTCCTCAGTTCATCTCACAAGTCTGGAAGGCGTTCTGTGGGGCTTTCGGGACTACTGCCAGCCTGTCTTCTGGTTTTCACCCACAGACTAATGGTCAGGCGGAACGGACAAACCAGGACTTGGAGGCCGCTCTCCGGTGTATCTGTTCCCAACGCCAGACCTCCTGGAGCTACTTGTTGCCATGGGTGGAGTATGCGCACAACTCCCTCACCTCATCTGCTTCTGGTATGTCCCCATTTGAGTGCTCTCTGGGGTACCAACCCCCCCTGTTTCCCGAGCAGGAGACGGAGGTGGCCGTTCCGTCGGTTCAGCATCTATACCGCCACTGTCGGCGTGTTTGGCGGGAGGCTCGGGCGGCCCTGTTGCATTCAGGGGCTACCAACAAAAGGCTGGCAGATCGTCGACGCACACCGGCACCTACTTACCTACCAGGCCAATCCGTCATGCTGTCCACTTCACACATCAAGCTTTGGACGGAATCCAAGAAGCTGTCCCCCAGGTACATCGGTCCTTTCGAGATCCTGAAGGTCATCAATCCTGTGGCGGTCAGGCTGCGCTTGCCCAGGTCCTTGTGCATCCACCCGGTCTTCCATGTCTCTCAGCTGAAGCCGCATGTTACGTGTCCCCTGCAGCGGCCTTCCTCTCCGCCACCCCCTCCCCGCATCATTGATGGCCAGCCGGCCTACACTGTCGCCTGCTGGGCGTTCGGCGACGGGGACGTGGCCTCCAGTATCTGGTGGACTGGCAGGGGTACGGGCCTGAGGGGAGGTCCTGGGAGCCTGCTTCGCGGATTCTGGATCCTGAGCTCATCAGGGACTTCAATCGGCGGCACCGGGACAGACTTCCCCCTGCGCCAGGCGGCGCGCCTTGAGGGGGGGCTACTGTGGGGGGGCTACTGTGGGGTTATGGACCCAGGACTGTTGGTTTTGTGTTTGGTGTCCACTTCCTGTTTTATTTTGTTGTTGGTTGTACTTCCTGTGTTTCTCCTCTGTTTTTTTTTTTCAGGTCTCTTGAGACTGCCCTCCTAGTGTGTGTTCTCTCCCTCCTTAATTGGCACACCTGTTTTCACTTACCTCATCCCCTCCTCCTGGTTATAAGTCTTCGTCTCCCCTGCACTGGTTGTCGGGTGGTTTTTGTACCTTCATGGATTTGTGTTCTGATTTCGAGTACTGATTTAAATAAATGAAAGACTTTTCATTTATTAATACCGTCTGCTTCTGTGTTCGCACGTCAACCCTGACATTTCTTCCTGTTGTGTATGACCTTTTGCCCTGTTGTGTATGACCTTTTTTTCCTGTTTACTCGCTCTCTGCCTTGCTCCTGTGTTTTCACCCTGGCCTGTCTCCTGACTTCGGTTTTGCTTTATCCTTGTAATATTAAATCGTTATAAATGGATCCACAAGTTTTAGCGCCTTTATATTAGCGTGTTAATTTATGTAAATGAATCACGTGTGTTAAAGTTGACAGCCCTAATTTATATGTACTTATGTACTACTAAGTTTTACCATGGGTTGTTTAATGTATGAGTGTTGCATGAACCAGGAAACACTTTGAATTTCATTGTACTTGTGAAAATGAGAGTATTTTTAAAAAAGCTAAAAATAAATAGAGGTTCCATATCTGCATCCATGTTGAAGCTGCATGGAGGCACAGCGGTTAGCGCTCCTGCCTCACTGCAAGACGGCTGTTCAATGGTTCAAGTCCTGGCTGGGGGACCTTTCTGTGTGGAGTTTGCATGTTCTCCCCGTACATGCGTGGACTCCAGCTTTCTCCCACCGTCCAAAAACATGCTTCAAAGGTCAATTAGTCACTCTGAATTGTCCCTAGATGTGAGTGCACACACATGGGTGTGTGATTGTGGCCTGGAAACAGACTGACAACCTGTCCAGGGTGTAACCTGCCTTTTCCCATGAGTGGCCGGGTTAGGTTCCGGCACCCCTGTGATCTCAAAAGGGACAAAGCAGGTTCAGAAAATGATTGAATGTAAGTTGGGTGCAGTTCTCTCCTCAGACAGTAGAGGTCTGCTTTGCACCACTAATCTACAGCTGCATGCCTGAAGTGATGATGAAGGCAGACACTCAAACTACACTTTTGAATGGAAAAGATCCAGAGAACTTAAATGAAAATGATTTTTGAATTTTACTGGAGGTTCAGTGCTTCCTTTATTACATTTACTTTATTTACAGAATCCTGTTTGTCAGTGAATGAACCTACCAATAACAGCCTGCAATTACAAGTGCTGCTAGGCTGGCAGAACAGTGAATGAAGACGATGACTGCTGGCGATAACTGTTGTTGGACATGCACTTGGACACATTTTTCACCTTTTTTCACCACGGTCTCTAAAAAAAGCTAAGGTCAAGGACAAGCATTCAGACCGAGACTACTGGAGATCCGGTTCAACCTCCAACTGCGCTCTTTCTCTGTATGAAAGAGTCACAAAGTTCTCACATTCTGTCTGATAAAACGTTTCTGATTGGAGCGTCCATGTTTCCAGAAAACATCTGGACGTGGATCTTTAAAATATTCTTAAAAAGCAGAAACACAGCAGCTCTTTAATGTAATCATCTGTGTGCACATCTGCCAGCATGTTTTTGTTTGCATCTACTTTCAAAAAAGAACCTGTTTGCGCACTAACATGAGACTGAAGACTGGTCCTTCTATTACATTTTTTCAGCTGTCTCTGCTCTTTTACAGCCTTGAGTTGTGTGCTCTCTGTAATGTGGGATGTTCCAGTGTTTTTCATGTTTGTTGGTTTCTTCTCTCCTCTTTGACCCTACCTAGTCAAGATAAACAACAGCCCATTGTGACTTGTTGGCAATTGAACTATTTTTGTTACATGTCTAACAATTAGAATGGACTATGTTTCCTAAACCCGGTCCTCGGGATCCATTACAGCAACAAAGTTGCTGAATTCTCAGTATGGCATGAATAGTAACACTCACTCTTTTTGGAGAGGAAAGGTTTCTGGTTGAAGGGCCGCAGGTTGAAAAGTCGAAGGTCACCAAAGTCGCAGTCGCACATGTCCAGCTTAGGATAGTTCAGGGGTGATTTGACACTGAGCGGACGCTGGCGGTTGACCATGCCCCGCTGGAAGTTTTTAGCTCCTCCACCTTCACTCTTACACTTGAAGAGCCGCAGCTTTCCTGTTGCATCCTCCACACACTGCCACTTCTACACACACATACATAGAGAGCTGGGTCAGGACAACAGCTTTAAGTGATGAAGCTTCCTAACATCAGAGCAGCTCTTCGTGGCTTTGCTGGAATCAGAGTTTACAGTGAGACTCCTGATCCGGTCTGTAGTCTAGTTTTTGTGATTCCTGAGTTTACAGTCTGAAGGTTTTTGGTAAAGAGTGTATCTAAAACAAACTTTGCTCTGTAAAATCTGAAACTATGAGATGTATTGCAAACAACAGATGATTCATTTAAGCTGAGTCCCTTTCAAAAGTCCAAATCTAAATTTCATTTTTGTTTCCTTTGACATTAATTTTGTTTCAATGATTCCTTGACCCATCACTAATGACATCAGGGGTTAAAAACAACAGGATCAGGGGGGATAATGAGCAGTTCTAGGTATTTAATGGAGTCAAATAAGATCTGTCCCAGAACAACCATGTCACCGCTCTTTTACACCAGTTTCTGTACCTGTTCAGTCTGCTGACAGGGCGTCTGGTACTCAGCTCTCTGACAGAGGTCTTTCACCCTTTGGTGTTTGGGCAGGAAGTTCTCCTCCAACACTTCCTTCCCCTCAACTCGCTGGTGCAGCAACTTCCTGTCAATAAAGGAGAGGCAGGCGTGTTTGTGATCAATTTGTTTTGCCAATTTTGTGTCTAACCAGTCAATGTAAGATGATGACACGAAAAGAATAAAGTTTCTTAGTTAAACTAGATCTGCATCAAATCAAACTGCTGGCGTTTTTTTGTAAATAACAGATGAGCTCAGCAATCTTCCTCAATACACTAATTGTGTTCTGCAGACACGCTGATGGGTTTGCAGGTTTTTGCCTGGTTATATAACCTAGATAATGGATGCTGTAAATGATAAAAAGTACACAAAATAATCAGGTCACAACTGTTGAATATGCGGATGTCCGACCCTGAAATCCAACTGAAGCTTGAAACGATTTACCTGAATGTAAGATTATAAACCCTGCTAGACAGCAGATCTATAATTGAAGTGTTCAGCACTTAATCAAATTACAGTCATGATTAATGTCATCTTTGCATAATGTTTTAAGTCAAAAGGTCGTTTCAGAATGCATTTTCTGTAAGCAATAATGCATTCCATATGCATTATTTAATCTTGACTGAAGCATTGGAATCAAAACTTTGCCATCTGTTGAGCTGTCAGTTGTTGGTACAGCCTAACCACAAAGCAAAGGCCCAGTTCGGCACCTAACACTTACAGAATCTGGACCTTTGGCAGCCTGGAGCTGGACTGGACCCGTCACGAGCCAGCATGAGGCCAGGTGCTGACACACTAACGGCCCTGCTCTGGCCATTAGAAAAATGTCCGATTTTCATGCTGTAGTTAAGCCTTAAATACCATTTAAAAATGGAAATATTGCCTTGAACTTTTTTCTAATGGGAAAGTAAGTTGTCAAATCAGCTGCATCTTTTTATAAAAGTGAGATCATCTTAACAACATGAACACAAAGCAGTCTTGATGAACTGTCATCCCTTTGAGTTTGTTAAAGTAACAGCATTTATGCATTTTGAAATGCAAAATCTGCAAAAAGTTTGAATACTTTATTGAAAATGTTTTTTCTTTTGGAGCTTTGCTACATGTCACTTAGGGGGATTCATTGTTTTCTTCTTCATATCGTCATGTGCTGCTGTCACTTCTATTCATTCATCATCTTCCTCACTGCTTTTGTCCAGGAGCTCATCAGTGTGTGCTTGACAGTCAAAGAGCATCTGGTTCCTTTAAATGTCATCATCCAGACAATCTCACAAAGACCTCCTCCATCCATTTTCCTCTTCTTCTGTCCTTTGGGCGTATCATCAGTTCTGTGGACATGATCAGCATTTAAACTGTGGTTTTGCCAAATGCAAACTTGTCATCTCCATTCAAGAGTTTAAACCCCCAAAATACCTTTATCATGTGAATACATTTAACATTTAATATGCCATTGTTCAAATAAATGCTGGCCTTGCTTCTCCAAGACCTCTACTTATTGAAACAGATACAATAAAGGCTTTCTTTAAGACTGTTGACTAGTTCCTGTTTGTGTTTAGTGATTTTACTTTCTCTACAACCTAGAAAACTGGAGAATCGGAAAAATTAACGAAACAGGATGTTTTTCTAACATTTATGTAGAAAAAAAACGGCAACTTGGAAATTAAAATGAGTTTTTTTGAGGATTTCAGGCCCCATAACCTGCAACCTCTCCCATTTCTCCCTCCACTTAACTGACGGGTGCCCAATTCCAGGCCTCAAGGCCCAATGTCCTGCATCTTTTTCAAACATCCTTGCACCTGATCCAGGTGATCAGCAGCAGGTCGAGCTGGGGTAACTGAAAAAGAAACAGGACACCGGCCCTCAAAGTCCCATGTTTGTACATAAACATAATCGGCAATCTCTCATGTCCCCAAGAAACTCTGAAAGGCTAAGTGGGCCAACCCCCCACCCACCACCATCCAACCCTCTCCATCCATGAACTTCAGAAAACATTTTGGAAACCAGGCAGGTTTGAAGTTGGATTTTTTTTTTTTTTACTCATCTTCTGAAATCCCCCGCCAATGGCCATTTGACAAATGGATTGGCTTTAAACACTACCTCAGAATGTGGGATCTTTGTGAGAGGCCTTATTGAGCGCATACATGACTCTAACTGCATCTCAGTTTAAGAGAACTCCAGCTAAACTTTAGCAATTTCAGGAAAACCCGGTTTAAACTCGGTAGCCAGTGCCAGAACCTGAGTGATGAGAGGAAATCCTCTGCAGGTAGAAAACAGGTAGCAATTGCTGGGATGAGTTTATGTGGTTTACCCTCTTTCCACTAGAAAGGAGTCCCTCCAGATCTTTGGCTTCTTGTTGAGCTGGAACCTGAGAAAGAAAAGAGGAGGAGTTTCTGGCAAATCTGACAGCCTGTTGTGGTCTTTACTGTCCTGTATTTATGTCTGGGTAAAGATCCTTGCTACTCCATCCACTCAGGGCAGATGGTCACTCTGACTATTTTTGTTTTTTTCTACTAATATGCACAAAATTGAAGAGGGCATAAGAAGAAAGCGGCTATCCGATCATAAGACGCCAAAGTGAAAGCAAAGCCTTTAAAACGTGTGCTTATAACTGTCTTGCAGCTGTGTGTGTGTGTGTGTGTATTTGTTTACCTGTTGGCAGGTTTGTCTGTGTCCAGCAGACTTAGTATTGACCGTCCATCCATATCTGGAGGTGTATCGAGGCCAGCTATATCCAGGATGGTTGGAGCCAGATCAATGTTCAGAACCATGTGAGGGTTACTGAGGAGCAAGCACAAATGCAATCATTAATATTTATTATTGAAATTACAATCCCTGCCAAAAACGAAAACGTTCTCAGATCTTTGGGCAAAAATGTCTCACAGTAAGCCGTTTGCTCCTCAAAGTCTCTGAACATTGTTATCTGAAGTTGTCTTTAGGGACCTGTTGGTTCTGTTCTCTGCTCAGTGCTGGCCTGCGCCCTCTTATTAAAGAAGTTTTTATATTCTTCCACTTCTAGTGGATGATATCAGCTACAGGCTACTCATAAGCCTAATGATGCTTTAAAGTTTTGGATAATAACCACCAGCTTTATTCAAACTCTCATTGGTCCAGGATGTGATTGCCTAACAGACAATCTCAGTTACCCCACATTGCCCCACTCAATCTATCCATCCATCTTCTGAACCTGCTGAATCCCATTAGGGGTCACTGAGCTGCTGGAGCCTATCCCAGTCACTGCTGGGTGAAAGCAGGGTACACCCTGGACAGGTCGCTAGTCTGTCCCAGGGCCACTCAATCACACACTCACATGCACACCTAAGGAGAATTTATAATCATCAATTAACCTATGAAGCACGTTTTTGGACTGTGGGAGGATATCAGAGTTCCCACACCTGAACGAGAACACACAAACTGCACACAGAAAGGACTCAACCAGGATCTTCTTGCTGTCAGGCTTTGCCGAACTCGTATGCTTCAAAAGATAGGTGTCCAAATGTTATACACCGGTGCTGTACAGAACCACACTTCAAGTGATGGGATAAAGAAATGTCCTCTCTTCCTCCAGGTGACTCGTGGAGGCTGAACAGCTGATGCTTTGCTTACATGCTGCCTTGTTCCACGTTTGGGCCTCTGATGTAAAACGGAACTCTGATGTCAAACTCATAAGGCATGGATTTACCTATAGAAACACAAACACGCAGCATGTTAGCGATACACAAAGATTTAGTCTGGATCCTAGATGTTCTGTTCGCTTTAGGAAGGATTTGTTGGATTCATGTTATGTTCTGTTTTTCATTTTCTCTTCTTCCTGTTAAATTTCCATCAGGTTTAAATAGCTGGTTATCCCAAGTATCCAAACTTCTGTTTTTTTTTTTATCACTGTCATTTTAAAAACCTTGTTCCAGTTTGATAAAATATTATATCTGTGTGGAAATAATTCATGGGAGTTAACATTTTTCTCAAAATGTATCTCTTGGTGGCAGTGGAGGTCAAATGAATACCATCCATTGTGATTCTGTTGTTATTAAGTAAACTCCTGAAGTGATCCTAAAACACCAAACAACCTTTGTGTTATCTGCTCCCCTCTGTTTTCATGCATCCACTTGCAGACAAATAGATCCATGTACGTCTTTGTTTTCCTCGTCTGAGCTGGCATCTGGTTCAGAACTATGCGGCTGGATAGCACCAAAATTGCTCACCGTTTTTGTTGCATCGCTGATGTTAACTTGGAGTTGAGAGGGGCTGTAAGCTAGCGGAAGAGTGTGTAAACAAAGGTATGAAGGGAAACGAGTGCAGGCTTACTTAGCGCCATCATCCTCGTCCACAACTCAGAGGTGAATTTCTAATGAACTCTTGCTGCTCTGCAGAAACTATGTGCTAGAAAACGACAGGTTTTTTAAAAGTTTGGCTAAAAACGGCATCATCAAAACTAAATAACCAACAGGGGGCTTTATAATTGATCCAAATGTGATTGGAGTGGGACTACAAAGTCTTGTAAGGGGAGCATCTCCTGTTTTAATAGACAAGTAACCAAGTACCAGCTACATGATAATCATGCCATAAAAGCGCGATCTAAGTTTAGAGCCCTGTGGTACACCATGACAGGCTCTGCTGTCTTCATAATTTACTTAGTTTACCAGCAAACAGAAATCTCTTTATAGATCTCTAGATCTATTTCACCTGAATGAGTTTGATGCCGTTCCTGTAACCCAAAGAACATATGTGAGGGAGGAGAATACAGGGAAACAATGAAGAAGCCCATACATGATATGGAACGTGCCAGAAAATATATATGCACATCAGGATTATAAATCATTTACTGACATTTGTCAGCACAGTAAGCGTCATATAACTCCCTGAATACTTTTCTAATAATTGTCCATTTTTTCCAGCATTTGTGAAATTAAAGTGTTGTTGTAAATACAAGCCTTTCTGAATAAAACACAGCTTTTCTCTGCTCAACAGCCTTTTGAAACCCTTTAGCACAATGATGGCCAACTCCAGGCCTCGAGGGCTGCATTCCTGCATGTTCTCCAACATACCATCCTCTGGCAAGTTCTAATCGGATGGACAAACCTGAAACAAGTAATCAGTGATGAGTAGGGCTTGGATATCTGGAAACCATGCAGACACTGCAGCCCTCGACGCCTGGAGTTGCCCATCCCTGATTTAGAAGAAACACTTTAGAAGAAATGTCAATAAGGCAGCAAAAAAATGTGAAAGACTCAAAGCAACATTCCGAGGAACATTCCTGTGGGTGAATCAGCAGGTAGAAGTCCTTGTTTCATTCTTATATGTTCAAAAACTCTTTCTGTTTGAGGTCACAAGTTACTAAAGAAGGTTCAGGGCGTGAGCCTTGTTTCTCACCTTTAACCAGACCAAACTGTCCAATATGGTAGCCGTGGTCAGATGTATAGATGATGTAGGTGTTCTCCAGCTCTCCCGTCTCTGTCAGCATGTTATACAGCTGAAACGAGGACAACAATTCACAACTCTCATTACAAAGAAGGAGAACTCATTTTAAGTATTATTTGAGATCCAAAGAAAATTCTTCTTTCCCTTCATGTTTCTTAGAATTATTTTATTATTCACAGTTCTGCAAGACTTTGATCTCTGTTTGTTTCTGAATTGGGCTGTTTAAAAACTTGCCTTGCCTTACTTGTTTTATAAATTCCTGTTATTTTTGTAAAAAGAATCAAGTTTACCACCTTTTTGGTCTTGTTATAAGAAAACACAACTTTTTGCCACCTTGATAATTATGCCATTATTTATTTGAAAAACAAAATGTCAAAAACACTCCAGAAAAAAAAGATCAATCATTATCCACACAGAGAGTAAATAAACGAATGCATATCCCATATTTAAACAGCTTACAGATTTAGAGGCGTTGGCCACCCATCTGTTGAACACAGTGAATTGGTCAACTGTCTACTGTGTTCCTCACCTTCTCCATGCTGTCATCCACAGACAGAAGCGTCTGCAGACGCTTCCTCTGCAGCACGTTGGTGAACTCCATGTGGATGGGCTTCATTGGCCCAGTGTAGCGCATGATCCAGTGCTTATCCAGGTTTGGGGCATAGTTGTAACTGGGAGTGCTGGATGGGGAAGCAAAAACAAGAAAATCCCCATCATTCTGGAATCTGATCAGGATAGACCTGTGCGACTTTAAACATTTTAAGTTGTTGTACAAATCAAATGGTTTGGCCAGCAGTCTTATTGAAGAACCAATGCTAATGATCTTCATATTTGAGTTAAGATGCGAGATTGATCCTGTTTTATTTACAATGTAAAAACAATTTTAAAATCCACTATTTAGAATCTAGAGCAGTGACCATGTTTGATATGAGCTCATTTACAAGTGTAACATCTCCCAGTTTATTTGTTCTGTTCACTGATACATGTTCTTCTGTGAACTGAAATGTTGGCTCACAGAATTTCAGTACATTTGTTTCCTTTTTGTTTAAAACTTTCCAATTTTTGGGAATTTAGGTAGTGAACTGCAACAGCATTTGTTCATCTCTTTGTTTTAATTTTATTTTGTTACTTTATTTTAGTGTAATAAACAAGGTTATAATGCCTGGTCATAGGTCCTGTATGTTGTAAAATACAGTGCTCAGCTGAGTTCTGAGTACACCACCACATTTTTCAGGAACCCTTTAGTGTTCTTTCAGAATCAACATTTTCTATAATATATTCTACTACAAAATACTCCAAAAAATGTGCCATTGATTTAAAAAAAAAAGATTTATTAATTTGCACACACAAAAAAAGTGATTTTCCCAAATAATTCATTCAAACCCATGTTGCAAAATTAGTACACCCCAAGTATTGTCAGGAGTCAACCATCTACTTCACCCTTCGGCCACCAGAGGGAGTCCTCTCCCGAGTTTTGATTGTCCTCCATCTTCCACCCTCCAGTCCCCAGCATGCACTGCATCCGGTCCATGGTCCGGTCATGGGTTAGGTCATGAGTCATGCAGAACACCTTCTGGTGGCCTACCTTGCAGGCGGATGTGGCACAGTTCATCTCCAACTGCACCGCGTGTCAGATGGCCAAGACACCCCGTCAGTCATCTGCCGGCCTACTACAACCTTTGCCTATTCCTCAATGCCCTTGGTCCCATATTGCCGTTGATTTAATTACAGACCTGCCAACATCTCAAGGTAACACGGTCATTTTATCTGTAATTGATCGGTTTTCCAAGTCCTGCCGTCTCTTAGCATTACCGCCATGGAGAGGGCAGCCCAACTTATGACCCACGTCTTCTGTCACTATGGTTTGCCTGAAGACATTGTGTCAGACCGAGGACCTCAATTCACCTCACGGATCTGGAAGGAACTGTGCAAAGGTCTAAACATCAACGTAAGTCTCAACTCCGGGAATCATCCCCAATCTATGGACGAGTCGAACGGCTTCATCCAGAGGTCACTCGGTCCTTGAGAACCTACTGTCACTTATATCAAGAGAACTAGAGCAGCTTCCTGGTTTGGGCGGAGTACGCCCAGAATTCTCTCCAGAAAGCAGCCACTGGCCTAACAGTGTGTTCTGGGATATCAACCTCCCTTCTTTCCCTGGTCTGGTGAGCCTTCTAACCTGCCCACTGTAGATACCTGGTTCCAATGGTGTGAAGAGGCATGGGAGGTGGTCCACATCCAACTGGGTCGCGCCATACACTGTTTCAAGAGGCAAGCGGATAAACATCATTGAGAGGGTCCCAGTCTGGTCCCAGGACAGTGGGGGTGGCTCGCGACCTGCGACTGCCCTGCAAAAAGCTAAGTCCGCGATTTGTAGGTCTCAAAATCATCAAACAGGTCACACCAGTCTCCTTTCGCCTCTAACTATCATCTGACTACCGTATTTCACCCACCTTCCATATCTCTCTGCTTAAAGCCAGCCAAAACTCCAGTAAACGTGGGACCACCTCCTGATGGCGGTTCACCTCCCCTCATAATAGACAGCGAGGAGGCTTACATTGTCAATGAGATCCTGGATTTCCAACGTCGGGGAGGTTGTCTCCAATACCTGGTGGATTGGGAGGAGTACGGGCCCGAGGAACGCTCCTGAGTCGCTTCTGACAACATTCTCGACCCCTCCCTGATCGCTGACTTCCACCGAGACCACCCGGACAGACCTGCACCTCGGACTCGTGGACGACCCCAGCGTCGGATGGTCTCTTGCTTCTCTCGACGTTTTTGGGGTGGGGGTTGGGTTCTGTCAGGAGTCAACCATCTACTTCACCCTTCGGCCACAAGAAGGAGTCCTCTCCTGAGTATACACTGTCCTCCATCTTACTCAATCATATCCCCATCATGCTCTGCATCCGGTCCATGGTCCATCCCAGCTGTGTATCTTTATGTCATTACTCACCATGGCACCATGTGACATTCAATCACAGGTGAGTCTAAAATTCATTTAACATGTGTCCAGGACACAGGTCTTATAGGCTCCAAAAGAGCATTATTTAACAAAGAAAAGCCCTTCCCATTTCATGCTATCAGAAATGGCTCCTCATGAAAGAGAAATGTCACACAGTTTGAGAAAATAAATCATTTTTTTACACAAAAAGGTGAGGGCTACAAGAAGATCAGCAAAGCTTTACATAAGAGTCAAAATACTGTGGCACAAGTGATCCAAACCTTCAAGAATGATGGAAGTGCAACCATCTTACAGAGGCGACCAGACCGTCCACTGAAGTTAACATCTGAACAGGAGCATCTTCTGATGAAACGGTTGAAGAAAATCTCCACCAAGTTCACTGCAGTTAGCTAAAGCAGTAGAAAGCCAAACTGGAGCGACCGTTTCCTGTGACACCATCCGGCGCACACTGCAGAGGAAGGACATGCATGGGTATCATCCATGAAGGAAGCCTCTCCTAAAGCCCATGCATAAAAAAGCAGGCCTAGAATTTGCTAGGGCCCATGCTGAAAAAGAGGAAGACTACTGGGACTCTATACTCTGGAGAGATGAGACAAAGATCACAGTTTTTGGAACTAATGATTTTAAAACTGTGTGGCATCACAGAGGTGAGGATTTGAAAGAAAAATGCATGGTGCCTACAGTGAAACATGGTGGTGGTAGTGTTCTAATGTGGGGCTGCATGAGTGCTGCTGGTGTTGGAGCTGCATTTCTTTGATGGTATCATGAACTCAACAATGTACTGATCTGTACTGAAGGAGAAGATGCTGCCATCACTACGTGCACTTGGTCATCGTGCACTTTTCCATCACAACAATGATCCAGAACACACATGGAAAGATACTGCTGCATTTCTGAAGAAGAACAGGGTGAAGGGGATTGAATGGCCAAATATGTCTCCTGATCTGAATCCAATCCAACACCTGTGGGGAATTCTGAAGCAACACGTTAAGCATCACTCTCCATCCAGCATCCAGACCCTAAAAGAGGTTATTCTTGAAGAATGGAAAAAGATAGATGCTGCAATATGTCACCAACTTGTTACTTCCATGTCTAGAAGACTTGGTGCTGTCCTTAAAAATCACGGTGCTCATACAAAATTTTAGATGTAGTAGTTTTTGATGCAGCGTGTATTCATTTTTGCTTCAATCAGTTTCAGTAAAACTGTAAATTTTGTGATCTAAGTTACGTTATTCACCTTCATTTCGTTTTTTGGAGTTAAATAAGTGTTCAATAAAACTCATCCTTGTGGGAAGTTTGTAAACTGTCCTTTTTTTTCCATCAGGGTTGTCCTGTCAAGTCGCCCAGTGTGAACAAACTCTGCCACTTCCTTCCATCATGATCAGCTGAAGTTAAGAGACTCCAGCTGTTGAGTCAACAGAAGCAGTGTGACCGAGGCCAGCTCCGAGTAACATTTACATCTATTTTTGTCCTGACACAGAAAGTTAATTATGTAGCTCCTGAGCGCAGAGGAGAGTGAAGAGGAGTAAATGAGTTGGCTGATAGGAGTCATTCATTATACACACAGAAAGCATCATCTGCATAAGGTACAGCCAGAGAGGGGCCTGTGTGTTATTAATGAATGGACACACATACGCACACACACACACACACACGCACGCACGTGCATGCACACACGTGCACACACTAGATTTCAATAACTTACTCTTGAGTTTTTCTAAAACTACAGTGTAACCTTTTTTTATTCAGCAGCTGATTCAGAAACTCTAGTCCTTCTTTTTCCACAGGTTTGAAGTTAGTGAATTACAGATTTAGATGTTCACACATATTTAAATATGTCTCAGCGCTGAAGGATCAACACAAGCACGGAGAGATTGTTTCTGCTTTTTCCCACTTTCACACCCTGTATTCTTCCTTTAAAAAAAATCTGTAAGAATTATCACTGGATCGTCCTACATGGAACCAACCAACGTAGTGCTTCATAAATAAAACGTATTCAAATTTAGAGATCTAAAGTAAGCAAAAGCACTTCCATTTAACAGATAATAAATCCAGTTTGGGAGGTTCAAATATTTTTTCCAACCTGCTTTACGTACAAATGTAAAGGTCCACAGTTATGGAACGGATGTTGTGAACCTAAAGCTACAATACAGTAAGATTTAACTAACAGATAGGGCCAAGGGGCTCAATAAGTCAATGAAAATCTCAGTGTTTTTCTTTTTTTTGTCTTTTCACTTTGGGAATCTTTAATCATGGATCACTGTGTACAGTGTGTGTTTTTTGTTTCCTGTGGTTTTTGTTGATAGTGCTGTTCTGTTAAATTTTGATTTTGGATTAAGTTAAAAAAGCAAAAACTTTTTTTTTACTTTAAATAAAAAAAAATCCCTACTTTTTCCTGAAAGATCTGGAGCTGCAACATTAGAGGTAAATGGTGGATTCTTATGTCACAATTTTCTGTCTTCACCAAGACCCAAAGCACTTATCAGACACAGTCCCAGGCATTCACTCATGAACAAACACCTTCACACACTGATGGAGGCAGAGCTGTCATTCAAGGTAATACCCCACCAATGTGGGAGTTTAGTGAAATGCTCATGAACACTTAAGCAGACGAGAAGGGAGAGCGGGAACCATATACTGTATATATTACTGTCAGAACTGCTTGTTCCAACTCCACACCCCTCCCACTGAGGTCGAGCTCGGAAGAATCTGTCTATCAAATGTCCGAGGTGGGGCCAGCGGGCACCACGTTTTTACTGAGGTATCTGATGGGTCCGTTTATAACTTAAATAACTTGGGATAAAGAAAAAATATCTTTAAAACAATCAGGATTATAAAGAACATGTTGAGAAGAAGGTATCAGAGCAAGAATGGTTATTCTGACAAATAAAATGACTGAGTAATAAGTGTCTATTTCTCAATAGAAGTCTATGGTCTTCTTACAGCCAGTGGGTACTTCCTAACTGGAACACGAGAGGAAAGGGGTTTGCCACGTCCAGTGTTTTTAACGGTGAATGGCGGGAATTGAACCTGTAACTTTCTGCACCTACCTCTGCACCAAAAAACAATAAAATGTAAACATAAACAAAGAGAGCATAAGGGGACATGCTTTAAAGTTACATTGTTGTCATTTTTTTCCCAAACTGATCTTAAATTACAGTTACGAGATCACAGAGTTTTTAAAAACCCGACACCACCAGACCAAAGCCTGCAGCCCAACCACAGACGGGACGCCTGTTTTATTTTCTCTCATCTGCTGGGTGGATCGGAGTAGATGGTCCCGCTCAGATCCACATTTGTGTGAGTTTCAGTCATGTTCCTCATGGATTTATCCTGCAGAGCAGTACAAAGCTGCTTCATTGTTTGGCTGGATTACTGTGGCTCAGTCTGACTGTGTGCATAGACATAAGTCTTTTTTACTCTTTCTCAGTGAAAGTTGTTTTACAGCTGCTCTATATTTTGTCAGAGCTGAACTGGCCATCTTTGTTCACCTGTTATTGCTCTTCTTGTTTGCTTCCACTTTTACATGTGCCGACTGCTTTACTTTTGGTGTTTAAATTGTCCTGTTTTTATTTAATATATTCTTGTTTTCTTCTATAATCTTATTTTTTTTTGAAAAGGCTAAACAGGCCAGTTATAAATAGAATGATCCCTCTTAAAATCTCTCTCCAATCATCTTTTGATCTATTGTAAAAGCGTTCCCAGTGGTCTTTTCATTACAATTATGCAGTTTTTGAAATTCACCTCTGAGTTGTGGGCAGGACCATTGGTGCTGAGCAACCCACCCCCACTTTCCCTCTCCATTGCTAAGAGCTCGAAGACGGAACTTGTGGCCTGCCCATGGCATTTTCTACGTCACAGATACGATCTTTTGCAAAAGACCGTTTTTTGTCTGCTGCTGAGTCACAATAATTTGAATAAGGACATTCTCATAAATGCAATTTTGGACTTATCATGTGTCCTTCATCAAAGTGAAAATACCACAAGAACATGTTAAAACCACAACAAACACCATTTTCATCAGAGTGGTTCTTTTAAATAAAAGTACTTGTTTTATGGCATGTGTGTGTCAGCGTTTGAGGCCTACATGTGCTGCGATGCATTAGGGAAGGCCTTGCTGTACTGTGGTGCTGAATCCTCAGGTCCGTGCGGCGCTGCGTGGCTCAGAACCATCAAAACCGGGCGGTGGGGATAAACTCGCTTTGAAGAGCGGAAGTAGCGAACGGATTCCTCGGTGATCAGGTCAGTCAGGTAGTCCTGCAGACGCACAGTCACACAAACACTTCTGTTGGGACAGGTTTCAATGGGTTAAAACTTTCCACCACAAAGACACTGCAGATCAAACAACTGGATCTGTTTTATTAAGAGCGCCCCCTGGAGGAAACGGTAAAAACAGCTGATCCTTGTTGAAGTCCATCACAGTCATCCTCTTCTTTCACTCTTTAACTAGCAGAGCGAGGTGGTTATTGTGTTTGTTTTCATGGTTTCATTTGGGATTGTGCTTACATGTTCTTTGAGATACTTCAGTTCGGGTTCTTCAGTTCAGTTTTATCAGGTGAAGCTTTTCAAATGTCACAGCTATTTCTGTTAATGATTCCCCATTGTGTATTTAGGAACACGCTTCTTAGATGTCCTCAAACTCTGGTTCTCCACTTTTTGTAACACTTTTTTCTTTGGGGGACAGGCACTACACCTTTGAGTAAAAACCTGTTAAACATAGACAGCACTGAGGCACACTTTTTTTTACAATATTAAATAAGAATGTAATCTTAGATCTTTCAAATTTTGTGCTGAACCATTTGAAAAAGATGTTCTCAAATGGCAAACAAAAATGTAAAGCACGAAAATAAAGTGAAGTAAAGAATAAAGTCTTAAATAAAGTAACAGTAGCTTATTTGAAAGTGAGTGGGAAATGTTAGCTGCCTTGATTTTAAATGTTAGGTTAAATCAACATGCATTATTGTCTTTGTTGATTTGTTTGAAATTTCTTCCTGATTGTGATATATGGTGATATTTGTTTACCCAGGTCCTCTGACAGTTCTTTTTCTGGGGTCGGTAAAGTTTTTCTCTGTATAAAAAAAAAATCATTTTTTTTCCATCTTCATGTGTTAAATCCCTTTAGAGTTGCTGGAGCCTGTCCCAGTTGCTGTTGGGTGAAGACGTAGTACGTCCTGAACAAGGTCACCAGTCTGTTGCAGGCCCACAAACACACACTACTGAGGGGACATTTAGATTAATCTTTTAACCCATGAAGCATGTTTCTGGATTGTGGAAGGAAATCAAAGTGTTCACAGAAAACCCACACATACACGAGGAGAACATGCAAACTCCACGCAGAAAGATCCCAGCCAGGATTAAAACCAGGGTCTTTTCATTGCAAGGAGAAAATGCTAACCACTACACCAATGTGAAACTTCTAAATGTAACAACTCTATGGAGTCAATATAGGATCAACTTAAAGTGAATGAAAAGCCAGATAGCCAATTAGAAAAAAAATAATAATAATTTGAAAACAAGACATTGCGTGACTTTTTTTTTAAAACTTTTTTTTTAACAGTTTTAAACTTGAACGTATACATTGTAAATTTGGACTAATTTTTGAAAATTAGAAAAAAAAATGTAAATTGAAAAATTCAGTTTTCAAGTTTTCACTTGAAAATTGTTGAAAATGTGTAATGAGGAGTCCTCTCTGTCACCATGGGAACTGTCCCTGTAGCCAATGAGCTCAAAGCCCCGCCCCCACGTAAAAATAGGATCAGCTTGGTAGTGAAAACTTGAAAACTGAATTGAAACTGAACTGAAAGAACTGAAAGCAAAGATGGAGCAACAAAAAAAAAGATGAAACTACAAATAAACATATTTTTGTTAACAGCTTTAGGTTTAAATATTTATTTTTATTCAAGTTTTAATTTTGCATCAGTTTATCAAATTTCTGTGAAAATTTAACCAGGGACAATTAAAAGCGAACCCTTAACAGACACTTGGGGATCTCCATGAATTACAGGAAATAGTGCTATAGAGTATAGATAGACAGGCAAGCTATGTTGTCTTTGAAAAAAAAAAAGCAAAAATAAATGAAAAATAAAGAAAAATCTCCAGTGGTTATCTTCCTCTGCAACTCATTTTCTTGATTTTGTTTTCAAGTCTTTTATCTTTGGTCATTTTAAAGTTTGTGAGGCTGATGTGAAGGTTGAGGAAGCTGCGGCGCTCCTGAATGATGGAGCTGGACAGCTGGCGTGTAGCTGCTCACACTCACCTCAGGGTATCGCGCTCCGTGTTTCTCCCTAACTCCATTGCGGCTCAGTGTGTAGTTGTAGAAGCGGCTGTTCTTCACCAAGCCGAGCCACTCCCTCCAACCGCTGGGGACATACGAGCCATTGTACTCGTTCAGGTACTTCCCAAAAAAAGCTGCCAACACACATTGACACATGAAACAGATGAAGGGTCACTAAAGAAGTCAAGATCTTCTGTCTTCCATCTGCATATTTGGCGCGGCTGGTCTTCTACTTGTCTAAAAAAGAAAAAAATCATGTAGAAATCTGGTGTTTTTGTGTGTGTTGCTGCACCTGTCCTGTATCCAGTGTTGTTCAGGTAGACTGCAAAGGTCCGCGACTCATGCTGTCGCTGCCATGACAAAGAGGAACAGTTCTCATTGTTGGTGTAGGTGTTGTGATTGTGCACATACCTGGAAAACAAAAAAAAAAAAAACAAAGCAAACGATTTGCCTCCCAGTCCATTAACACCAGCTCCCTAAGCATCTTAAAGCTCTTTAAAGAACAACAGGCAGGAGGAATCAAGAACTTCTGCTTCATCCTCCGTTGAGGTGTGTTTTTGTGAGAATAATCTTCATATATTCATGAATGAAAACACAGTAGAAAACTATAGCTTGTGTTTTATTAAATAGCTCATGATTTAAAGAATAACCTCAAAAACTGAAAGAAAGCCAATCCTCATGCTAAAATGTTGCCAAATATTAAAAAACTCTGCACAAATGTTCATTGCAGTGACAATTTTATATTTGCAACATTTTAGTCCTTCCAACAGCAAGTCATGTAAACTGTTTTTAATGAAGAATAATCATTTAAATGATTTAAATTTTTATTTAGGTCAATGTCTGCAGTGTTGCATTCTGACATTTTTTTAATCTCATTCCGCTTCAGAAGTTCCTATGACTTTAACTACCAGATCCACGCTTCCTGGGTATTCTAGGCTGTTTTCATTTTTTAGATTTGAACTATTTTAGGTGGAGGAAAATATTGGAAAATCTGCTCAGCATTTCTAGAGTCATGCTTTTTGTGAACAACACTCCCCAACATGATCAGTCTGCGTTAAAGACCAATAATACTGATCCATTGCAGCTGGTGGTGGCATTCTGTGTTGTGACTGGCACCAGTGGGAACAGATGGAGACTTACTTTCCAGTGAGCATGCTTGAACGTGATGGACAGCACATGGGTGTGGTCACAAAGGCATTGGAGAAGGATGTCCCTCCCTCCTCCATAATACGGCGAGTCTTATTCATTGCCTGCATGGAACCTATACACAAAGATAAAGTCAGACACTTCATCCAGCCAAACGACCCCGCTCAGCAGAAATAATTTTAAATGATGAATTTGTCTTCGTCACAAAACATAATTTTCAGTGTAACAAAAAGAGTGCAACAGATTCAGCTTTGATCCAACATTAATGCTAGCAGAGATGTTGAAACAAATATCTGTGTTTCAGTCACCTAGCTCCAGGTCCTGGTCATCGGTCAGAACAAGGATGATGTTTGAGCGGATGTTGCGTCTGTCCCTCTGTAAGCGGGGCTTCATTCGTCCTCCAGGCTGTAACTGAGCATGGCCAAGAGTCACCAAGAAGAGCAGCAAGAGGAAAATGTGTCCTGCCATGACCTTCCTCTGCTCAATTTCAAGGCAGTCACCGGCTTCCCCTGCAGGATCTCAACCGCTGAAAAGGGACAGAGATGCACAGATCCCAGAAGGAAATGAGACATGAGATTTAAGCATTGACCGTTCATGAGAACTGGACTGAGTGACCCCTCCCCCCTGGCATTCCAAACAAGAAGTACCCCCATAGAGTAAAAAACAGCTATTACACGAGCTAGTCATTCTATTGGTCAGAATAATCATTCTTGCTTTGATAATTTGTTTAACATGCTTTTGATAATCCTCATTATTTCACATTTTTTTCTGTAGTGAAAGTTATTCAAGTTATAAACTGACCAATCAATCGCCTCAAAACAAGCAGGAGGTCCTACATTGAACGTTCAACGTATCTGACAGATTTTGTGTAGCCTGTTTTCAAGTGGTAGGGGTGTGGCCTTCCAACAAGCTCACTCCTGACTGACGCCATCTGGCTCCAACATGGCAACGTCCATATTGTGGAAAAATGGTGACCGAATTAGCTTGATTTCACTGGAGTTGGAAGTGAATCCTTTTCTTTGGATGATTGAAAGAACAGCTTGGTTCAAGCACACTAGAAGTAATATAATTTTTAGTCGTCAATTTCATATCTAAAAAACTTTTCTTTAGGGTAACAGCTAATAGTGTAATAAAAAATATATATATATATATATATATATTTGTTATTAATATTAATATTATCAATATTGTGTTTTATCAATGATGTAATATTAGCAATATTATCACAGTGCTGTACAGTAACAGAGAGACAAAAATGTATAAAGGCATTGATAAATAGATAGATTAAAAGTATACAAAGAAATGCTCACAAAGTTACATTGTTAAAACAAAACATCTCACTAACATTTCATAAAGGAGAATAAATTCAAATGTGGTGAAGGCAAGTTTCTTTGAATAGCACATTTCATGTACAAAGAAAAATTCAAAGTGCTTTACATAAAACATAAAAGAAAGAAAACAATCAAAATAAATATCAAAGGTATGGTCATTAAAATAAGATTTAAAGAAAATTAAAAGTGAAAGAAGTGAATTTAGGATGTAAAAAGAAAAGGATGTAAACTTTTGAGTACAAATGAATCAAATGCAGCTGAGAACAGGTGGGTCTTTAACCTGGACTTAAACACTAAGTGTTTCAGCTGATCTAAGGCTTCCTGGAAGTCTGTTCCAGATTTGTGGAACATAGAAGCTGAATGCAGATTCTCTCTCCCTCCCAGTTTTCCAGTCGTTTGAGTAATATAGAGTGGTTGACTGTATCAAATGCAGCACTGAGACATATTTCCACAGTCTGTATTCAAACGTATATCATTAGTCACTTTGGTCAGAGCCGTCTCAGTGCTGTGCTGCTGTCTGAAGCCTGACTGGAAGACATCATATCAGTTGTATCTTATTCAGAATTCACTCAACTAATGAAAAACAGCTTTTTCAATGATCTTACCTAAAAATGGCAGGTTTGATATCGGTCTGTAGTTGCTCATTTGTGTTTTGTCCAAACTGTCTTTTTTTAGTAGGGGTTTGATTCCAGCTGTTTTCAGTGGTTCTGGGAAAACACCAGATGTTAAAGACAAGTTCACAATCTGGAGCAGAACCGACTCCATGATCTTTGAAACTTGTTTGAAAAAACTTGTGGATAGAATATCCAGACAGCAGGAGGAAGAGTTCTGTTGACTTAGAATGTCCTCCAGGTCTTTACTGTTTATGGGTTGAAACTGAACCATGGGGTTTATATTGGTTTCCAGTGGATAACATTCCTATTCTGGACTTGTAGTTGATGAAACAGTAGTTTGCTTAATGTTTTTGATTTTCTCTGTGAAGAATGTAGCAAAGTCATTACAAGCTTTAGTGGAGTTAAGTTCTGATGCCACTGACACAGGGGGGTTTGTCAGCCTGTCAACTCTTGCGAATAAGGCCAGAAAATGATTAGAGATTTTAGTAATGATGTCAGAGAAATCAGACTTCCTGGCATTGCTCAGTTGTAAATTATAAAAGGGAAGTTTCTCTTTATAGATGTCGTAATCAACCTGAAGTTTATTTTTCTCCATTTGCATTCAGATTTCCGATATCCCTTTTTTCCATTTTTTATGAGTATAGAATTTCTCCATGGAGACTTTTTCTTGCCATAGATCACTTTCTGTCATGGTGCTCCGTGGCTCCTCCTAATTGGACTCAGCTGTCGGCACTTATCTCTTCAACTCCAGATCTCTACTTAAGATGGGCCTCCTCCAGTATTCATCATCAGTTTGTTACCTATCCTGGTGCAGTACTTTGGCCGCGTACTTTGTCTGTTCACCATCTATGCTTATAACTCCCTGCTCTTGCTCATCTATCATTCTCGTTGCCAGGATCTACTGTTCATGTGTCGACGTGGGTCCATTACCACGGCCTGCTTCCTCGCCATCTGCTCTACCAACCCTCACGCAACTGCCATGCCATCATCCAAACACTCACCTCCAAGCTCTTGTTCAGCCCCTCCTGGGACCTGCCACCACATCGCCACAAGACGAGTTCAAGCTCAGACATCCGACACCCTTCTGCCATCAGGCTGAGCTCCAGCTACAGTCCATTAGTCACTTCATGGACAATAAAATCTTTCTCATCTCCATCAGCTTGATGCTGTACTTCTGGGTTGCTAGCATCTAGGTCTGTTTCGCCTCACACAGAATCACCTTCACCTTATTAGGAGCAATACTATCCATGATACTTAACATATTGGCATTAAAGTTCTTGACAAGTTAATTGACTGAACTCCCTGAGAGAGAAGGTGTTAGAGAGAAAATCTGGTTGAACATCAAGCTAGTGTTTTCAGTTATATACTGTTTTGTGATCTCCCTCAAAACATTTGTTTTTATTGGAATTGTTCTCTCAAAGAAAACACAGCAGTGATCAGACAGACCTAAATCACATACAGTAATCCTGGAAACGTTGAGACCTTCGGAAATCAAGAACATGTCCTCTGTTGTGTGTAGGCTCTTACATGTTGGGTCAACCCAACATTTTCCACAGTGTCTTTAGTCCCTTTGTTCTGAGAGTTGTCAACATAATAGCATTGTCATTTACCTTATGTTTCTGGATAGGCACAGAAGCTATGTTTACCTCTGTACCTCTTTGTCTGTGTTTTGGCCAAACTACATTCCTCCTGTTAGTAACAAGCACAGGGATGGTATAAGTTTCCAGCAGAGTCCCAGGTTTTTCTGGAAAAAGTCATGACTGTTGGTATTTTCACAGCCTGGACCCTACACACATCAAGCATCTGACTGCAGAGACAGGATATGATGTCGTACAGGAAGGGGTGGGGCTTTACGTCGTCCCTTTGAACATTCTGGTGACAGGGTTATGGGAGAGAAAAATTGATTGGCTAGGGGAGTAGATCTAAGACCTATTCGCTCCATCATCTGCTCAGAGAATTTCAGGGAGGGGGGGCTGTCAGGGGGTTTGGTGGTGTTTGGGAGAGTGAAGAACATCCATCGTCCTTGTTTGTGCTCTTCAGGGGGTTGGAGGCAGATAAGTGTTTCCCATTTTGAAAGTTTTTCTCCAGTGGGGGCGAGCTCGTCTCTTGTGTGAATCCAGTCTGTGTCTGGCCTTGACATTGAGATACGTCTTTGTTTGTCTCAGTCTTGGTATGACGCAGGTAGTAAAAAGATTTGGGGAGAAAAATTTGACTCCTGACTTGTTCAAACTGAATCCATTTGCTTTAAAAAGATGCCTGCGTTCCCAGAAAATGTGAACATTGTAAATGAAGTTAACTTCGTTTTTAGGACATGCCAAAAGAGCCACCTATTTAGTGGCAGAAGTCTGCTGAATCTTTCCTCTCCTCCTCGAATAGTTGGTATGGGACCACTGATGAAAACAGCTACATTCAAAGACCTCACAGTTCTTATCAGTCCAATGAAGTCTTGCTTCATAGCTTCATAGCTTTTGCTTCGGCACATCATTTGCTTCGGCACATCATTTGACCCTGTGTGTAAGTAGGATTTTTTTACAGTTGGATACTTGGCCACAGTTTCAGTATTCTCTCCTGCATGTCATTGATCATGTCCATGGGAAAGCATAGGACTTTAGTGTTCCTGCTGCAGACCCACTGGACATCTTTTACAGTGGAATCACCGAGAATCAATGGTTGAAGAGTTACGGTTAACGAAGGAATGTAAAGGCTGGAGCCAAAGCCCCGATTAAAGAGTTTTAACAGAGTTCTTTCACCCGCTCCAACTGCTGCCAGCACCGGGGAGTGTGCACCGGGTGCATGCGCACGAACCCAAACTGAACGGATCAAATTTACTTTCTCATGAACAAAAACAATCATTCTTATTTGAGGTATATTACACCTGTGCACACAGACAGGAATGAGACTTTCAAAGTCACTGATTATGCTTTTTTTTTTTTTTCTCAGAAGAGCTGGGCGCACTGCTGCGACCATGGATTTTTTTAGACGCACCATTGAAAAATACTGTCGCAAGTGTGACCAAATCAGTCGCACTCTAGAGCTCTGATATGGAGGATGGGAGGGAAAAGTATTTTTTTGTTGTTGTTGTGCTTGTTGTTGATGAAAACAAAGGTCAGCCACATTTTTAACAGTTTTATATAAGTTCACAAATACATTTGCAAAAAAAAGCAAAAAAAAAATCCCATTTTGTTTTACTTTGTAGCTTGAAATGATGACCAGTAAGAATAGAACAAATCTGTGAGACTTTAACAATGCAACAGTTTTTTAGGAATGTAAGAATGTAACGATTAATAGATTTATCCTACCAGATCAATTTGTTTGGGGCAAGTTGTTAAGTGAATCAAATCAACCTATGCCATTATAAAATCATTTTAAAATGAGATAAATCAAAAATAATTATTGGAAAATACAATTTGGATTGTGACATGGAAGGTTCTTTTACCATAATATAAAATGACCAAGTCCATCACAGTGGACAACACACACGCAATGCAGCAAAAAATGATCAACCATCATTCCAGTCTAATGTGTGGAAACACTGAATTTACAAAGACATGTGACCATCCAGTGTGGCAGAATGTTCCCTTTGGATTATTCTGATGTGGAAAAACAACAGTGGGCTGAACTTTATCAAACTCAAATGTTAATGGATTTTTCATTTATTCTTGTTTACTTGTTTGTTTGTAAACACGTTTAATTTACACTTTATTATCTCACAAGAAATACAAGGAATCTGGAAAACTTCCCCTGCACTGTTCAGTACCAGGAATTTATCTCTGATTCACACTGGTTGAAGTTTTGGATAAAGATGTCCTGGATTCAGTTTAGGACAGTGAATCAGATCCAATCGGATCGTTCAAAATGAACCAACATCGACTATAAATCGTAATAGGAACCATAAATCATAATATGAATCGAATCATTGTTAAAATTCATCTCTCCAACTGTTTTTAACTGATATTTACCCTTTTACACCAAAGTTTTAGCTTCAGTGTTTATAAGCTACCGCAACTGTTTAACCATGTATGTATCTAACAGATTACCAGTAGATTATGACGCGAAGAAAAGAAGCGTTGTGCACAAAGCCAATATGAAAAGCCCCTTTTTGTTCACGTCTGAATTCGCTGATTTACATTGATTATATGGTGGAATAGTTATTGTATGTCAAAGAGTGTGTGTTATTTAGGCGTTGCTGGTGACACCTCTGTTGTTAAAAGGATAAACTTGGTGCTCATGGGAGGTAGGCGTTTGAGTCTTTGTAATAAAATAATCATAATCTGATAGTTTCTGCTTAAATGATTCCTTGATGTGGTTGTTTTATGTGTGAAAAGCTTTAGTTAAATTTTTCTTAAATTACCATGTTTATGTAGCATTTATCAAAATAATTATACATATAAACTATTACTGTTTTGAAATTGCAACAAAACAAAGTGCTAAAAGATTGATGGTTATATTAATTATTGGAGAAAGCATTGGTGGCTTAAACACCTAAAACACACAAGCAAGGGCAGACAAAGGCATTAACAGCAGTCTTTTGTGTTTGGAATCATAAAGGCTAATCCTATTAGTTTCATAGCAGAAGTGTGCGCGGGCTAACAGCAGGAGTGTTATGCTAATGTGACAGTAATCAAAGAAAAGGGGCTCTCATGTTAAAGTGCTGTGAACAGCAGCGGATTACACACTGCTTGCAGAGAAATGCCATTTTGTTGCACCATGCTGTGCTTTATGAAATGACCCGTTACGCCGAATATTTCATTCTGTCACCAAATCATCTTCAGAGGTAATCACCTGAAGAACCGCAGACAGGTGCTGCTTGAAAGGTGAAGATAGAAAGACATGGCATCTGTGTTCTGTTAAAAAAGTTGTTTGATGACCGACATTGACCTGATCTTCTGTCAGTTTCTCTTTATGCTGTGTACATGCACAACTGCAAAAGAGCTCAAGAGTACAAAGGATGCACAACTAAACAGCAAGCACCCTTTTTTAGTAGAATCTATTTTGATTACACAAAAAAAGCTCATAAAACACAGGAATACTATGAATGAAAAAGTATAAAAGAATTGTGGTAAATCTCATATTTCCACATGGCTCTACTGTACTCCATCATTGGGCTCAAGCCATCAATAACACCAAGCAAAGAACCAAGATCGACTATGAATTGCATTAGGAACCACAAATGATGACATGAATAGAATTGTTAAAATGAATTGTTACACCCCTAGTTGGCAGGCAAGAGAGTGATTTTGGGCAACAAAGATTGTGCCTTTATTATTCCAAAGCTTCATAAAAGGAGCCAACCAAAAAAGAGGAGTACAGAGACCCCTATTCACACTAGGCAATCCATACTGTGCCCTGGTATGCTTGTGCAAAACTTGATGTGAACACTAAATGTGAATGATAGTAACTTTGTTTCTTTTCATTCCAAAATCCAAGACTGCATGCTTTTGAAGTGCCACTGTAAATGAATTTCAAAGCATGGAAGAAAACAATCCTCTTTTTTACTTGGTCTCTAGAATAACACAAAGACCACACAAAATATAATGGCTGATTCATTGAGAGACTGCTCTCTGTGGTGAACTATGTTTGGTGACACAACTGAGCGAACGGTACATCCTAACGGCCTCATCCTTCCTGCCAAACACACTGCAACTTTAATTAAAGAGATACATCAACATCTTTCCCCATACTGCTAATAGACTCCAAACTTTTACTTTAGATGTTAATTACACGGCCACATCTGTTCAGAATTCTTCTGTAAGAGGTTCTTACTCACAGCTTTGAAGACTCCTGAAAGTGAAGCAGCAGAATGTCCTTTCATTTGATATTCATGGAACTGGAAAATAAAGCTGCTGCTCTCGATTCCTGATGGTTTGTTTTATATGATATTCGCATCTCTGTGTGGAGAACGCTGAAACCTTAGACCTTTGCCTCAGCAGAGCAGTCTGCAGAGCATCAGCAAACACCCAGAAAACACAGCCAGTAACATCACAGATGCATTTGATAGAGCATGATGTAGGTTTTAAAAATGTGTCTTGAAGAAAAGAAATTTGTATCTGCATCAAAATACACTGAAAGCACGTTTATAAAGAAAAATGTGGTTTTCATAAAACAGATTTAAATTCTTAACCTTTACTGCTTAGACAAAATCTTTTCTGCTTATCATTGCTGAAAATATTCAGAAAATGTTTGGATAATTAAAGTATAGAAAAGAACTCTAGAAGTCCACTGTGTCGACAGGATTTCCCCATATTGTTTCCTTATATCCTCTGATAAGAACAGTCAGGTGGAAAAAAGTAAAAGGTAAAATGTCTTGGAAAGGAATACTTGGGGAACATGGATGTGAAAACACTAAACAGCACCTTTCATTTCAAATACAGCTTTTAATAGATGTGTGATTAAAAAATGAGCACACTCAGAGTCCTATTATCTGTCAGTCTTTCTGAAAAATGAACAATATATTCTTACCACATCGCATGTTCTGATGTTGGACTGTATAAGAGAACTGGACCAAGTGAGTGTGACATCATTTATAAATATGACTTACTTCCAGCTCAATCAATATGAAGTCCATATTTTTTCACAATACGGATGTTGTTAGTCAGCAGAGTCAGACAACGTCAGTAAGCAGTGGTTGGTCCGAGCCGGTCTGAATCATCGTTTCTATGGCAACCACTTTTGCCAACCAGGAGTGAGCTTGTTGGAAGGCCACACCCCCACCACTAATAACACAAAGAATCTGTCAATCAAACATTTCAAACGTTCAATGTGAGACCACCTACTTTACTGAGGTATCCGATTGGTCAGTTCATAACTTGAATAACTTTCTACTACAGAAACATAAAAAAAAATAGGATTATTAAGAACATGTTAAAAAAAGGTATCAGATCAGGAATGGTTATTCTGACAAATAGAATGAGTAACAGCTGTTTATTTCTCAATAGAAGTCTATTGGATTTTGGCTTCCTGGAGCCAGCAGGTACTTCCTGTTTGGAAAAGGAGAAGGGAAGGGTCATTAAGTCCAGTTGTTATATATAGTCAAATGTTCGGACGAGGAGGGGGGTCACATCAGTTACATCCCTTTCGGTTTTTTGATCTTATTTGTGCTTAAAAGATGTAAAGAATGTTCAAAAGGGAGACCAAACTCATGTCTGCTTGGAAGTAAAACCACGTCGTCGTTTTACATCTACCTGGAACAGAAACAATGAATCATTTAGGCCTGCACCTTAATGAAGTCATGTTCAACTCACTCATGGTTGGAGCATCTGCTCACATTTGGTTATAAAGTATGTTCAGCACAATATCAGGCCACTGTGGTCTCTGGAGCAGAGACAATAAACACCCTCAATGCCCCAAAGACAGCATGTCATCCTGATCTAGCTCTCCTCTCTTAAACACATCTATCTGCTCACATAAATTCACAAGACACAGGCAGGTCTTCCAGCTGATGCAAGCAGTTGCCAATTGACATACTACAAAATGTGCGGGGTTAAGAGAAATGTGGTAATAGTGTCCTATTGGCTCATTTGTATTCATCCATTTTCACATGCAGAGGGACTTTATGTTTCAGAGGTTAAAGGTGAAAACCAAAAAAGTAGCTCATTTTAAAAAAAACCTGAGCACTGCAGGAGTTTCCATGGTAACACTAATAGTGGAGCTTTCATCTGAGAACTGATGCTTTCCACATTTTACAGAGAAAAAGCAAATGGAACGACTCATAACTTTATATCCAACATACAGAAACATCAGTCAGAAAAAGATTCCACAGGAAGTTTGTACAGATGTGTTTTCTTAAACGTTGACGGCTTTGGGAAACCAGCTGTACTCAATCAAAGTATTTTCACTCCTGAGATCTTCACCCCACTCCTTTATATTTTCACCAATAAAGCAAAATACCTGCACAGTTTTGTTTTTTGCTGGATCCATTTACTTTATAAATCTCTTCAGATATGTTCAGTAAATGACTCCTGGCTTTAAGCTTATTTTCCACAGCTGTTTATTACATGAATCCCCTTCTATAGTAAAATGTTGATATTTTGGGATTTTTTCCCAGATCGAGAGCGGTTTACATTCACACTGTAGGCATGTCGTTCTGAGTCTATTTGGAAATGGATTGAGATCACCTCTTCAGATGGATCTTCATTTGGTTGTTTGGTCCATTTTTATTACATTACTCATCACTGATGATTAATTGAAGTAAGTACAGTGGAGGAAAATAAGTATTTGATCCCTTGCAGATTTTGCAGGTTTGTCCACTTAAGAATAAATCAACCGTCTGTCATCCTAATGGTAGGTTCATTTAAACAGTGACAGATAGAAAACCAAGAAATCTACTTTAAATTAATGTATGCATATGTATTTATATTTAATAATACGTATTTTATCGCCTAGTGACCATTAAGAGTTTTGGTTCACACAGACTAGTTAGACTCTCCTAATCATACTGTCACCTGAACTGAAGACACCTGTCCACAGAATCATTCCATCTGTTAGACTCCAAACTGTCCAACAGGAAAAGACCAAACAGCTTTCAGTGGATTTAAGAGAGAAAGGTGTAGACCTGCACAAGACCGGAATGGACTACAAACCATCAACAAGAATCTGGGGGTTATGGGGACAACTGTTGGTGCAATGGTACAAAAATACAAGAACATGAGCATCAATCCACTTAAAAGTTTGGGGATTCAAACCAGATTTGACCTGAAGGGGTTTCCATGATTATGAAAACAGTGAGGAATCGGCCTAAAACCAAATGGCAGGAGTTAGTTGATGATCTCAAAGCAGCTGGAACAATAGTAACCAAGGAAACATTGGAAATACTTTACACCGCAATGCTTTAACAACTTGCAGAGCTCACAAAGTCCCCCTGCTTAGGAAGCCACATGTGTAGATCTGCCTAAAGTTTGACAATGAAAACGTGCTGTCTATGACCCCACAAACACCAGCTCCACTGTGAAGCATGGAGGTGGGAACATTAAGCTTTGGGGTGTTTTTTTGCACAGAGCTTCTTCCATGTGGATGGGAAGAGCCACGTACGGTCCAATCCTGAGTGAGAATCTCCTTCCCTCCACCAGCTTGAAATGACCCAAAACAATAACCCAAAAAACTCAGCCAAGACAATCAAGGAATGGCTGAAGAATATTTCTATATGATTCTTGTCTTCATCCTTCCAAAAGCCCGCTCTATTATCGAGCGTGCCCTGAAGGACACTGTTGAAGTGCTGGACTGCAACACCTTCATTGACCCGTTAGCAGCGAGTCATGAGGGGCAGTGGGTGTATTCACCATCTGCATGGAAAAAGTGTTCTGGAGGAGGACAGACCTGTCTGTAAAGTGGATTGTGGCGGAGCAACCTGGAGTCATGCACTGACAGAGAGAAATTGAGAAAAAATACATTTTTAGAATAAAGGTGTGGTTTTAAATGTTTTTATGAGACTTGAAAACATGAATATACTTAGGTGAATATGATAATAACAAAACACTTCAATATTACTTTTATTGATGTTAAAAAACAAGGTAAACATTGTTGAAAAAACATTTTTGCATTAAAAAAGGTCAGTAAAAATGAACATTTAAAACTATTTGTAGTCTGTTTTTAAAAATAATCTCTAACTATTGTGTATAGGCTCTTCATTCTCAGAAGTGGGTAAGTACTTTTCGTAAATTACACTTATTTAAGTAAATTGTGAGAAATTCAAAAATTGCGTTTTTATAAACTATTTTGGGTATGCTACTCTTAGTAATTAGTAACTCTTAGTAATTGTACATTTTACAACGTGCAATTAAGTTGCTAAAAATATCCATAAAAGCAGCTAAGACTAATATGTAATTCCTGAGAAGTTTTCTTAAGAGCTTGTAAACGGTACCTGCATTTCGTTATGTCTCAGCCTGAATGTTCTGACTCCTCCAAGATTTAAAAAAATGATCAAAAACTCACTGAATCTTGAGCTCCATGGTGCACTTTGCTTCTTTGTTTGGGACAGACATCACGAGTGCCAGGCATCAGGAAATTCGCAAACATAAAGGCTGTAATTATCTGAAGGCCAGGCTGTCCAAATTTACAATAGTTGACTACCGTCTACCAGCTTTACGAAGGACCTGGCCAATGTCGACCGTGAAGGCCGCAGCTACAGAAAGATGCAGCACCCGAATTTGGACACAACCACAGTATCTCCAGTATGTTCCGGGTCTTCTCCGCGCCTCCACTCTGTGGGAGATGCCCATAACACCTCCCAGGGAAGCAACCGGGAGGAATCCGGACCAGATGCCCGAGCCACCTCAACAGGCTCTTCTCGATGTGGAGGAGCTTCGGCTCTACTCTGAGCTCCCCCCGGGTGACGGAGCTTCTCACCCTATCTCTAAGGGAGCGCCCAGCTACCCTACGGAAAAAACTCATTTCAGCCGCTTGGATCCGGGACCTTGTTCTTTTGGTCATGACCCACAGCTCATGACCATAGGTGAGCACTGGTACAAAGATCGACCGGTAAATTGAGAGCTTTGCTTTCCAGCTCAGCTCTCTCTTCCCCACAATGGACCGGTACAGAGACCGCATAACTTTGGACGCCGCACCAATACGCCTGACAGTCTCACCCTCAGATCTTCCATCACTCGTGAACAAGACCCCAAGATACTTAAACTCCTCCACCTGAGGCAGGAGCACTCCACCCACCCAGAGAGGGCAATCCACCTTTCTCCATTCAGGAACCATGGCCTCAGATTTAGCGGTGCTGACCCTCATCCCAGCTGCTTCACACTCAGCTACAAACCGTTCCAATGCATGTTGAAAGTCCTGGCTTATTAAATATTCAAGTTTTAAAATCAAACAACCCAAAATACATGGAGTTGGTCCACAGTTCCACGACCAGGACGGAAACCACACTGTTGTTCCCGGATCTGAGGTTCGACTATCGGATGGATTCTCCTTTCCAATACCCTGACATATATTTTTTCTAAGGGAAGCTGAGGAGTGTGATTCCCCCGTAGGTGGAACACACCCTCTGGTTCCACTTCTAAAAAAGGGGAACCACCATCCCTGTCTGCCAGTCCAGTGGTACAGTTCTCCTCTGCCACGCAATGCTGCAGAGACATGTCAGGCAGACACGTCCCCAGCATCCAGAGACTTGAGGTACTCGGGGAGGACTTCATCCACCAAAGAGCTTGTCAACTACAGTGACTTCAGCCCGGTTATGGGTTTAGCTTTTTCTTTTTAAAATCACACCAAAATTAAGCATTTTATAGTCATTCTAATGTATCTGCTAAGTCGTGTCTCATTGTTTTTTTTACACCATTCCAATACAGCGTTGCTCTATACGTGTCTTGGACAATGGTAAAAGGCCAGTGTACCATCTGTAGCAATATATAACTTATTGATGCTATGATCCTATGCTAATGAGTAGTTCTGTTTGTTGTCTATATGTAATCACAGTCAGATAGTATTTTCACAGACCAGACTTGTAAGTTGTAGCAGAAAAATACAACAAAATAGGAAATTAAAAAAACCTGGGCTGCTACAGCTTTGCTTTTGGCCAATCAGACTGTTTCTAAGTTACATAATAGCATGTATCATATTTATTTATTAATCTCATGAGTTCATTTCAGCAGCAACAATCTGCCTGCGTGTCCCTTTTCTTTGCTGACACAGGAACTCTTCTGCTGACGTGTAAGTTTTTGTTGTTGCCATGGTGAATCCATGAATCGGAGGTCCACTGATGATGCCTTTCTCCTGTTCGCATGCACATGATAAGCTTAGATTTCTAGGCTTCGTTCACTCTGATTTGTCTTTCTGAAACCGAAAATTCAAAGTATCAAGTCAGTCGGAATCTTTGCAAAACTCAGAATTTGTTGGTAATAAACAAACAATATCATTATATCATATCACAATTAAACGTCTTAATTGTGGTAATTGTTTGTTGTAAGGAAATAACAAATAAAATTGAAAGCTTGCAATATAGCCTAGAAGAGCATTAAACTCAAAGGGAAATTTAACAACAAAACTCATTTAAAACATTGGTAGAAGGTTTCTGTTGGAGAGCTAATTCAATAAACAAGGATGCTGAAAAGCCATGGTGAAAAAACAACTCAAAACCCTACCAAAGAGGAAAACAGGTTCCAATTTTAAGAGAAAAGCAGTCATGGGTTGAGGATTACTGGATCAAAGTGGTTTTAGGGACAAATATCGATCAACAATGGACAATGTGATGACACTGGAGGCTCAGGGCCTTCACACATGGCTGCAGCATGTGAGGTGGTATGGCTGACTCTGCAGTCCAACTCCAAGTCTCAGTGCTTGGGTTTAGAAGTGCAGCATTTGAACAACGTCCACTCAGACCCATGACTCTGACATTAATGTGCAGGGTGTAGGAGGTGAATGGATGTTCTTCATGTTCACACAAAACTAATGGAAAATATATGTTGCAATTGCTGTTGTTTGGCAAAGTAAACTTTCGTTGTTTTCACACTTAATGCCCCACAGATCTGTCTCAAAATGGGCCAGAAAGGCTAAAAAAACACTCACAATTTACCTTGGCTCGGTTGGCAATCACACACAGCACTTACAACAGTAACTCACAGACTGAAGCTGACCAAACTACCTAAAACAATCAACCAGTTTCTAGGTCTAATTATTTAGAGCAATTTTCCAAAACCCATCATAAACCCTGACCTAGTTCAAAAGCAGAAAAAGACAATCAGGTCATTTTTAAACATATCTGGTTATTATTTAACAAATATTTGACTGGAAGTCAATACATAGATGTCAGTCCTTGAGCAATTAAAACGCATTATTGATCAAATATTGTGTTAAAAAATATGAAATATCATTCTGTGAGTTAAATGCAGATAATCAACTTCTCTTCATTGGCTGTTAAATAACAAATTGAATTAGAGTCAAAACACGTCATGTGGGTTTATATTCACACTAGCAGGCACTTTGTTATCAGCAGACAGAAAATGGCCGGACACAAAGAGCCTCTTCTAGCTGCTCATGTGCAAAACTAATGAACACATTTAGAAAACCAGAACAAAAGTTGCTTTTAACGAGTAAATGATTTTTACTGACTTTGTTTTTAAGAACAGCATTAATTAATACAAATTTTAATACGTATTACTAATATCAATGTATTAGTATGATTAAGACCCAAAGCACTTCACACCCACACTCCTATTCACACACTCACTCTGCCACAAGGTTCAGTGCTTTGCTTATGGACACTTCAACACATGGGCAAGCAAGGTGGGATCTAATCCTGTGACCTTCTGATTAGCGATTGACCGCTCCACCTTTGCTCCACAGCTGCCTGAATTAATGCAGCTCCAATGGGAAAAACCATTACTTTTCGTGAGAAAGGAGAAGAAGCGCAGAAAGAAACCATCTTTTCCATCTGCTCCATTGGTTATCGTATATTTACAGGAACCTGCTCACTCCACCACAAAGAGCCACAAGATATTTCAGATTGCTCTGTGATTTATGCTTCCTCTGATTTGCCCTGGGATTTTTCTTTTTCATTCAGGATGCACTCTGCCTGGGCAATTCACCGTCTTTTGTTCACATCCAAGCAACTCAAACTTTTATTCTTTAACTGGACCAAAAATCTACTTTTTTTAACCAAACCATTGACTGTATATAAGAACTGGACCGAGTGAGTGTGACATCACCCATTGAAAATGCCTTTCTTCCGACTCAAATGAAATGAAGTCAATTCAGTCACAATTTTTTTTCAGTACAGACGTCACCATGTTCCAACCAGAAATCAGTAAGCAGTGATTGGTTGGCCTGAGTCAACATTTCAATGATGACCACTCTTGCCAATCTGGAGTGAGCTTGTTGCAAGTCCACACCCTTACCACTGAAAGTGGGCTCAGGAGAATCTGTCAATCAAGCCTTTGGCGTGAGACCATGTACATTAAATGAGGGATCTGATTGGTCCGTTTATAAATTGAATAACTGGCACTACAGCAAAAAATATCATGAGAAAAAGAGCATTAGCAAGAACATATCAAAAAAAGGCAACAGAGCAAACACCAGTACTGACAAGTGGAATGTAATAGGAGTTTATGTTTTCTATCGAGATCACTTAGTTTTCTTCAAAGCATGTTTCTTTGTTTTCTTCTGGTCTGAAATCTGCTGCTGGAGTGTGCACTGAAAGCTTCATAGGACAGCAGAACTTCTAAAAATGTTAACCTAAAAGTATCATTGTTTCACAGACAGAAACACAGACTGAAGGAAGTGGAAAAAGGAAGCAATTTTTCCTGATTCATCAAAAAGGTTTATGAAGTTTCAGTTTTCTTCTGGTTTGCCAAATATGGACTCCTTAAGAAGTTTTTGAAACTTAAAAAACAGAAAAGGCCATTTTTTTCTGCCTTGTTACAGATATTGAAGGGATTTTGATGTGGCCTGTGTTCCTTCTGTTTTCTACATGCTGGAGTTACTTTTATACTTCTTTGTCTTTTATCAGTTGTTTTGCTAATTCTGTGTTTATCATGTTCTCCTACTTCTGTACATCTATTTTGCTTTTCAAAAGATGCCCCAGCATTTTAACGCTTTCCTGTATTTTCAGACTCCAGCTCAGCTGAAGTTTCTTCAACATATTTAATTGTCGCCTACTGCTTGTTGAATTACCAGCTGACACTGCAGCCAGTGACTCTGCCCCTTCCACAGACAGATGAATCAGATTTCTGCAGCCACACTTACAGGTAAATGGCGGAAGGAAGAGATGTTCACTCTTGTTTATTTGTCCTGAACATTCATTCATCTTCTATGCTGTTTTGTCCCTTTCAAGGTCACGGGGCTGCTGGAGCCTACCATGGCCATTCATGTGCAAAGGCAGGAGACACCCCTGGACAGGTTGAGAGTCTGTTGCTGGGGCCACAGTCACGCTTACATCCACACCTAGGGACAATTTAGAGTGACCAATTAACCTAAGAAGCATGTTTTTGGACGGTGGGAGGAAGCCACAGTCCCACGCATGCACGGGGAGAACATGCAAACTCCACACAGAAAGGTCCCCCATTGGTGACAATGTTTCAAGTCCCCCAGCCGGGACTTGAACCAGGGCCCTCCTTGCTGTGAGGCAAGAGCGCTAACCACTGCGCCACCGTGCAGCCCATTCAAACGACAAATGTATCCTAATCTTGACACGAAACATGCTCACTAAACATGAGAAGAAAACCAGTGAGCTCTCAAAGTTACAAAGCTCCACATGTGCTGATTTTAGTTTGAGTGTCAGCCATCTAGTGACAAGTGTCAGATGAAGCCATATGTGACATGTCTGGTGTTGTGTGTGTGTGTGTGTGCCTTTAGAACCAGCCCCAACCTTAGATGTGGTGTGTGTGTTATGAGACTGATATTTTAAAAAATAAGCAGGCCACTCTGACCTAAAACTTCAAAATATATCTTTAAGTTTGTGTCTGACTCTATAGTATCTGGGTTTAAGCATTCTATGGAATCGTAGAGTTAAATAGTCTTCAAATAATGGTGTTGTTTAACACAACACTTCAAGAATCATCTGTCCATCCTCAGAACTTGCTGTGTCATGGGGTTGGTGGAGCCAGCTCATCTACTGTTGAGCAAAGGTGGGGTACACCCTGAACAGGTGTCCAGTCTATGAAGCATGTTTTTGGACTACGGGAGGAAGTCAGAGCTCCTGGAGAAAACCCACACATGCATGGGGAGAACGTGCAAACTCCACACAGAAAGGACCCAGCAAGGATTTGAACCTGACCTTCTCATTGTGAGGCAAGAGTGCTAACTGCTGCACCACCGTGCAGCCTACTTAAGAATCAGTTTAAGGAAATTCCACTTTCCTGTAACGGACCTGTGAGCCATGGGCACGATGACTTTAGCCTAATGTCACACTCCAAAAGAACCATGCATCATGCAGCAAAGCCAGTCAAAACTTCTTTAGAGCTACTCTCACTTGCTTTCAACAGTCTAGGAGGTTATGGTTTCCTTAGCTATGGTATTTCAGTAATTCGCTCAAGATTTTATTCACATTGTTCTTTGGGAGCGAGTGGACAACAGCAAATAGTAGTTTTAGGTTAGCATTGTCTTTTGGTTTCAACTTTGAACTCAAAATCAAGTATTTCCTTCTCAAGCCAAGTAAGATGAACATCACATAGCAGAGAAAAAACACTTACTTTATTTAGGGGAGTTAAAAAATGAAGTTGAAGAAGTTGGTCCAATAGAAAAAGAGGAGGCAGAAATCCCTCAAACCTACAGAACACAGAGCTGACGGATACACGTTTTCTTCCTTCAACTTTTCTGACTTCCTCAAAAATGATTGTTTACATTCAAATCTTCTGAGCTCAGTTTCCATTACACCTTGTTTTTTGTTTTAAGAAGCCTGACTCCTGGCTGCCTTGCTCGTTGGCTACGGCACTGGACCATCAGCTTCTCTGCTACTCAGTTCAGCTCCTACTAGCTGTTGCCATGGTGGCAGACATCGCAGTAATCCTAGTGGAAACGGCTACTTCCCTTCGACAACTGCAGTCCTCTGGTAGGAACAACAGCTGAGCTTCTGCTGCTGCTCTCCTTCCTCCTCCCTCTGTCTCTCCTTCTCTCTGTGGATCTTTATGTATCTCCCTCTCTCTCTCTTCTGGCTCTCTCTATTTCTCCCTCCCTTCCTCTGGCAAAATTCATTTGTCTCTTTTTTTTACCTCCTGCTCTCTTTTTTCAGACTCACCTTCTGATTTCACATGCACAAATTGTCCATCCATCCATCCATCCATCTCCGCTCATCCAGTATTGTTCATTTAAAACACAAGTATTATGCCTGAATATTCTGTAAAGCTTTATTACCAGGTATTTGAAAACAGCAGACACTCTAAAATGTATCAGCCTCTCAGTTTACTGTTCAGGAATATGGCATGTTTTTTTTCTGAAACACTTTTGGCTTTACCATTTGCTGAAATTCTGAAGAACCTTTCTCAGTGATGCATTTCATAACGTTTTCCAGATTTATGTGCTGCTGTAGTTTCTTTTCTACAATAGATTGAAATTGGTAAATTTCAAGGTAGAAAAAAACTAACATAAATGAACAAAACAAAAGAAGACAAACAAAATAGATATAGGCCTACCTATACATAAAAATATCAAACTTAGTGAGAGAATTGGTCATGGGGCAGCCGTGGTGCAGTGGTATGGTGGTCGACTTTAGATCGGAATATTGCAAGTCCGTTTTCCACCTTGCCCACCCATGTGTCGATGTGTCCTTTGGCAAGACACTGAACCCCACATTGCCTCTGGTGGAAGGTTGTCGTCAGTGTTTGACAGTGGAGCCACCATCAGTGTGTGAATTTGTGTGTGAACGGGGTAATGGGACAGTAACTGGAAAGTACTTTGAGTCTTCAAGGAAGGTAGAAAAGCGCTATAAAAGTATATGCCATTAATCATTTACCATGAATTAAAAGGAAAAGAAGATAAAGAAAAGCATACACAAACAAGTAATTGATAGTATTAAAATTACTATTAATTACAAATAGACATATTTAAACTTATACTGTAAAGTCCATTCTGTATATACAGAACATCCCACATTGAATCCATTAAACGGGATTACCAAAAAGTGTTTCATTGTCGCATAAATCAAGTTTTTTTTGTTGTTGCATAGTTTGACTGGGGTGCAGCTTATTTGTAATTTCAAAAAATAAATAAAAACTACAACCACTAGAGGGCACTCTTGGAGTGTATAAGTATTTACTACTGACAGTAACGCAGAAGAAGAAATACCGTTTGGCTTGGTGGAATAGACGGTTTTCACGGTGAAGTCAGAAAAAATAGCAACATCGCTGACGATGTGTTGCGTTACTTCCGGTTTACTGGTGTAGACAGGCAAAGCTGAGAACTGAAGGCTGTTTAACACCATTTTATGTAAATAACAAAAGGTAACCCTACCATTGGTAATTTTGGGAGGAAGCAAACTTTAAACTAAAAACTATCTTATAGGTTTAACAAGAAGTTACAGACATTTGGTTCATGTTAATTTAGTGGCATCAATCAGTTGCAGCACATTTGTCAGTTGCACATCCAATGATACCCATCTGCCGGGATCTGGGACCACTTCAGAGGAGAGCTTTTGTAGACTCAGACCTGAGAACTTGTTTAACTTCAGATAAACCTTTATGTAGAGGCACCTGCTGCAGATACTATTTCTCAAAAATGAAGTACCTCTGCAACACTGTTAGGAGTCAGGACTCTGCCTCCCCCTTCAACCACCAGAGGAAGCCATCCCCTGAGTATTAACCTTCACTTTGTCTCTGCTCCTCACACTTCATCTCCCATCAACCTCCTCTCACTGTATCCAAACCTTCCATCAGCTGTTGCTCATTTAATAATCACCACATTAGTATTTAATCTTGCACCAAACTCTGCTAAGTGCAAAGTCTTGTTTGTCCTTTTGTCAACAGTCTGAGCATTACCAGTAGCAGTACCTGTCCTTGTATTTCTGGTGTTTTGACTCCTGCCTGTTTTGGCTCATCTGGCCTTGCCCTTGTCTGCTCTTGCCTGCCATTAAACCCTTTGCACATGGATCTAAACACCTCTGTCTCTTTTTCACAAACACATTACAGTAAAAACCTGTTTTTGATTCATTTTAAATGTTTCAGTATTCATAGTTCTGTGCATTATCCTGGATATATGGATTTACAAATTCTTCATTTCTTTGCGCAAAGACAAAGTCTATGGCCACCTGTCCCTCACAGGACACCACACAGAGACAGAAAACTCCACACTTGCACATGAAAGGTCATTTACTTTTTAACTGATTTTCTTTATTCTTTTGTACAATCATTTCATGAGTTCAGTGTAACATTTATGCGCCTGGATAGTCAGTTTACCTTTCTTTCTCTCCAGTCGGTCACAACTCTGTTTTTAAGTTTCATTTAAGAATTTCTTTCAGTTTTTAACATAAGTGAACTCATGAATGAGACACTCATGAAAACACTAACTATTCTGAGAGGTGTCCATACAACTTTACCAGAAACAGGCAGACAAAATGAGCAAAAACTTACAAAACATCAGCCATTTTGAATAGTCCAACCATCAAAGGCGTCCAAGACATACTTTTCTCTGACCATTTCTTAAACTGATGATACCATCTAAAACATAGTTTGTTTTTTGAGGTTTGTCACTTGGATATAGTGACTGTAACTGATATAGTGACGTCTCTTCAGACGTCCAGTGAGACTAAAATAATAATCTAACCGAAGTAATAAATTGTATCTGTGTACAGTAATTAGTTGACTTTGTGTTTCTATTTGAAATCAATAACCCCAGTGCTTTTATGGAATAAAAAAAAACGGAACTACTCCTTAGTTCATGATTTATACTATGCAATGTTTGAACTGACACTCAGCTCCATTAATTAATGATTTATTTGCAGAAGAAGCAGTAGAGCGACAGCTCTCACCATGTCAACCAAACCCCACTGCTTTATTGATGAGAGCAACACCAGCAGCTTCATGATGGGACTTTAAGCTGTAGTCTTCATAAAAATAAAGGAAAGGAAAACAATTTACAGCTCGGCACAACTGTTCCCTGGTAATCAGTTACTACAGAACAGGCAGACAGACCTGGTTCAGACTGAGATTTGATTCAAAGTCAGCTCTTCCACTCATTGGAGACACAGCTGATTCATGCCCTACAAATACACTACATGTCATTTCATGCCATTAGATTTATTATTATGAAAACTTATGATGAAATAACAGCGTCTGCCTCTCAAGCTTACGCAGGTTTCTGGTTTCACATCAGAGAAGCCTCTTAAATGTAACCTTAACATTGTAGTTTCAGCCTCCTCAGAAACACCATTGGAGTCTGCTGTAAATCTGAGTAACCCTGAGGTGCGCTGCTAAAAATATGGAGAACTATGACAAATGTGAGTCCTTGATCGTGATTCCTCTTTTTTCCTGCAGGTGAAGAAGGGTCCTACTGCACCCCTTGTAAAAGTGTAAATAAACCTATAAGGCTTCAAGGATTTTTATTTATCAACTCACAACAAGGCAAAACGAAATTAGTCTCTGGTCTCAGGTCAGTCGAGTACAAGGCAAAAAAAAGTGTTACGATATCATAAAGTTATGATAGAACAGGTCTTAAGACATGGATCACAAAACTGGAAATAATAAAACTGTGGGATTTAAATGTCCTCTCAGCAAAAAAAAAAAAAAAAGTACATGTAAGCTTTTGAATAACAGTCTAAAAATCCCACTTAATATTATGTAAATCAGTCCACTATCCATTAAGTCAAAGACAAACTTTTTAGATTTAATCAGAACATTGAAAAGCCCATGACCTTTGCTTTGCCTGCTCGTTCTAAAGCATAGCTCTAAAAGGAAAGAGGAAATGCCGTGGAGAGTGGTGAAAGGGAATCAATATCTTTCCTTTGAGGACAGTGTGCGGACAAACCCAAAGAGGAAAGTAAGGTGAAAGAATTGCATGTCGTTTCATTTGTTTGGTGCTGTAATATCCCTGGAGAGATGCAGGCAACCTGCCGTGTGTCGATGCACTCATCACCTCTACGAGAAGAGAACAAGAGGAAAGAACCTTACGCTGAAAACAGAACCTCATTTGCACATCCTGTCCTTTGCCTCATCCATCCAAATTGGACTACAGGCTCCGCCCACCACTTCATTTACATCTCCACTCATCTGTTCAACAGCTCTCTGTACACATCTGATGTTTATTCAAATCTCTGTCTCACTCCCAGCATTGATTCATGTTCACTGAATAAAACAAAATGCACCGGTTAAGCTGCAGATCACATCTTAGACACAACTGTTGTCGACTTTCTTCTGGGAGTTTTTTCAACGTCAAAGATAAAATACTGCAGTGAAGGAGCTCAAACAGCCGTTCAGTATTCCAAAGATGTACAAGGAACTACTGAAAGGAACAGCAGTTAAATGTATCTCACTTTTACACATAAAGACAACTCGAAGTTCTTTACAAAAACAAAACAAGCTTTGGCCACATGACAACAAACCATAAACATTGAATATAAAAATGTGTCTTCTACAGGAATGTTTAGTTCAGGGATGGCCAACTCTGGTCCCTAACATACACAGGCCTTCCTGTTTTTCACTTCTCCCTGGTCAGCTTGCTGCTAAAAACAGCCTGACAACATTATCATATTTTGAATTCCTGCCATTATGTAATTGACAGTTAAGATGCAGGCATGGCTACAGGGTGTCTGACACATCACGAGTAGGGCTTTTTCAACACTTCACTGACTCTGTAATGTTAGGAGAATGCTGCTAATAACGTTGCATTTACAGTGAATTGTTGCCTATTATTATAAAGAAAATATTGTTTTTTAAATACATTTGCTATGAATTTATTTTGTTGTATTATCCATCACATCTTAAAAAGTCTGGCCGTGAAGATAATGCCTGACATAAAGTTTGTGATCACAAAGTGACATCACAAGGAACTTTAGCAGTGTCATAGCATCAGCGTCTAACAACACCGCTGTCTCCAAATCAACACTTATTATTAAACTTTCTGTTGCTGCTCAAAGTCCAGCAAGTTCATCCTCCAGTTCTGACTGGATGGCCCCATGCAAACCCCAACGGGGCTCTGGGTTTCACCTGCAGAACACCCCTTTTCCAGGACCACATTTAAATGTGTCCAACCACCCAGGGTCCAAAATTCCAACTACTAATCAGGTTTAACATTTATCAGAAATATCACTACAGGAGTTTTTTTCTACTCGGCTCAGACACACCTTTCTGCGTGGTCAGCGGCCATGGCGACCGTGATTTTGTGGAAGCTGCTTCTGCTGCTCCACCTTAGACCGTGTGTGTCTGTGTGTCCCGGTAAGGCCGCTTTTCCCGAGGGTCTGCGTCTCTGGCACAGCTGACACACGGATAACTCACAAAGCAGAGATGCAGCGTTAGGCTCAAGCAAGGCAGGAACACACCGACATGCTGACACTGCTCCACATCCACACAAACGCAACCCTGAATCAACAAGGTGACAGGCACCTGGCAAGGCTGACAGGAAAAATAGTATTTACAGGCACCTTATTTTATTCTTTTTACCTGGCAAACACATATAAATGTGTGTGAGCACATTTTTGTGCATATGTGTGTTTGATCTGAGTCAAGAGGGAAAAAAAACAACCATCAGGAGAATACAGTACCTGCTGAAAGTCCAGACAGCATTATAAAAGTTTCTTTCAGCGTTATGATATCATCACTGCTGTATGTTTACCTAACACACATTTGGAAAACTGCAATTTCACCAACTTTCTTTTTCATTCCTGAACTCTTTTAGTCCAAACCACTGATTTATCCTCCCAGGGACAGAAGAAGAGCGACATGAACAGGATCCTGATCACCGCTTCTTCAACCAAAATTTAGGAAAGAACTAAACTTAAAAGAAAACTGAAAGACTTTTCAAATCACAGGATATCTGGTTTTATTCACAGCAGAACATAAATTATATCAAAGTCATCAAAAACATCTTGACTTTTGGAATTCAAACTCCAAAAGTGATATTTTCAAATAAGTTGAAAATATCAGTAAATGCACATAGAAATATGCAGAAAACGAATTAATGTGTAAGTTTAATATAAGAATGCATGAACGCTCGGGTTTTAACTTTTACACGTTTGAACCTGTCAGGAGCTGCTCACAAACTTCAGTTCATATTTTTTATCTTTCGCTGTATACATTCATGAAGCTGATGAGTAAATCTTGGACGTGCAGGTTTTCAAGCTGGTCCTAAAATCGACTTCTTGCCTTTCTAGTTGTTTGAAACAGGCAGCATGGGAGTGAAGCTGGAAGGCTTTCTCAGGATTTATTTGCAGCGCTCTCTGCATCAGCAGCAGAGGAGAGCTGCAGGCAAGATGTTGTTTGTCCTCCACTGAGAAGGGGGCATTTGTCTTATTTATTTATCTTCCTTCTCTTTCCAAATAGCTAAAGGCTGCTGCAAACAGCGGTCATCAGCTGGACTCAGGTGCCCTTCCCTTCCTTCTCATCCATCCTCCAAGCCTGTTGACCTGTCAGTTCACCAGAGCTCTGCCTTCAGGCTGCGTCTTCACAGAAAAGCTGCACCTTTACCCTGCTTTTCTGACCCAGTGCCATCCATGCAGTCTGCTGTCTGTCAACCAGTGTCATGCTGGAACACCTACAGCACAAACACAAAGGGGCCCTATTTGGAAATGGTATGTAACCTCCATCAAAAATCCACTATTTTTATGCTCACCATATTCCAATTAATGCATTATTGACATTAATATAGATTGTAGTGATTTAACAAGTGTAACTGCCAAGTTTTCCAACCTTTAATTCATATTTTCAGAGTTTAAACATACAGGCTGTAAGTTTGTTTTACAGACTTTGATAGTTGATTGACTCATGATTACAAAGCTGTCAGAAAAAACAGAGTACTCCTGTCCCTCCTCTCATCCCCCTTGCTTTCAAATGAGGTGCCTGTAGGCTAGGATATTTCAAATGTCACGTGTCTAATCTCATATGCAGCTTTTTCCAGTACGATCCTTCCTATTCCAGTTGGAGAGATCAAATGTGCACGTTTAATTGTTTCACTCGTGCATTGTTTCAGGATCAGGCTGTAAATGTGGTCAGCCAGCTCAAAGGATGTCATGAAGATGGACTGTACCGTTGTTGTCCATGCGGTAAGTTTTCTTAAGGATATTGTAAGTATGCATGCACATATGGCAAACAGGTGAAGCTGTCATATGGTGCCCTTACGCCACACTCTAGCAATTCTCACGGTCCGAGTACTGGCCGCTTACTGAACCCACATTCAGTACGTATTCAGATGTGTGCTGTTGTACGGGGCCATATGGTCATTAGTAAGGTGTAAGTGCTGGCCCCATACCAACCCGAGCCTATGCACGAGTTATGTAAGTGCCTGTATGATACCCGCACAAACTACACCGATTGTTTGATTTTCTCATTTCTAACAGTCAGCAGAAAGATGAATGCGCAGGGTTTTGGGAGTGGGAGCAAAGAAATCAATAATCTGGTCCACACACCTGCGTCTCCCCTACCTCATCCTTATTTCTGCTTTTAACCCTGCACGTTGTTTAAGTGTTCGGCACAACCTGTCCGTGGATAAACATGTGCATGAACATTTTTTTCCCTGTGGGCTCACAGAGTGGTCTGCAACGTTGATATTTTATTTTGAAGCCCATTTCCATCCACCAGTAAGGACAGTTGGTTCACATTCACACAGTTACTGCTCTAAAGAGTGGCTTAAGTGCAACGCAATTTATATCACTTACAAATATAAACAGAATAAACATTTCTGCCAGTACGACTCTCCAACAAAGTTCAGGTTTGACGACTGAACCTCAATGAAAGCATCAGCATGTCTGCATGTCTTAGACATTTCATAAACAAAAGAACTTTTCTTATGTTACAGAAGTGATGCTAAATGGAGGGAAAAAAAACACTTATTTGGGACTAGAAGCTCGACTTCCTCAAAAATAGAAGAGAATTGATATTATTTTTTAATAAAGAAAAATAAAGAACTGAACTTTGGATATTAATGTAAGCCCACATGTTAGAAAATACTGATTATTCAAATATATGCAAAAGTTGTATAATGTATTTTTTTTCCTTTTATCAGTAAAGGCAAAACTGATCCAAAAACAAGGTTAAACATTCATTTAACTTCAAATATTTATATTAATATTTGGAAGTGCAACAGCATTTTTTATTCTTGTTGTCTAGTACATCTTTAAGAATTGACATTCCATTTCTTTAGACTTCTATGTTGTTTCTATTACTTTAACTTTTAATTTTACTTGAGAAAAAATATTTTAAATTAACGCTGCTGTCATCTGAGTAAAATATTAAGATACCCTCTACTAATCAATATACCTATTCCTACAAAATTCCAAAAAGGAAATGTTTTTTAGGTGTTTCTTTTTTTATATTTGCATGCTCTTTTCATCCGAGCATAATGTACGAGTTTGTTTATGGAGTTAAATCCTTGAATGTCACCCGAACACACCTACATATGCTGGAAATTGAGTTGCTGGCAGTTTCAGGCTCTCTACAGAGGTGGGGTTTGTGTTGTCATGACACCTGAGCAACACACCTGTGTGACTCAGTGTGGAGAGCACAGAGGATAAAAAGTTCTTAGAAGCTGGACAGAGAACAACAGCAGCAGGAGAAATGTCTTTGGCTTCTTTTTGTTCTTAATTTTTAAATAGCTGATATAATAAGATGTGAACATAACCCCCTCCACCAGCTTACAGATTCATAATTGTGTCACTATGTGCTGTCCTTAGGAGAAGGGGAACGAGGAACTTACAAGACACAACACAAACAGGCGAGGAGGCTTGTTCTCCTCTTACTCCTCCATCTACTTTTTCATCTCTCTCTCCATCCTCCAGGCAGAGCATCCATCCTGCCCACTCGGAGACAGAAATAAACCTATAGAGATCTCTGTGGGGGGTTCGATACTGGACCCATAAACACAACGTATACACAGTTACACTACATGGATGCAGAGGCTGCATGGTCCTGCAGACAAAGTGCAGCAATTTTCTCTTAACTCCCAGCTCACAGCAGAGCAGAGCTACGATTCCACTCTGTTTATTTATTTTTTGCTGCTTGAGCTTTTAGATTGCAGCTCTCAATGAGGCCTGGATTTATTCAGAGCTCTTCTATCTCTTCTCATTATTTTTAGCCTAATCCACTGTAGGTGACTCCTGGTTATTGTAAAGGATCAGCAGAGGTGACCTGGATGGAAACACAGCAAAATACCCAAACCTGCAGGTCACATTACCTTCATTTTGTGGCCTTAAGGTGCATTCAAACCAAACGCGATTCGCGCGGCAATGGCAGACAGTTTCAATCTAAAGTCAGTGGTTTAGACACAAATTGAGGTACTGGGGCCGACACTGCGCGAAAGTCTGGAAACAGCGCGTATTCAGCGAATTCCGTCCCAGATCCGTCCCAGATCAGTCCCGGTTACTGTTGGGTGAAGGCGGGTTCACTCTAGAGAGTCTGTCAGGACCTTTGGAACTGTAGTGGACACGCTCACTATGCCGGCTCCCGGGAGAGGAGCTTGTGGTCAGACAGAGGACCGCTGCTGGATGGGAATGCAGTCTGCTCAGGCCTCCTGAACTTTAGGATGTTTCCTTATTTTCATTGAGACAACAATAAAAAAAAAGTTCCCCTTTTTTATTCTTGTTTTTATTTTTCCCCTCTCATGTTAATGCGTTGGCTGCACGGTGGCGCAGTGGTTAGCGCTCTTGCCTCACAGCAAGAAGGTTCCCGGTTCAAGTCCTGGCTGGGGGACCTTTCTGTGTGGAGTTTGCATGTTCTCCCCGTGCATGCATGGGTTTTCTCCGGGTACTCCAGCTTCCTCCCACCGTCCAAAAACATGCTTCACAGGTTAATTGGTTACTCTAAATTGTCCCTAGGTGTGAATGTGAGTGTGCATGGGTGTGTGATTGTGGCCCCTGTGACAGATTGGCGACTAGTCCAGGGGTATCCCCTGCCTTCGCCATGAGTAGCCGGGTTAGGCTCCGGCAACCCTGTGACCCCGAAAGGGATAAAACGGATTGGAAAATGAATGAATGTTAATGCGTGACAATAAGCATTTGAACTCAGAGAGAGACGGAAACACCGCAGAAGCGACCGTCATTAGCTGCAACTACAACTGTATAAGCAGTCACAGCATTTTTGACAACATATCTGTCTAACATGTTTAACATTAACATTACATATTACATTTAACATCATTTTAAACCTGCTGTCAGGAGAAATGGTGGTGAACCCAAATGCATGGGAGCCAGGCTTGTGCTCAAGGGAGGCTTATATGTTGGCGCTTCCCTATGTCTTTGAGATGTTTTAAAACATATCTCCGGTGCTGGACTATAATCACCTTATAATGTAAGAATTGTGCCCTGTGGTTTGCTTTTCTCAGTGATATTTCTTGGTTTTAGTAAAGTTCCGGTTTGAGTCACACATGATTCAAGCTAACAACCCACAACTGTTCCTACTTTTGTTAATTGTCCTCAGTATGTAAGTGTCTGGTTTTCAGTTCATCCTTCTCAAGTCATTTGTTTTCTCACTTTTTATTGCTCCTTTAGTTCTTGTTTTTGTCATATTTTCATGTTAAATGTCTAAGCTCTGCCAAAAGCCAGGTCTACTGGATATTGGGTCATACACCACATTCTTGACCGAATGACCTGGCTATCCTGGACCCAGCAGGAGAATCCTCACTTTAGTGGCAGGGTTTTTGCAACCTCAGTGCACATTATCACAGGCCATGCCACGTCAGACGAAGTTTTCCTGCGCCATAAATCACTCCATGACACATCCCGCAGTTCTGTGTCATATGGAGAGGCATTTCCTCTCAAATGTTAGGCTCAGGTCATGAGATTCAAAGGATTCAGCTTGTTAAAATCAGATATTTCACACTCTTAAAGTCAATCTGACAAACATGCTTAGAGCTGCTGCTGGATACTATAAAAAAGCATGCATCAAATGGTTAAACATAGAGAATCCTGCTCCAGATTGATATTTTACTTTGAATTTCTTGAAGAAGATAAAGCAGTCAACGGGTTTCTGTCTAAACTCTGTCGTTTTAAATAAAAACCCAGTTTGTTTTCCCTGCAGATGATTTGTGGTTCAGCTCCAGCTGACCCGAACTCGCCCACATTCGTTTGACTGTGTGTGCGTGTGCATGTAAGTGCATGTGTCTTCAGGTCCAGGCACTGCTTGGACTAAATCAACTCAAAACTGTTTGCTCAGTTTAATTTATTAGGACTTGTTGGGGCTTTGGAGGCCAGTGTTAGAAATGAGGCTAAATAAATCAGCAAAAAGTGGTTGTAAGTTATTTTTATGTCCTCCAAAGTCATGGATGCACCAGTGTGTGCAGGTTTTGTCTTTCCCACATGTGTTTCCCTTTACTGAGGAGGCACAGAGAGGATCGGAAGCACAAGGGGCAGACTTTCTAAAATCGTCATTACACGAACAGCGAGTCGTTACAAGGCAGGTTTTTGAAATTGTTTGAATCATTGATTGATTTTGATTCTGACTGGTGAGGAAATCAAAAGACTGCAGAAATATTTCTTTTTTTTGGTCTTTCACCACAACAGTTGCACTACACCAGTTTTAAAAAAAGATGCTCAGTAGCGCCACCTATTGTCCGTGGTTCTATACCTGCCCTACATCATGAAACACTGACACACCTGCCAACTGCTGTCAATTATAAAAACTGGAACCAAGAAAAAAATACAAGTTAGACTACTAGTCGGGGCTCCCTTGTCCTGAAATCTGAGCAGTTTTGTCCAGGATGGAAGCAGTTATTCTGGACAAACTCAAACTGACTTCAAGAAATGTTAGGACTTCCCTTTCAGATATTATGCTTTAGTCACATGTATCAGTATGGGGGGTTGACCTGTACAGGTACGGTGGGTTTCTAGGTTGTCCAGCCCGTGTAGGGTAGTAGAGAGGAGGGGTTGCATATTAAGAGTGTGCAGGTGTGTCTTGCAGGGCCCCATCAGGCTAATGCAGCCACCCTAAGGGATGTCCTGAAAATGGAACGTACCATTGTTCTGTGAGTAGTAAGTGTATCATGAAGTGTTTTAAAAACACAGAGAAACGGAAACATTGCAGAAGCCGGCAATCCTTCAGATGCAGCTCCTGCAGCAGGAGTGTACCAGGAGAATCTCTGATGCTCACATGAACCCAGACATCAGACGTGACTACTGATGCTTTTGCACTGGACATTAGATATACACAGACATCACTCCATGTAGCGAACAGCTGAAAATATCTGGTGGTAGCTCCTCCCACACGTGGCTGGGGCGTCAAGCTTATGAACACATTTTTAAGCTACTGCTGAGAAAGAATTCTGGAGCTACTCCTGAGTATTTATAAGGATAACGTAAGTTACATCCACTTATGACGCCGTCACCCAGAGGATAGCCAACAAAATAAAAGACAATAAGCAAAGAGGTTATGTTG